>SMJT01000015.1:2642515-3043560 GCA_004349715.1 Crucihimalaya himalaica
TGGCAAACATTGCGGCAAATGATGCAGGGACAGAAAATTTCAGTCGGATTACCCAACCTCCTTGTTGATTCAGCCACAAAATGTATAGCTCCTTCCTCATACTCAAGGCTAGCCCTATATGTTTAAATCAGACCATACAAAGTTAATATCTTAATGTAATTCAGATTGACAATTGTAATCAATCAATGAATGAAATTACAAAGTTCATATATATATCAACCAGATTGATACCTTGGTAGCCAAACCCATGCCTTGTCCATATCACAAATACGACAACAGCTCCACCACCAATTACACAATTTGTGATAATAAGATGAAAGGAATCAGACAGTACTCAAAAAACTATGACATTATATTCACTCACATCAACGCAGTACTTGAAAGAAAGTTAGGAGATCCAAAGAGTTAGAAAACAAAAGCTTACAATGTTAAAACAGTCAGCAAGGACAATAATAAACTTGAAGATTTGAAGACTATCTGCAAAACAAATCCGACAAAATACTATAAGTGTTTGTCCGATAACTACCAAAACATTTTGCAATTAATCAAAATCTCACATACCTATTAGTGAGTAAATTAACCAAGCTCAACTGCAAGAACATTCAAATAGAGATCAATTAATTAAAATCAATTAACCATGCAAAACATAAATTAGAATTAGAATCGAAATCCCTAATTGAAAATCCAATACCTTTAACAGCAACAAGTTTCACGAGTTCTTCCTGCAAAAAAGAAAAAAAAAACTGACCGATTAATACCCAAGATGCAAAATTAAAGCTAAATTTTGTGGATATAACCAAAACCCAAACACATATTCACCTTAAATGTCTAGTTCGACCACACCAATTTGATTTACACCGATGAAGAAGTCGATTGATAGTGTGGAAAGGAGACTGAGATCAATCGACTAACAAGACAGAGATCGAGACAGAGATTGACAACTGAGAGAGAGAGAGAGAGCTAAGAGAGATAGTAAGATCGACGGGAAGGAGGCTGAGAATGAGAGATCGAGATAGAGATGGTGGAACAGTGAGAGTCGGCGAGAAGGAGATCGAGATAGGTTTCTCTGATTAATTGATAACCCGACAAAAAAGGGAATTGGGGTTTTGTTTTTTTTTTTACTTAGGCGGGTGCTAAAATAATTTTCGCGGTAAAGCATACTATAGCGTTAGATATAAATTATTGCTATTACAGATAATTGGATGAACCTAAAAATTAAGCGCGTGCCAAATTATTTTGCCGCTCAACATAACACAACATTTGTATTTAGGAAACGCTATGAAATAATTTGCCAAAAGTGAACCATAGCATAACCCGTAAAACGCTATCCTAAAGTGTTATTAATACCCTCTTTTCCTGTAGTGTGTCTACAAAAATTAAATGATTAACATACAAAACTAAAGGGATATTGTATAAATCATATCACGTGTGTTAAGGGATTCAAATAGCGTAATCATCGTATCTCTCATATTTATGTATTTAATAAGTTAGATACACCTTTTTGTATACATATTGTGTAATCATTCTATGGGCAATAGACAGAAACAGTTCATCTTCTTCTTCTGCTCCTTTATGGTATCAGAGCCTAAACTCTTTTCTAAATAAAATCGAAGATGACGACTGAAATTCCGACCACGAACGATGCTGCTACAACAACGACTTTGACAACCGAGGTGAGAAGAACCATCTCGCCTTATGATCTGACCTCTGCTGACAATCTGGGTGCTGTTATCTCACACCCACTGTTGAAAGGAGAGAACTACGACGAATGGGCTTGCAGTATTAAACAGCCTTAAGCTCACGATTTTTTTTTGGGTTTTTCGACGGATCGATTGCACGCCCAAATGAAAGATCTCCAGATTTGGAGGATTGGTGGACGATTCAAGCTTTGCTTATTTTATGGATCAAGATGTCAATAGATCCGTCTATCCGTTCAAACATATCACATCGTGATGTTGCAAAAGATCTATGGGATCAATTGAAGATGCGATTTTCAATGACCAATGGGCCTCGGATTCAACAACTGAAGGCCAAATTGGCATGTTGCAAGCAGAGGGGTCTTACGATCAAAGCCTACTATGGGAAACTCAATCAGATATGGGACAGTATGGCAAATTGCAGGCCTCTGCGAATTTGTAAGTATGACAAATGTGTGTGTGATTTGAGAACTCTTCAAGAACAAGATCGTGAGGCGGATAAGGTGCACCAAATTCTCTTTGGTCTTGATGAGTAATATCGAACGGTCAGATCCAGCTTGGTGTCACGTGTTCTGCTTCAGTCCTTGGAAGAAGTGTACACCATTGTACGCCAAGAAGAAGATATAGGGATAACAAGACCAAAAATCTCTAAAGAAAGCCAAGAGATAATTGCCTTTGTTGCTCAAGCTAGGTCGTAGTTTCGACGAGAAGAAAAAGACAAAACTTTGTTTTGTAAACACTGTAACCAAACGGAACATAATTCTGAGAGCTGCTATGGTGTGATAGGCTACTCGGAATGGTGGGGTGATAGGCTAAGAACTCACACGGGAGCTGGACGTGGTCGCGTTTTTGGACGTGGTCGTGGAGGCATTTCCTTTGCTAATGTTGTTCACATTACCGCACCAGCAAATGTTGAACATGTGAACACAATGGTGCGAACTCGTCAATCTTTTGAATGGTGGAGCAAGCACTAGCATGGAAAAACTCTCGGGTAAGTCTTCTCACCTACCATGGATAATGGATACTGGTGCTTCTCACCATCTTACAGGGAAATACCATCCGCTTACTAATGTGAGAGATATAGCACAACCAGTGTTGATAATCTTGGCCGATGGTCGAGAACGTGTTTCTACAAAAGTGGGAACAGTTGTGTTGGGTATTAATATGGTGTTGAAATCTGTTTTTTTCGTCGAAGAGTTCCAGTATGATCTGATTTTTCTGGGTTAGTTAATGGATGAGAATTGTTCTTTAGTACAGTTGGCTGACAAGTTCCTTATGGTTCAGGACCGTTTTTCGAAGACGATGATTGGCGTGGGTAGGCGAGAATAGGAACCTTCCACTTGTGTAGAATGGAGTTGGCCGCATCAACATTGGTCCGAGAGGAAAACGCTTATGAGTTGTGGCATAAGAGAATGGGTCATTCATCTGCTGGAGTAGTTGCTTCACTTGCGCAAGTCGATGTTTCTGTTATTTATGAAGTTTCTAATAAAGCGTGTGAAATTTGTCTCCGCGCTAAGCAAACAAGATCTCCATTTCCGTTAAGCAGCAGTAAAACTTCAGATATTTTTGAATTACTACATTGTGATCTTTGGGGACCGTATAAGACACCAAGTTTTTTTGGCAGCTATTACAGATGTGATTGAACCAAACACATTCAATCAAGCAATACAACGTGAAGTTTGGAAAAATGCTATGAGTTCAGAAGTCGGAGCTTTAGAGAAAAGCGGCACATGGACCATTGAGGATTTACCTCCAAGAAAACACGCAATTGGATCAAAATGAGTTTACAAAATTAAACACAATGCTGATGGCACAATCGAACGTTATACGGCTAGGCTTGTAGCTCTTGGAAATAAGCAACTTGAAGCTGTTGATTATGGAGAAACTTTCGCTCTGGTTGCAAAAATGGAAACAATTAGATTGTTTTTATAGGTCGCAGTAATTGACAACTGGCCTGTTCATTAGATGGACGTTGATGTGCTCAAATCTAATACCCTAAAGTATCTAAGCAGTCGCTATAGTATTTTAGGGGTCAATCCACAAGGACTCAAGATAACACTCAATAGATTCTAGAATATGAATTAAGCTAAGCCAAATAGATGAAATTAAGAATAGCAAAACAATTAAAACAGGTAGTAATTCAGTGGAGGAAAACGCTAGGCTTAGGGAAACTTGCAGGCAAATCAGAATTATCAAATCAAATCAATTGTCAGGAATAAATTAAGCTCCGCTCTCAAACTTGAAACACAGATGTAAAGTAAACCAACTGTCGTTGCGAAAACTATCTATGCCTAAACCTAGAATTCCAAATTTCTTTGCAAATTCTATGAATTTAAACAAGCATTAACGTTCAAGTTCAATTGTTCACAAAATCCCTAAACCAAATTTCTTTGCGAATAGGGCTTTTGCTCACCAAACACTAGATCAGGCAATCAATCACACTTTCGTGCCAATCAAACAACCTAACATCAGATTCTAGTTCGCGAGGCTAGAATAAGCATTAATCTCAAGTCTAGGTGAAAAGCTCTATAGATTATTCCCTAACAATTAATTTAGATCTAATAATTCATCAAATACCTTTAAGCAACCCTAATCCTAACTGGGAATCTACTCAGACATGGTGAATGCAATAAACATCATGAATAGAATAGATATCATATAATAAAATGAAATAGAGTAAGAATACAAAGAGGTTCAAGATTTCTTCTCCAAAAACTCAATTGCAGAAAACTCTATCTCCAGAAATCACAAGGTGCCTTTCTGGAGGCTCAAAAACCTAATTATATAGTTAAAACACGTTTAGCAGTTTATCTCGAAAAATTAGGAAAACTTCTGGTTTATCTTCAGGTTCTGTTTTGCGATCTGATCACTGGTATCGACCGATACCGTAAATGGTATCGATCGATGCTAGGGTCTTGGATCGTGTCTCTCCCAAATAAATTGTGTCGATCGATGCTCCTCAAGTGTCGATCGATGCTGAGCTTGTTCCCAAACGGCTTCAACTCCAGATTGCTTCAAAAGCTTCCAAATCCTCCAATTAGCTCCACATGTGCCTATAGCTTGAAAAGAACCTGAAAGACTCTAAAACTACTGAAAAGACACAACAAAAAGGATTTATATCATGCTTAAAAGTGGGTAAAAATCATGATATATCAACTCCCCGAGACTTAGTCTTTGCTTGCCCTCAAGCAAACAGAAAACTAAACAGAGAAAGAGGTTTGAAAACATGGAGACTCACCTTTTTCTTGAGACATGGTAATGACCCTTTTTCTAACCTTCCAGTTGTCACCTAAACAGTTTCATATCGGACCACCATGTACTTCTCCTTAGACCATTGCAGTTTCCCATTATCCACTCATTACCTCACAGCATCAATCATACTAGATCCTTCATTGCCGTTTCATTACTGATGTTGATATTCAGGAACCTTTTAGATTCTTCCTCATTCGATATCATGGCTAAGGAACCACTCAGATTTTATACTTTGGTATTGATTTCCTCTCCCCCAGACTTATCTCTTTTTATGTCTCTGATTATAAATTAAGCTTCGCATACACAAATCAAGGTTTGAGACGCGAGTATTGATGGTGATGGCCACCTAATCCCCGGTTCTCCCCTCTCAAAGTGTCAAAAGTCTTAGGCGAATAATGGGGTCTCGGGAAATGTTCCTACCCTTCGCTTCAGTCTTTTGTGTGATCATTCCTTATCCAAGTAGAACAATGGGATCACAGGAAGTATTCCTAGCCCTCTACTCGGCGGAAATCATCTCATCTTTTATGCATTTTATGTATCATTGTGTGTTAGGGGAGAGGTCTACCATATTTTTCAAATGCACGGGTTCCTTTGCCAGATATGAATGATGAATCAAGTTCAGTGAATACCAAACTCAGGAGTGAAGTGCAAAATTAGCTCAGGATTTAGAAGAAATTTGTTGTAGACATGGGTGTTTCCTGGTCAACTAGTTAGCCTTTGGATTTTTCATTAGTCGATCTTAGAGCTGGTTCTGTGACAATGGTTACTCAAAAACAAAGTCAGGACACTGAAATCAAGCAAAGGTTCATAATTTCCAACAAGTTTGACTCAATAAAACAAAAATTTGACTCAATAGGACTCAAAAATGGACTGACTCTAAGAAAAACAAACACAATGTCAGTAATCACCTCCCCCAGAGTTAAACAACACTGTCTCCAGTGTTATCTAGCCTAGAGGAAGCAAAAGAAAGCACATGAACAAAATGGCTGAAAATGGTTCAAAGGTACCGTGGGAATGGTGGGTATCGATCGATACTAAAAACCGGTATCGACCGATACTGAGGGAGTATCGATCGATGCTAGTCAAGTATCGATCGATACTGGGGTCCTTTGTCGGTGATTCTGAAACTCGAAACCGTGTCCAATGAAGCTAATTGTTAGATGAAGAACTGTTAGATCATGAGAGCACAGTTAGCAGCAACAAAATCAATAGATAGCCATAAGTTCAACAAAGACTGACAAAAACAAGGATAAGTTCAGAAAAGAAAACACAACCAAAGAAAAGAAAAGAAAATAAAAAGAAAAGGGACAGAAAACGTGAAACCCAGGAGCAGAGACTAGGCATCAGAATCGGAGTCATCATTGTCGTCCGAAACAGCATAGCGCGAGGAAGGACCGGGAGTGGAGTGATTGGCGTCAGTGGACGACATGCAGCGGCAGTGAGAAACAGCAGACCAGATGCTCTGAAGACTCTCCACGACGTACCTCTGAAAGGTAGATGTCTCCATCGGCAAATCCGGTGGTGGAGGAAATGAAGATACAGGAGCAGACGTCTGGCGGCGCTGTGAACGGCGAGGCTGACTCCCAGCAGAGTCAGCAGCTGGTGTCTCATCTGCAGCGATAGGAGTGGATGGAAGCTGGCGTGGCGCGCAGACACGAGCGGATGGCACAACTGAGAGTAGACGCGGATCCGGATCAAAGTGCAGCTGAGAAGGGTCATCGCCGATGTAGGTTAGATCGCGGTTGGGGAGCTGTACAAAGAGCTCTCCATCTGTCGTGGGTAGGCACCAGCGGCGAGTGGCCTTCATCCAACGCATATGCTGCTTGTTCTGCTCATCCATGATTGATCGTGTTGTGACGATCTAGTATGCTGTATTGTAGATGCCAAAGTGCTCGAAGATAGGAGTAAGGAGGCTGCCGACTGACTCAGTCTTCTGTGCTGTGGCGTAGTTGCGACCAGAGAAGGGTTTGGTCTTCAGAGAGACCAAATGGTGCGCAAAGAGGTCGCCAATGTTGACCGCGAGGTTCAACTCGGGCCACTCAAACCTATCCTCAGGAATTATGTCACCAACTGCCTTGTGCAATAACATCAGCTCGGAGATCCTCAGCTTGTTTGGCTCCATCTTGCAGAGGAGAGTGGTGCTCAGAATGCGGGCAATGCAACGCAGAGTCGGGTGGCGCATATCAATCAGGGTTGTGGTCTTAGAGCTGTAGGCTCCAAGACCAATGTGTCACCAAAAGACCTGCACATCCTGAAACTAGGAAGGTAAAGCTATTTGTTGAGGATAAGGATCGAACCCGTAGATGGTGCAGAGGTCAGGGATAGGCAGTCTGTAGCGAACTCCTCTGATCAGGAAAGTCAACGTGCCCTCTGAAGCAGTGCGGTGGACCTTGTCTCTGTAATACACTCGAGTTGTGGCGAGGAACTGGCGAACGAGGTCTGGGTATAGATCATATTGCCGTGAGTAAAGAGTGCCCAATCCAATCTTCTCGAGCATGGTAGAAAGATCTACGTCGATGCCTAGACGATTCATGGTGTGAGGATCGATGAAGCGCGTAGGCAGGATGACAACGCGTAGCCACTCGTTGTAGAACAGAGTGTCGTAGTCGTCCCACGCTTCAGCTATTGGTCTGTAAACGCAAGCCTCTCTCTCAGTCTCATCCTTAGGCAAGCCTGCCTAATCGCATCGTGGAATGATCCTCTTCCCCTCCAAGTTAGGCCAGAGAAGCCTAGCAACAGGAACAGGGGCAGAGGGAGAAGGAGAACGTCGTGGCGCAGCTCGCAAGTTACTGATGTGGGCGTTAATGAAGCTCTGACGACCAGTGTCTTCGGTGAAACCGCCCTTCAAGACTCTGTAGCGATCGCCGGTCAGAATGGCGGTGATGACTCCGGCGTGCCAATGTGAGTCATAGAATGCCTCCACCTCATCTTGGAGATCAAAGTTGCGGCGTGGAGGGTTGGAACCGGAAGCGTCATCCTGTCGTGCCTTCTTGCGGGGAGCCATCTGAGAAAATTCAAAACGAAAACAGAATATCAATTCAGTATTCGTAACAAATAAGCATAGGTATCGATCGATACCAAGAGGGTATCGATCGATACTAGAAGTATTTTCACAGATGCAATTCACAGACGTGCTAAACCGTTAAGTGCATGTATCGACCGATACCGAGAGGGTATCGATCGATACCTGAGAAATAATCTTAGAGTTTTCGCACACAGACATCGCAAATTTCAGACCATCAGCCTAAAAATCGAATTCCTCAATCTACTAAACCCTATCTTATCCATTCTAAACCGAATCCAGCAATTCCGTTCTCCTAGAACTAAACATGACAAAATACAGAGCAAGAACTTCACAACAAGGGAAATCCCAAACCGAATTTGTCAACAAGTGTAAGAGGAGGAAATCGAGTACATTACCTTGAAGATCGAAGGAGTGAATGATAGAATTTGGTGAGCAGAAGCCCTATTCGCAAAGAAATTTGGTTTAGGGATTTTGTGAACAATTGAACTTGAACTTTAATGCTTGTTTAAATTCATAGAATTTGCAAAGAAATTTGGAATTCTAGGTTTAGGCATAGATAGTTTTTGCAACGACATTAAAGTATCTAAGCAGTCGCTATAGTATTCTAGGGGTCAATCCACAAGGACTCAAGATGACACTCAATAGATTCAGGAATATGAATTAAGCTAAGTAGAATAGATGGAATCAAGAATAGCAAACAATTAAAACAGGTAGTAATTCAGTGGAGGAAGACGCTAGGCTTAGGGAAACTTGCAGGCAAATCAGAATTATCAAATCAAATCAATTGTCAGGAATAAATTAAGCCCTGCTTTTAAACTTGAAACACAGATGTAAAGTAAACCAACTGTCGTTGCGAAAACTATCTATGCCTAAACCTAGAATTCCAAATTTCTTTGCAAATTCTATGAATTTAAACAAGCATTAAAGTTCAAGTTCAATTGTTCACAAAATCCCTAAACCAAATTTCTTTGCGAATAGGGCTTTTGCTCACCAAACACTAGATCAGGCAATCAATCACACTTTCGTGCCAATCAAACAACCTAACATCAGATTCTAGTTCGCGAGGCTAGAATAAGCATTAATCTCAAGTCTAGGTGAAAAGCTCTATAGATTATTCCCTAACAATTAATTTAGATCTAATAATTCATCAAATATCTTTAAGCAACCCTAATCCTAACTGGGAATCTACTCAGACATGGTGAATGCAATAAACATCATGAATATAATAGATATCATATAATAAAATGAAATAGAGTAAGAATACAAAGAGGTTCAAGATTTCTTCTCCAAAAACTCAATTGCAGAAAACTCTATCTCCATAAATCACAAGGTGCCTTTCTGGAGGCTCAAAAACCTAATTATATAGTTAAAACACGTTTAGGAATTTATGTCGAAAAATTAGGAAAACTTCTGGTTTATCTTCGGGTTCTGTTTTGCGATCTGATCACTGGTATCGACCGATACCGTAAATGGTATCGATCGATGCTAGGGTCTTGGATCGTGTCTCTCCCAAATAAATGGTGTCGATCGATGCTCCTCAAGTGTCGATCGATGCTGAGCTTGTTCCCGAACGGCTTCAACTCCAGATTGCTTCAAAAGCTTCCAAATCCTCCAATTAGCTCCACATCGGCCTATAGCTTGAAAAGAACCTGAAAGACTCTAAAACTATTGAAAAGACACAACAAAAAGGACTTATATCATGGTTAAAAGTGGTTAAAAACCATGATATATCAGACGTCCACAATGCATTTCTCCATGGCAATCTTGATGATGAAGTGTACATGAAACTTCCTTCTGGTTTTCATACAATAACAGATGATAAAAAAGTGTGTCGATTGCAGAAATTGTTATATGGACTAAAACAAACTCCTCGGTGCTGGTTTGGGAAGTAGACAACATCCTAATGCGAATACGGGTTCGTACAATCTCTCTTAGATTATTCGTTATTCACGTTTGATAAAGGAGCGATTCGAATCAACATCCTAATCTATGTAGACGACATGATTGTTACAAGTAACTCTCCTGGGGCACTGGAAGTTTTTAAAGAATATATTGCTTCTTGTTTTAAGATGAAAGATTTAGGGACTGTGAAATATTTTTTGGGCATTGAGGTTTCAAGAAGCTCTAAAGGATTCTACCTAAGTCATCGTAAGTATGCCTTAGAGATTGTGTCAGAGGCTGGTTTGCTGGGAGCGAAACCCGCATTGTCTTCTCTAGACCAAAAGCACAAACTCGCCCTCTCCACTTTGTCTTTACTTCCACATCCAGAGCAATTTTGACAACTGATTGGTCGGTTGATATATTTGTCTACAGCCAAACCTGACTTGGCATTTTTGTGTACATGTTTCAGCTCAATTTATGCAGACACCGAGAGAAGATCATTGGCAAGCTGCTTTGCGTATTGTTCAGTACATTAAGGGAACTGCAAGTCAAGGGATTTTATTACAACCCACGATAGATTTTCTGATTATGGGGTGGTGTGACTCCGACTACACAAGCTGCCTTATCTCGTGACGTTCAGTTACTGGGTACATAGTTGAGGTTGGATCTTCTCCGATCTCTTGAAAGACACGCAAGCAAGATACAATGAGTTTATCTTCATCTGAAGCGGAATATCGTGCAATGGCATTTTTAACAAAAAAAATTATTTGGCTGAAGCGAGTTCTTCAAGATCTTGGTATTAACACACAAAACCGATGCGTGTCTTCTGTGATAGCACGTCCGCTATTCAGATTGCCACGAACCCGGTCTTCCATGAGCGAACGAAGCACATTGAAATTAATTGTCACTTCGTCCGCGATGCCATTCAGACCGATGACATTGCTACTACACATGTTGATATGACTTCCCAACTTGCTGATATTTTTACTAAACCACTAGGTCGACATGAGTGGGGTAAAGGGATATTGTATAAATCATATCACGTGTGTTAAAGAATTCAAATAGTGTAATCATCGTATCTCTCATATCTCTATATTTAATGAGTTAGATACGCCTTCTTATATACCTATTGTGTAATTGTTCTATGGACAATAGACAGAAACAATTCATCTTCTTCTTCTGCTCCTTTAAAAACATACTCAAACTCTAATCATACTCAAATTGAATAAAAAAAATCACCAAAATTAAATAACATAGAAATGACCTATATAAGATAAGTATTTTGTCTTATCTTGTTTAGTTGTCTTATCTCTCACTTGCATGCTCAAATTTTATAACATAAAATTATTAAACTTACAAAAGAAACAAACAATTGACACAATAACTGAAAGTATTACCATTCTCAAGTTGATATTGATCTTAAATACTCAAACTATGTGGATACTTAAATTGAATTAAAAAAGTCACCAAATTTGAGAAATTTTAATTTTGTATCACTTGTCATTTTTTTTTTTCATTTTCGAAAAAATGAAATTATTTGGAGTACCTTTATTATAATTATCAAAGTAATTTCATGCTGATAAGTAACTTTAATGTTTGCCAGCATTACGAGGACAACTGTGTTTTCTTTGTTCATTTAATTAAATTTTTACTTTGGGCCTTATTGAAACGATAGCCCACTATATCGACAAATACAACATAATTTAATCAGAGTTCTCTTACTGATTTGGCTAAATTATCAGCTAGCTTGGAGATTAGCTTCCCTGAGAAAGTGAGAATGCATTTAGAGTCAAAGTAGTAGGAGTTGATTGGCGCAGCCGCGCATGATATCTTTGACATATTAGTGTAGCAATATAGAGATTTCACCGTGCATGCTAGCTTCCTTATTCTTTGAAATTTAATTGTTGTGGAGGGTTTGATAAAGAATCTTCAAGTCTCCACAAAACGTTACATGCTGTGATGTGAGTTTTGTATTGAGGCTTCTTATCTCTTATAGACTTTACGTGATATCATTGTCCTCCTACTTCACTCTCCATAGAGTTCAGAGTAGCCCATTACATTTTCTTTTGTTTGTCGAACTCGTATTCTTCTTAATAGGTGGAAATAAATAAACTGAAAGTTACTAGCTTATGCTAGTTTCTTCATAATATCTAAGCCATTATGTTACCCTGGGCATATTAACTGGACCAAAAAACTCGACTAGAACCGAACCGAAACTTATGTATTCAGGCCGGGTTCGGTTCTAAGATAATACCTGAATGGTCGAGACACATAAACAATTCGGGTACAATCGGGTCCGATATTACCCGATACCCGATAAATTACTAAAAACCCGAAAAATAAACAGAAATTAAACCTAAACACCCTATTATTCGTTGGTTCATCATCTTCTTCTCTTCTCTTCTCTTCGACGTCGATCCCCTTTTCTAAACCCTAAAGGCCTAAATCACCATTTTAAAACTAGAACTACAAATATCCCCAATTGCTTCTTCTTCATAAAAAAATCGATCACAAGTAAGACTCCTAATTTTGATTACTTGCTTCTGTTGATAGATTAGGTCTTTGTTACTTGTTTTTGTTGATAGATTAGGTATTTGTCAACTCTCTTCTTTTTCTTCTCTCTTACTCTCTCTGCTCTCTTCTACTGGTAGAAGAGAGCAGAGAGAAAGAGAGCAGAGAAAGAGAGAGAGAGAGAGAGAGAGAGAGAGAGAGAGAGAGAGAGAGAGNAGAGAGAGAGAGAGAGAGAGAGAGAGAGAGAGAGAGAGAGAGAGAGAGAGAGAGAGAGAGAGAGAGAGAGAGAGAGAGAGAGAGAGAGAGAGAGAGAGAGAGAGAGAGAGAGAGAGAGAGAGAGAGAGAGAGAGAGAGAGAGAGAGAGAGAGAGAGAGAGAGAGAGAGAGAGAGAGAGAGAGAGAGAGAGAGAGAGAGAGAGAGAGAGAGAGAGAGAGAGAGAGAGAGAGAGAGAGAGAGAGAGAGAGAGAGAGAGAGAGAGAGAGAGAGAGAGAGAGAGAGAGAGAGAGAGAGAGAGAGAGAGAGAGAGAGAGAGAGAGAGAGAGAGAGAGAGAGAGAGAGAGAGAGAGAGAGAGAGAGAGAGAGAGAGAGAGAGAGAGAGAGAGAGAGAGAGAGAGAGAGAGAGAGAGAGAGAGAGAGAGAGAGAGAGAGAGAGAGAGAGAGAGAGAGAGAGAGAGAGAGAGAGAGAGAGAGAGAGAGAGAGAGAGAGAGATTTTTATGATTTTTGTGATTTTTGTTCTCTCTTGGGTGTTCACCACATGCGTAGACAAAGAGATTGCGTTTTCTTGCATATTCCCAGATAAAGGAAAACTAAATCCATAGAAAAACGATAGAAGTATGAACGTAAATAGATAAAAATAGCCGGTAAAGTAAGATCCATCGACATTAGCTTCTGTTTCTGTCAACAATGACGCAAAGTCATTTGATTTTTTTTTTTAGATTTTCTGGAAGATCACTTCAATTTTCTTTGAAATACAGTTTCAATGCAGTGGTTTTGTTGCTTGTGTAGAAAATACAGTTTCAATGTCTTTTAGTGGTTTTTGTTCTCTCTTGGGTGTTCACCACATTTTCGATGAAATGCTTCTAAGTATTAGATCGATGCATTGCAAAATCAAGTCTGTATGCACTTGTTTCTCTGTAACATATGCTTCTGTTTGGTTTGAGAATTGAGACAATGCATCAGGATCGGTTTTAAGTATGTTTACTAAGTGTCAATTTGGGTAAAAATAGGTTTATATGAGTAATTTGGTTACATATGGGTACAAAATACTCGAATAAAACTGAACCCAAACTTTTTCAGGTATTTTACGGTTCTGAAATAAATAAAAGGAACCGACGTGAACCCGAAATAAACAAAAGCGAACCCGAATATGATTTCAAAAATATCTGATTGGAGCTACATGTAACAGCCGTGTCCGATGATTCTATCGAGGATCATCAAGAACCAACGAGGATGGTTCGAGTATCAACGTTCAATTGTGAAGAATGATCGAGGATAAGGTTAATTGGTCGAAAAAAATCCAAATGTCCGAGAGAAATGAGTTCAAAAGCTCATTTCCGAGTAATCCGTGTTGGAAGGTCGAGTGACTAACGTATGGACAATGTAGATCATGTTCTAACAAGTATGGGTATTAATCGGATAAAATTGGAATGTTCAGACAGGACCAGGTGTGTTCGGACAGGATCAGAAATGGCCGGACAAAGTGGATTTCGGACAAAGTTGGTCGTGTTTGGACAAGTGTGGATAGCATTGGATTGTCGAGGATTCACGTTGGATCCACATTAGCGGTCAAAGATTTGCGTTAGCGGTCGATGATTTGTGTTGGTAGTTATGGATCTGCGTTGGATGGTCGAGGATCCATCGAGGCCCGATGGCTAGGCCCAAATCTGGTTTGTTAGTAAGTGGATTTTTTGGGTTTAAATGTGAACCCTAACCTTATAAATCGGGGTAGGTTTAAACCCCAACACGTGAGAGAAATGTTGATCCTATGTTGGATGGATGCTCGATGATAAGAATTGGAAGAGAGAAAAGTGTTGGGATTAGTTTACCAATCAGACCATATCATTAGAAAATGAGTAGGTGTGAAATGTGGTTTTGCTAAGACAATCAAACATTGTGAGAGATTGATGGAAGTCATTGGAAAATAACTAAGTGTGGATTTTTTGTTCGCTAACTAGATTATATCATTGGAAATGATTTATCAAAGTCATTGGAGAATGACTAAGTGTAAATCGTTGATTTTCTCCCTTGATCAACTCAACGAGAATGACTGATCAACGTCATTGGATAATGGCTATGGAAGGTAGACGAGACATAGTTCGGAATGGACGAATGATGACAAGTGAACTGACGAGAAACTCAAGGTTGAGAGCAGTAGTAAAGCATCAGATCTATTCAGCTAAAGACCAGCCGAATGACAGGATTTGTGATAGTGAATGTTGTGGCAATGGAACACCAAAGTAAAGTGGGATTTGGTGAGAATGCTTAGATTGATATCTAACATTCTAGTATAGGAATGACGAGTAGTCCGTGAATAAGTTGTAAATTCCTTAAGGAATAAATGAAATGTACTCTGAATGGTTGCCGCAGTTTCCATAATGCAAAGGATTGTCGAGAATGAATTGATCTTAAGCATTTTGGTGCTTAAAAGAAGTTCCCAAGGAACAGAATAATCAAAGACCCAAGTCATTCTTAGGATGGATTGAAAGGGAAGGTTAGTCTTATGTTGAATCGAAAGGTAAGATTTGATAAGTGTTGAATCACGCTAAGTCTTGGAAAAACTATCGGCAATGAACCACTAAGAATGATATTCACGCATCAAATCAGAAAGAGTGAAGTTGGAAAACTTCTAGTGGATAAGTCGATACGAATGGGAAAGTTTAAATAGCAAGTTGTCAGGACTTAACGAAATTGCCAAACAATGGTTCAAGGAAAGAACCTAGTCGGTTTTGGAAGTGACCGTGTTCGGGTAATTCACGTTAGTGTTTGATCATGCTGGTCATGGAAGGTCCTGGTGTATGATCAACTAACATGGACATTGGTAATGTTCTGGAGAAAATGTGTCTCCGAGAAGTGATGTTGGAAAACATACTTCTCTGGAAGTAATCTGATAAGAACAAGGAAATTCGTAAGAATCGGATTAAGGTTATGTATTACTTAAAAGTGGCTTACTAAAATGTTTAGATGGAAATCTAGCATCCCCGATAAAGAGTAAGGACAAAAGTCCCGAAAGTGGACTTGAGTTTCATGAAACGAATTGGAAATTTCTTAAGAAAATTATAAAAGCAAATGAGTTGTTAGAAAAGTGAAGTGTGGGAGACTTCAAAAGAACAAGAATTCGTTCACGATGAGCGTTGGTTGCTCACATTCGGGTGATGGGGATTGTTAAGGAAAACCAAATCTGTAAGTTCTAGAAAAGAGGATGGACAAATTTAAGAGTTCCATAAAGGATACTGAGAAAACTCTGAATGTATGATGAATAAAATGGAAATGAGAAAAGTTGAAAGCCTAAAGGAACAACCAAAAGTAAAGAACAGGTGATGTGGTTAAGTCTAAGACATTTTTTTACAATTGGTTCATTAAGTCTTTGGTTGTTTCTCATGGTAATGTTTGTGCAGTAATATCAGAGTGATTGATCTACGGCTGATCGGACAATCATTTCTGATGGTTAATGTTTACGCTATATTATAATGTTTGGTGATTGTTCTATGTGAACGATTGATATGTGAATGTAAGAGAATGTTCATGACTTGCATTTAGATATGTGAATTGATCGTTTGACTATGGATCTATGACTTAGTCTTGCGCTGGTTGTTTAACTGTGGATCTACGACTAAGTAGAGCGCCAGTCTTACATGAAATTATATGTCTTTCATGTTGCGAATGTCTGTCTGTGATGATGTGTAATGTTTATAGCGTATCATCTTGTTGATTGATCTATGGTGTTCAGACAATCATGCTTAATGAGAATGTAAAGAATGTTTGAGAAGTATCATTGACTAAGTGATTCGGTTGTTGGGTTGCAACTTATTGGCTATGATCACGGGAACTGATTGACAAGAAGTGATGTTATGTTTATTTGATGGTAAGGTAGTAGGTTTACTAAGTATTGAGATGTAAGCGGGATTGTTGGTGCGCTTTGGGAGTTTGAGGCTTTATGTGTGAAGATCTTAGGAACTTGCGAGTTGATAAGACAGAATGTGAAGCGTCTTTAGAAACTAAGAAAGTTTTTCTAGGCGTGAATGTAAGTCGATCTCGGAAACTTGTGAAGTTTGCTGAGATGGTAATGTTGGGCCAACATAAATTTGCCAAGGTTATAACTGCAATGCACGGAAGTCTAATACTACATGTTGTTGATAATGTCTTGGGAACAAGGTAGTTTGCAAAGGCATTGTCATGTATGTGTCTGAACTAAAAAAAAAATTTCAAAGCATAAAGGTGATAAAACCTTGGTTATGGACTAAGAAAAAGTCAAGAATGTATGTAAGGATCGAGAGAGATCCAATTATGTATGTCAGAATCTTAAGGGATCTGAGAATGCTTGTGAGGATCATGCGTGATCCGAAAATCTTTGTGTGGATTGTAAATAATCCACTAGTTTCTTGAGGAACAAAGTTTAATGGAAACACTATAAATGATCGAGAACGGTCTAAGAAATGTGTGTTGAGTCTAAAAGAATTGTCAGAGATCCGTGGTTGTGGAAGGATTAGAGTATGATTCGATAGAAAAATCAGTAAGGATAAAAGTATGATCCGAAGGTTCGTGGGAAAAACATGTTTAAGAGTTTAAGCATTCGAAAAAGGTCCAATGCTAAGGTCTAATGAGTTGTGTGAATCAATTCACTTTCAATATCAAGTTCAGGTAAAAACGCTATTGTGCTTAGAAATTGGTAAGTTGCTAACGCACAGATCGTTGGCTAACGTCAGTGAACGTTGGATGGCACCAACAAATCATTCGTGAATGCTGGATGGTACCAGCGGATCCATGACGAACATAGTTTGACTAGGAAGTGGCTAGACAAGATGTTAGTGTGAATGTTGTAGTCACCTTAGAAAGGTTGAAAAGATTCTTGATCATGTCTAGGAAAGATATATCGTGTATTAAGATCAAGTCAATGGGAGAATTTGATCAGGAATTGTGGAACCAATTCGAGTAATACTAAGGTAAAGTATGTACGATCGAGTCTAGGAGAGGCTACGATCAAGACAAGATATGTTCAAATCAGTAAAGTGGTAAGAGTTTACCGAGAATAAAAGCAATTCCGGTTGTAAGGATTGTGATATATAGTGGAAATGTGTATCAAAGGTAAAATTATTATTAAGTCTCGGATGAGATTGTAAACAGTAGTAAAGAAACAATTTTAAAAGGCAATGGTTATGTAATTTGTTGAAAAGTTAAGGTGTAGAATGGATTCCAACAATTGAATTCAAGGACAAGTTCATTCCAAGTGGGGGAGAGTTGTAACACATGTGTCCTATGATTCTGTCGAGCATCATCGAGGACAAACGAGGATGGTCTGAGTATCAACGTTGGATTGCAAGATCTAAATGTCTGAGAGAAATGAGTTCGGAAGCTCATTTCCAAGAAATCCGTGTTGAAAGATCGAGTGACTAACGTTCGGACAGTATAGATCATGTTCAGACAAGTATGGGTATTGTTCGGACATAATTGGAATGTTTGGACATGACCAGGTGTGTGCGGATAGGATCAGATATGGTCGGAAAAAGTGGATTAGTTTTGGACAAAGTTGATCGTGTTCAGACAAGTGTGGATAGCTTTGGATTGCTGAGGATCTTGGATTCACATTGGCTGTCGAGGATTTGCATTTGCAGTCAAGGATTTGCGTTGGCCGTCGAGAATTTTCACTGGGGGTCGAGGATTTGTGTTGGCGGTCGTGGATCTGCGTTGGACAGTCGAGGATCCATCGAGACTCGATTGCTAGGTCCAAATCTAGTTCGTTAGTGATATGCTCAAATCTAATACCCTAAAGTATCTAAGCAGTCGCTATAGTATTCTAGGGGTCAATCCACAAGGACTCAAGATGACACTCAATAGATTCAGGAAAATATGAATTAAGCTAAGTAGAATAGATGGAATCAAGAATAGCAAACAATTAAAACAGGTAGTAATTCAGTGGAGGAAGACGCTAGGCTTAGGGAAACTTGCAGGCAAATCAGAATGATCAAATCAAATCAATTGTCAGGAATAAATTAAGCTCTGCTTTTAAACTTGAAACACAGATGTAAAGTAAACCAACTGTCGTTGCGAAAACTATCTATGCCTAAACCTAGAATTCCAAATTTCTTTGCAAATTCTATGAATTTAAACAAGCATTAAAGTTCAAGTTCAATTGTTCACAAAATCCCTAAACCAAATTTCTTTGCGAATAGGGCTTTTGCTCACCAAACACTAGATCAGGCAATCAATCACACTTTCGTGCCAATTAAACAACCTAACATCAGATTCTAGTTCGCGAAGCTAGAATCAGCATTAATATCAAGTCTAGGTGAAAAGCTCTATAGATTATTCCCTAACAATCAATTCAGATCTAATAATTCATCAAATACCTTTAAGCAACCCTAATCCTAACATGGAATCTACTCAGACATGGTGAATGCAATAAACATCATGAATAGAATACATATCATATAATAATGAAATAGAGTAAGAATACAAAGAGGTTCTAGAATTCTTCTCACAAAAACTCAATTGCAGAAAACTCTATCTCCAGAAATCACAAGGTATCTTTCTGGAGGCTCAAAAACCTAATTATAATAGTTAATCACAACGTTTTGGAGTTATCTGAAAAATAAGGAAAACTTCTGGATAATCTTGGGTTTGTTTCGCGTTCTGGTCACTGGCATCGACCGATGCTGTAAGTGGTATCGATCGATGCGAGGTTCTTTGGTCGTGGTTCTCCCAAACGAATGGTGTATCGATGCTCCTCAGTGTCGATCGTGATGAGCTTGTTCCCGAACGGCTTCAACTCCAGATTGCTTTAAAAGCTTCCAAATTCTCCAATTAGCTCCATATGCGGCCTATAACTCGAAAAAGAACCTGAAGGACTTCTAAAACTAAAGAAAAGACTCAACAAAAAGGACTTTATCATGGCTAAAAACGGGTAAAAACCATGATATATCAGTTAGTTAGTGGAGTTTAAGGGTTTAAATGTGAACCCTAACCTTATAATAGGGGATTGTCGCCTCTTATAGGGGAGACGTAAAAGAAGAACCTTAGTAGTAGACACACATAAGGGATCTCGAGAAAAGTTGGAGAAAAAAATAAAAGATTGACGATGATGTCGATGATGGTCGCAGATCTACTAACAACAAGATCTGCTAAGGGGAGAGTGATTGTCGTAGATCAACTAACAACAGACGGTGATTGACGTAGATATGCTTAGGTGAGACAGCGATTGCGTTGATCTATTGCTGACAGACGATGATGGTCGCAGATCTACAAGCAATTGACGTAAATTGTTGAGAATGATGTTCGGGGGGCCAGTGGAATGATGAATAATGGTTCGGCGGATGGTCGTATGTGATGATCAAGTGGTGATCGATGGTGTTCGATGGTGAACAAGGCAGATTTGGAACTGGCCAAAGTAGAACGCGTTTGATGCGATAACAGCTAACGTTCGGTGGGTTAGCGATACGTTGGATGGCGATACCAGCTAACGTTTGGTGGCATTAACAGATACGTTAGGTGGCAATAGCAACTAATTTTTGGTGGCGTTAGCAGATACGTTGGATGGCGATAACAAACTAGCGTTCGGTGGCGTTAGCAGATACGTTGGATAGCTGATAGAGTCGATGAGGGGCGAACTTCGATGAGCAAGATCAAATTAGTATTTGGGTGCAAAGGTGATGGTGTCCAAAGTGATTCTTTACGAGTGAAGAACGAGGTTGATGTTCGACATGTTGTGAATTCTGAAGATCTCTCTCTTGGTGCTTAGTTATGTGGGGTGGTTGGTTGAATAACTAAGTACGATTGGATTTTTTTTTTGGATAAACGATGGTAGCTGTCAAGAGGATGCTCGTGGATATGGGAGTGTTCGTGGATGGCTGGCAAGGTTTCACGTGGATGCATGTTCGGTGAGCGAGATAAAATTCGTAAGTGGCTAAGGTACGGCTAACGTAAGGTGTTAACTTAGTCGATTATTAAGTTTGTATTGCTATGTGAATGTTAAAAGAAACAAAAATATTGGAATTCCGTGTAAATGTTACTCTCGGATTACATGTCCGAGGGTTAATCTGGTAATGATATCAGATTAGGGTGTTTTAATTTGATATCAGAGTATGGTCGGTTCCCGAGAAGAAGTGGGGGTGTGAAAAGAAAAAGAGAAGTATAAATCGATTAGACACGAAAAAGAATGCTAAGGAAAGCATTTGTAACTTGTGAATGCTAGGGAAAAAACATTCTTTAAGCAAAAAATTGCTAAGGAAAAGCATTGTTAAATTGAAATTGCAATGGAAAGTATTGGCGATGTTGAAAATGCTAAACAAAAGCATTGGTGAATGAAGTATGGTACTTGATTCGGAAGTGATCAAGAGGGAAGTTTATTGGGTAAGGATACATGAGAGCAACATTGATCCTATGTTGGATGGATGCTTAGTTTTCAGAATTGGAAGAGAGAAAAGTATTGAGGTTAGTTTATCAACCAGATCATATCATCGGAATTGATTAATCCAACTCCTTGGAAAGTGAGTTAGGGTGTTTCACTACAATCCTCTACCTGAATGCCCAGAGTGACCATTATGATTAAGTAACTATGTCTAATCTACAAATTCATTGGATAAATGATTATTTACATAAAAATGTGTGTATAAACATATTCTCTCATTCGATAAAATACACATATTTCACAAACTTTAACATTTTGAGGCGCTAAGAACAGTCTTTTACATCCATGTATAACGTACGATGTAAATATTATGAATCCAAAATGATTAGAAATTTAATTCTTATAACCAAATTTATGTATCCTAAAGATTGAATACTTATAGAAGAATTTTTTCTCTTTATATATTGTTTATAAATATATATCATGATATCTAGTGGTTTACATGCATGAATGCTTACCATTTAGTATGGGTTAGGTTTTTCGGTTGTTATTGCTGATCGAACTAAATGTTTTGTTTAAATTTCATGATTTCTAAACCATAATTTAAACTTATCATTTCTAAAGTTTAAATTAAAAAGATTTTTATTGACAAAATAACATATTTTATGATCAATAACGTCTATTTCAAACAAGATTTAGCAATTTTTTTTCATTTAAAATTTATTCAACAAACCCATGTTTACAATATATGCAGCCTTAGTTGTAAAATTTTGAAACTAGAAGAGAAAAGATTTTGGATTCAGAAATAAACATAATCTAGGAATTAACCATTACAAAAAAAATCCACATTGATAACACATTGTAATAGCACGGTTTGCCAAACTGCTATTAATGATGAGTTCGTAATTTTGCTAACTATATTATAGCACTTAATCAACGCTAAGATAAAATTTCACTAAGCGGGATCTAAAATTATTTTGTCCCCAACACTTAACCCAAAAAATTCACTTAACATGGTCATTTCCCCCCTTTCTCTATGACTTATCGAGAAAACCTAAACATCTCAGACCAACCTTTCTCAGACCTAGCCACCCACCAAACTCGACGCTTCCTATTACTCTTCCTCTCTTTGAACTTCGTTTCTACTCCGATCCTCCACCGCCTTCCTCCTCCTCCTTCTCTTCTAAGCCTCCAAAACCCTAAAATCCCCAGATCTCAATCTCTAAAATTTCTCCTACCCCACCCTCCGAATTAGCTCCACCAGCAGACCCTCCTGTTCCTCTGATGGTAGTCCCCAACCATCCACCTTAGTCCGCTTCTAGTCTCCTTTCGAGAAGAATTTCTATGTCGAATCACCTGTTGTGGTTGTTATTACAGATGCAGAAGTGGAGGAATATCGTAAGCTGAGGGAAATTACTGTTGAAGGTCGAGATATTCCTAAACCCGTCAAGAGTTTTCGTGATGTTGGGTTCCCTGGTAAGCTGATTTCATCCTGAGAATTTCTAGCTTGACTTCTATTTCATTTGTTTTCGCTCTTGAATTTGGCAATCATGTAAGGAATTTAGTTTGTGATCAGCCTCACTTACATATCTTAGGTGAATAATGTATGCCTGTTCTTGTTTTTTTTTTTATACGTCTACTGATAAGAATTTCCTGATTGGCTCAGATTATGTTTTGGAAGAGGATAAGAAGGCTGGTTTTACTGAACCTACGCCTATACAACCTCAGGGGTGGCCAATGGCAATGAAGGGACGTGATCTTATTAGCATTGCTGAAACTGGATCTGGAAAGTCTCTTTCTTACTTACTACCTGCAATCGTCCATGTGAATGCCCAACCAATTTTAGGTAACGCTTGAGTTCTGCTCGTGAAGTTCTTTTTTCTTTCATTCTTGTATGATGTTAATATGCAAAGACTTAACTGGTTCAATTAACTTATCCCAGCTCCTGGGGACGGCCCAATCGTCTTGGTTCTTGCTCCGACACGTGAACTAGCAGTGCAGATACAGCAAGAGGCATCTAAATTTGGTTCATCTTCAAAAATTAAGAGCACTTGTATTTATGGTGGAGTTCCAAAAGGGCCTCAAGTGCGTGATCTCCAGAAAGGTGAAGTGCTTTGGCTTAGTGCTTTTCGTGACATTTCTCAAAACTATTAGTTTTCTTATTTTTTTGTTGTGGATTATTTTGTTAGTGATTATTGGCCTATGGATTTAGGTGTGGAAATCGTTATAGCTACTCCGGGGAGGTTAATAGACATGATGGAGTCTAACAACACAAACCTGCGAAGGGTTACATATCTTGTTTTGGATGAGGCTGATAGAATGCTGGATATGGGGTTTGACCCTCAGATTCAGAAAATTGTTTCACATGTTTGTTTTCTTACTTCTGTCTTGGTCAAATATGTGTGTATCCTAGTAGCTTTGTCTTTAATTCTTCTTAAAGACAAGATTGGAAAGAAAAAAATGTATGCTCATCCTTAGCGGTGGGTTTTGATTTTAGACTTGTGCTTGGAACCTTGGCTTGAGACTTTTATGTTATGTATTGTGAGTTCAGACTTCTGTTATGGATTTTGTAGTTTTATAAAACAGGGTTGTGTCAGTTTCAACATAACAATTGATCAGTGTTATGAAAACGCGTAAAACTTTGTTATAACAAAATAAAATAAAGCGTTAACATATAGTTATGGTAAAAGGACCAATCATAGCGTGAAAAATGAATAACGAAAGTGGTTTTAAAATATTAATAAGAACTATAACAAAGCGTTTTTCTAATGCTATGGTAGAATATGTTTTCATATCATAAGGAAAAATTGTTATCGTATATACGTTACCTATCATAGCTTGGGCATAAACAGCGTTTATGAAAACGCTATCAATGACGTATTATAGCGTTTTCGTGATGTTAAGAATGTGGATTTTTCCGTAATTGAGCAACCCTGTTATTACGAGTAGTGAGAGAAATGCAAGCAACAAAAATTGTATTTTTCTCGAAACTGATCAATTTCCACGGCTCATCTAAGAGCTATTCCCTCCTTGTGATTACCAGTGACCAGTTCCGACGCTAAGAGGATATACTTCATCAAATATGGATCCTTTATGAAAGCGGATTGGTTCGGTCTAATAAACTCATGGATGATTCACGAGTATTTTTGAGATGATTTCGTAAAGCACGTTGCAGTAAGAAATGGGACGGAAATCTTTCAGTGCCACAACTTATTTTTTCTTTGGTATAAGAGCCAAATTGGTGTTATTCAGTCCTGTAAGGACAAAACCATAGAGAAAAATGATTTAATGGCAATTATAAGATCCTTCGCGACAATGCTCCATGCCTCTTTGAAAAACTCCACCATATAGCCATCCGGTCCTGGAAATTTATTACACAGCATTGCAAATAAAACACTTTGAATTTGCATAATCCGTCACCTCAGAAGGTAAGCCTTCTTTATCTTGCTCTGTATAAGTATAATGGAGCATATTACCTAGTTCCACCTCCGTAATTCCTAGGTGATCTGATGTCTCTCGTGTAAAAAGCTCACATAAGTGCCTCACTGCCTCAGCCTTGATGTCGGAGTGACTAGAGAGTCTTACTATGTATTAACAATTTCTCGGATATCATTGAGAGATTGTTTGTCCTTGACCACATTATGAAAGAAACAGTTTTTTTGTCACCTACTTCCAACCAATGCAGTTTCACCTTTTATCGCAAGTAGCTTTTCTTGATACCTTTGATTTTTTCCTAGCAATCACAAGTCAAAGCTTCCAATGCCACAACTCGAGGTTCTGGTTGGGAGAGAGTGGCTCTTTGGCGTTCATACAAATAAGTATAAGCGGTGTATGCTCGTCGGGTTAGATGATGAAGTTTCTGGTAGCTTAGATTCCGTAAGACGGGTTTGAGAAGCTTTAGGTTCTTTGAAAATCTGAACAATGCAGATGTAGATGTAAACAAGATCCCCGTATTCCTCCAATATGTGTCCAAAGTAGGTTTAAACTCTTCCATCTTGGCAATAGCATTTGTAAACTTGAAAAGACTTTTAGGTTTGTGCTAAGAACAGTAGATATGTATACGGCCCCGCAAATGGTTTGAACACCGTCCCACCTCAAAGACACAATAAGAGTTTGCCATAGATATGTAGATATGTAAACCCTATCCAATTTTTTGCTTACCAGTCCCTTTGGTTGCACGAAGACAACATGTGGAAGAGGATAAGCATAGAAGACAAGAAAGAAAAGAGAGTGTTGAACGGTTGGCGTTGCCTCTAAGTATCTCTAACTCTAGATTTCCTCCTCTACAATTAAGGAACTGTAAGGTTTCTCCTCTGGACTCTCCTTATCGAACAAGATCTCGATCACCAGCTCATTTCTACTCAAGAGATGATAACCGAAGCAAGCCAAGTTTACACAACTTTGATGCGCAAGACTACTCTCGTGATAATAGAGCTGTCATTGGTATACAACATAACATTAGCTCTGTTCATGATAACCAAAGAGAAGAGCGATTTGTCTTTAAAGCCTAACCGGCTCGTGAAAAATGCTCATTTGAGTACTCTCGAAGTAGACATGGAGATTCAAGGAGCTCTCAGTACAACCACTATTGTCCTTAGGATAAACTGGGAGTTTTAAAGACTAAAATGCTGCATAATGAATATTCACTCCCACCTCCACCAGCTATTTATCCTTCACGTGTAATACCCTTAGCCGGTTTGATAACAGACGGGGAGATGAGGATTTGCAAGGAAGTGGTAGACGATCAACAATAGCTTAGTGAAAACATGATTGATGATCATCATCATCTTAGTGAGCATACTATTTCGGCGGAGACTTCGTCAAAATCTAAAGGTAAAAAACCAGTGCTAGAGCGCCTAGAGTTGCCGCTAATTGAGACTTATCCTAATGATATATCATGGTTTTTACCCACTTTTAACCATGATATAAGTCCTTTTTCTGAGTCTTTTCAGTAGTTTTAGAGTCTTTCAAGTTCTTTTCAGGATATAGGCACATATGGAGCTAAATTGGGTTATTGGAAGCTTTTGAAGCAATCTGGAGTTGAAGCAGTTCGGGGAGCTGAAGCTCAGCATCGATCGACACCTGAGAAGCATCGATCGACACCTGAGAAGCATCGATCGACACCATCGTTTGGAAGAGACACGATTAAAGATCCCAGTATCGATCGATACCATTTACAGTATTGGTCGATACCAGTGATCAGAACGTACATCAAGACCCGAAGATAAACCAGAAGCTTTCTTTATTTTTCGAGATAGATTCGTAAACGTGTTTTAGCTATATAATTAGATTTTTCGGCCTCCAGAAGGGACACTTGTGATTTCTGGAGATAGAGTATGCAATTGAGTTTTTGGGAGAATAATCTTGAACCCTCTTTGTATTCTTACTCTATTTTACTTATGATATCTATTTTATTCATGATGTTTGTCTTATTCACCATGTCTGAGTAGATTCCCTGTTAGGTTTAGGGTAGTTTAAAAGGTATTTGATGAATTATTAGATCTGATTAACTTGTTAAGGAATATCTATAGAGCTTTTCACCTAGCCTTGAGATTAATGCTTATTCTAGCATCGCGAACTAGAATATGATGTTAGGTTGATTAATTGGCACGAAAGTGTGATTAGTTTCCTGAACTAGTGTTTGGTGAGCAAAAGACCTATTCGCAAAGAAATTTGGTTTAGGATTTTGTGAACAATTGAACTTGATCGTTAATGCTTGTTTGAATTTATAGAATTTGCAAAGAAATTTGGAATTCTAGGTTTAGACATAGATAGTCTTCGCAACGACAGTTGGTTTACTTTACATCTGTGTTTCAAGTTCAAGAGCGGAGCTTATTTCATTCCTGACATTTGATCTGATTGATAATTCTAATTTGCATGCATACTTCCCTAAGCCTAGCGTTTTCCCCATTGATTTATTACTTCGTTTTAATCATTTGTTACCTTTGATTACATTCATTTCGCTTAGCTTAATTCACATTCTGAAATCTATTGAGTGAACATCTTTAGTCTTTGTGGTTCGAACCCTAGAATACTACAGCTACTGCTTAGATACTTTAGGGTATTATATTTGAGCATATCAAATTTTAGCGCCGTTGCCGGGGACTCTAATTTCACCATTAGATTACGGTTTAGAATTTTGACTAAGTTGTTGAGCATCGATCGACACCCTTCAAGTATCGATCGATACTTGGTTTAAATTTCGTCACTTACGCGGTTTGATTTCTGTGTTTCAGGTGTATGCAACATCGAGAGACCAGACGAAGCAAGAACAAGCAGTTGACCAATCTATCTAACAAAGAGCTAGCTGAATTAGAGCGCACGATCAGAAAGCAAAAGAAACAAGCAGAGATGAATATTCTGATTGTGCTTGCTCGTGATGAGGCTGGGGTTTTAAGAGATCAGGAAGGTCACATGTGTGACGCGCAAGGACAGAGGCTTGATGCAGAAGGAAACGTTGTTGCCCCTGCACCGGTAGCTAATGAGGTTATCCCACCAGCTGTGCATGGGAATGTTGGGAATGCTCTAGTTAATCGCGCCAGAACACTTAGGGAGTACAATAGACCGACCAGTTCTATGCCAATCGGTCTGCGATTCGTATTCTAACTTTCCAGAGAAACGACTTTGAGCTGAAGCCTGCATACTACACTCTTGTAGGCCAGCACCCTTTTCATGGTCTTTCTCATGAGTTCCCATGGATCATATCGAGAGGTTCGAAGATTTGTTCACCAGTATCAAATACAATGGAGTGTCCAACGAGTTCCTCTTCTGTAAGCTCTTCCCATACTCTCTTAGTGGAGATGTAGCTTACTGGTTGAAGCAGTTACCTCCTGGTTCTTTGAATACTTGGGAGGACACTAAAACTGCTTTTCTGAACAATTTTTATGATGATGCGAGATCAAAAGAGCTCAGGAACAAGATCTCCCAGTTTTCTCAAGGAGAAACTGAGGCATTTAAGGCTGCATGGGTTCGATTTCGGTCTTATCAGAGGGATTGCCCTCACCACGGTTTCTCGCAGGTTCAATTATTGGGTATCTTCTTCAGAGGGATTGATTGGAGGTATCAGATGGCTTTGGACGCTGCAAGTAATGGAAATTTCAACACCAGGTATCCCGAGGACCCTTATGTGCTGATTGAGAACTTGGCATCTAGCAACAGTACTAAGGACGCATATTTCGAGAGGAAAAAGCAGAATGGAAACGTTGATGGGTTGCAGATTGCTGAGGTGCATGCGTAGCTGGATTCTGTTTACAATCTGTTAATGGGTAAGCAGCAGAAGGCAGCGCATTTTGCTGAGGAAGTCGAGAACATCGATGAAGGTGAAGCAGAGGATGTTAACTACATTGGAGGTAATGGTTTTCAGAATTTTTCGTACAACCGCGACTTCAATAACAACTCTCAGAGAGGAGGATTCAAATCTGATTTCAAGTCTGCAAATTTCGGAGCAAACTCCTTTGCTCAGAAGCCATTTCAGAAAAGTGGGTACACTCGCACCTATGGAAATTCATCCTACCAGACACCACCTCCCAAGACTCAGGAAAGCAAAGTTGAGACTATGCTTGAATAGATTCTTGAGGGGCAACAAAAGATGACTGTTGATTTCAATGGAAAAATGGATGCCTTATACACTGAATGGAAAAATCGAGGCTTTGAACATCCATCAGAAGAAGTTGGAAACTCAGGTTGCTCAAACTGCAGAAACAGTTAAGAGACAGGTTGGTTTCCTCCCGGGAAAAACGGTGAATCAAAAGGAGCACGTTCATGCCATTACTTTGAGAAGTGGAAGAGAAGTTGCTCGAGGATTGAAGAAGACCTACTCTCCTAAGCAGCTCATCGACCTTGCTTCAGATGACGACGATGAAATTCCTGCAATTTCCCCAGTATCGATCGATACTCACCCAGTATCGGTCGATACCACTCAAAATCGAGCCTTGCCTGTTCAAAGTTCTACAGAACCAGTTGCAAAACCACAAACATCGATCGATACCCCCCTGTGTCGATCGATACCGGCTCAAGAGTCAAACAGAAGCAGACCACAGGACATGTCGGGAGAGACTATGTACCAAAAATTCCTTTCCCTCGACCTCCTCCCAAAGCTAAGAAAGAGATCGAAGAAGCTAGGTGTAGAGCGATGTTGGAAAAGTTGGTTGTCGAACTCTCGTTCGTAGATGCTATCAGGACTGCACCAGCTTTCAGGAGATACATCAAGAGGATGGTGTCAAGCAATGTGAATCTTGAAGAAGGGGTACTGAGAATCACCCACGAGTGCAGTGCAATTCTTCTCAACAAAATTCCTGAGAAATTACCAGACCCTGGGAGTTTTGTATTGGATTGCACAATCTTCAGTGAGAGGTTCGAACGTTCCCTTTGCGATCTTGGTTCAAGTGTAAACCTCATGCCGTATTCAGTAGCTAAGAGAATAGGGATGACAGACTTCACACCTACTAGAATCTCCCTGATTCTTGCTGACCGCTCTGTGCGATTTCCCGAGGGATTGCTTGAGGACGTTCCTATTACGATTGGAGATTTCTTGGTCCCAACTGATTTCATAGTTCTTGAGTATGATGCTGAACCAAGGGATCCACTGATTTTGGGCAGACCTTTCCTAGCCACAGCTGGCGCCCTGATCGACTGCAAGAATGGGAGAATATCTCTCAACATCGGTGATCTGATTATGACCTTCAACATGGAAAAGATGATGAAGAAACCAACCATAGACGGCCATACATTCTTCATCGACACTTTCAGTGAGCTATCAGATGAGTACTTCATGAGATTGCACCCTGAAAATCCTTTGGAAAGAGCGTTGGTTTGCTCGACTGAGACAGAAATGGTTCCCACCGAAGCTACTGCTGGTTATGCCACGATCCTTGACACAAACGCTGAAGTATCGATCGATACTACAGGGAGCATCGATCAATACCCACCCTTTCTTCCCGAGGAGCTGGTTATCTCTCGTGCCAGATCCGATTCTTTGAGTGATTGGAGTGAAGAGAGAGCTCCTAAGTTCGATCTTAAGCCACTACCATCTAGCTTGAGGTATGTTTTCCTTGGCCCTAACTCTACTTATCCTGTGATTGTCAATTCTTCTTTAACAACGCAGAGGTCGCCTTACTGCTGAGCAAGCTGCGCAACTATCGACTATTCTCTTGATGACATTTCAGGTATCTCACCAGATCTGTGCATGCATCGAATTCATCTGGAGGACGAGTTCAAAGCTTCAATCGAGCATCAGATGTGGCTTAACCCGAATCTGAAAGAAGTGGTAAAGAAGGAAATCATGAAACTTCTGGAGGCAGGAGTCATCTATGCCATCTCTGACAGCAGTTGGGTCAGTCCGGTTCATGTTGTTCCTACGAAAGGTGGATTCACAGTGGTAAAGAATGAGAAAGATGAGCTGATTCCGACGAGAACGATCACCGGGCACCGAATGTGTATCGATTACAGGAAATTGAATGTAGCAACAAGGAAAGATCACTTCCCATTGCCATTCATTGATCAAATGCTGGAGAGGTTGGCAAGTCACCCATACTACTGCTTCCTGGATGGATACTCAGGCTTTTTCCAAATCCCAATACATCCGGATGATCAGGAGAAGACGACGTTCACTTGTCCCTACGGCACGTTCGCCTACAGGCAGATGCCGTTTGGGTTGTGTAATGCTCCAGCTACATTTCAGAGATGTATGATGTCGATTTTCTCAGATATGATCGAGGAGTTTATGGAAGTCTTTATGGATGATTTCTCTGTTTATGGGTCTTCATTTAAGGGATGTCTGGACAACTTATGCAAGGTACTTCAGCGCTGCGAAGAGAAACATCTGGTTCTGAACTGGGAGAAGTGCCACTTTATGGTTCAAGACGACATCGTTCTGGGACACAAGGTTTCTAAGGCTGGGATCGAAGTTGATAAGGCTAAAATTTAGGTAATGACAAGCCTCCTCCCACCCACATCTATGAAAGCCATTCGGAGTTTCCTTGGTCACGCCGGGTTCTATCGCAGATTCATTCAGGATTTCTCCAAGTTAGCTCGTCCACTTACTGCTCTTCTCTGCAAGAATTTCACCTTCGATTTTACTCCAGAATGTCTCGCCGCATTCGAAATGATTAAGAAGGCGTTGGTTACTGCTCCTATTGTTCAGCCGCCAGATTGGAACCTCCCTTTTGAGATCATGTGTGATGCGACCGACTTCGCGGTTGGATCAGTTTTGGGACAGAGGAAAGAAAAGAAGCTTCATGTCATATACTACACCAGCAGAACACTGGATGACGCTCAAAAGAACTACAGTACCACAGAGAAGGAATTACTTGCTGTTGTGTTCTCTTTTGAGAAATTTCGCTCTTATCTGATTGGAAGTAAGGTGATTGTTCATACTGACCATGCTGCTCTTAAGTACCTGTTGCAGAATAAGGATATGAAACCTCGATTGTGTCGATGGGTTCTACTGCTCCAAGGTTTCGACATTGAGATCAGAGATAAGAAAGGAGTGGAGAATGGAGTTGCATACCATCTATCACGAATGAAGATCAGTGATGATGTTCCTATTGATGATTCCTTGCCTGAAGAGAACATCTACTTCATTGAGACTGGGTGTCGACACAGCTCTGGTTCGATTTTGCCATTACAGACTGCAAGCATCGATCGACACTCTACAGGTATCGATCGATACCCTCACAAATTGCTGTAGTCGGTTCAACATTTAAGCATCGATCGACACCCCTTGAGCATCGATTGATACTAGCTATCTTCCATAGCTGAATCGTCTGTAGATCAGTCTGATACAGAGGAATCCTTAGCTGTCACCACTCCTGCTGAACCTTGGTACGCCGACATAGCCAATTACCTTGCTGCTGACTACGAACCAAAGCATCTCAAGAAGTATGTCAAGAAGAAATTCATGAGAGATGTCAGACGTTACTTTTGGGATGAACCATATCTGTACAAGCACTGTTCTGATGGGATTTACAGAAGGTGTATAGCTGAATCTGAGGTGCCAGAAATTCTATTTCATTGCCATGGATCTGAGTATGCTGGGCAATTCGCCACATTCATAACAGTTTCTAAGGTTCTGCAACCTGGTTTCTGGTGGCCTACGATATTCAAAGATGCTCACGCCTTCATCTCTCATTGTGATGTGTGTCAGAGAAGAGGGAAGATCAGCAAGCGACATGAGATGCCACAGAACTTCATCCTTGAGGTCGAAGTCTTTGACTGCTGAGGCATTGATTTTATGGGACCATTCCCTCCATCGCGACAGAACAGATGCATATTGGTCACCGTCGATTACGTCTCTAAGTGGGTAGAAGCAATTGCTAGTCCTACCAACGATTCTACCGTGGTTCTGAAACTTTTCAAGACCATTATCTTCCCTCGATTTGGAGTACCCAGAGTTGTTATAAGTGATGGTGGCACTCACTTCATCAACAAGGTCTTCGAAAAGCTGCTGTGAAAGTATGGCGTACATCACCGTGTTGCCACACCATATCACCCTCATACCAGTTGATATGTAGAGGTCTCCAACAGACAGATCAATGAGATTTTGGAGAAGACAGTTGGTTTTACACGTAAGGATTGGGCACTGAAACTCGACGACGCTCTTTGGACCGACAGAACCGCGTTCAAAACACCACTTGGCACCACACCATTCCATTTTCTGTATGGGAAAGCATGTCATCTTCCGGTTGAGATCGAGCACAAGGCAGCTTGGGCTACCAAACTTATGAACTTCGACATTAAGTCTACTGCTCAAAGGCGATTGGTTCAATTGAATGAGTTGGATGAGATCAGACACCTCGCCTACGAGAACTCCAAACTGTACAAGGAAAGGACCAAAGCCTATCATGATAAGAAGATCATTTCTCGCCATTTTGAACCAAATGACCAAGTACTCCTGTACAACTCTCGTTTACAATTGTTTCCTGGGAAATTGCGTTCTCGTTGGTCAGGACCCTTCACAATCATGGAAGTCCGCCCACATTGTGCATTTGTTTTGGTGAGTGCTGAAGGAAAGGAGTTCACTGTCAATGGACAGCGGGTGAAACATTACTGGGTGAAAGCCAATATCCCAGATGGCGACATAGTGCCTCTGGCTGAACCACCAGCTGCCTGAACCACCAGCTGCCTGACTGATCTCCATGTCGAGCTAACGACATTAAACAAGCGCTTCGTGGGAGGCAACCCACTGCTGAGTCTGTACATACGTTTTTATATTGATTTTTTGTTTTGTTTTTGTCTTGTGTCTTCACGAGAACCAGGTTCAGACGACGAGCATCGATCGACACCCTTGGAGTATCGATCGATACCGAAGCTAAAGGAGAATTGTGATGTCATGCTACAAGTATCGATCGATACCACTTACTGTATCGATCGATACTCAACACCTAGGTAAGTTTTTCTATAAAACCCTCGGGTTTCTTATTCAGTCTCTCATCTTCCCCCATCGATCGACGCCGCCATCTCTTTCCCACCCTCTTACCAATTCTACAATTCTTCATCATTTTACTCGATTTTGCACTCTATTCCACTCGGAGTTTGGCCCTCATTGTCATTTCATTGCTCATTCCTTCGATCTGCAAGGTAATGTACTCGAAATTACTCCTTTTAGACTCGTTGACAAATTCGGTTTGAGTTTCCTTTGTTGTGAAACTCTTGCTCTGTTTCCTGTCATCTTTAGCTCTAGGGGAATGGAATTGCTATCTTAGGATTAAAATGGATATGATAGGGATGGAGTAATATGAGGAATTCGTTTTTAGGTTGATAGAGTTGGAATTGCGATGCCTCTGTGACGTATCTCTGTGAACTTGTCTCGAGTATCGATCGATACGCCCTTGGTACCGATCGATACCTGCACTTATTCGATACACATGCTAATATGCTATCTGTTTTCATTTTGATTCTTCTCAGATGGCTCCCCGCAAGAAGGCACGACAGGACGACGCCTCCAGTTCCAATCCTCCACGCCGCGAGTTCAGTCTTCAGGACGAAGTGGAAGCGTTCTGTGGATCATTCTGGCATGCCGGAGTCATCACCGCTTGTCTGACCAGAGATCGCTACAGGGTCCTGAAAGGTGGTTTCACAGACAACACTGGTCCTCAGAGCTTCATTGAGGTCCACATTAGTGACCTGAGGGCTGCGCCACTATGATCGCCATCTCCTTCTGCCCTTGTTCCTGTTGCTAGGCCTCCCTGGCCTAAGTTGGAGGGGAAGAGGATCATTCCGCGACGTGATTGGGCAGGTTTGCCTAAGGAGGAAACCGAGAGCGAGGCCTGCATCTATAGGCCCAAAACCAAAGAGTGGAACGACTACGACACTCTGTTCTACAACGAGTGGCTGCGCGTTATCGCTATGCGCCGTTTGGGTATCGACGTGGAGCTCTCAGACATGCTTTGGAAGATTGGTTTGGGGACATTGTATTCATGGCAGTATGACCTTTATCAAAACCTCNATTGATTTTTTGTTTTGTTTTTGTCTTGTGTCTTCACGAGAACCAGGTTCAGACGACGAGCATCGATCGACACCCTTGGAGTATCGATCGATACCGAAGCTAAAGGAGAATTGTGTTGTCATGCTTCAAGTATCGATCGATACCACTTACTGTATCGATCGATACTCATCACCTAGGTAAGTTTTTCTATAAAACCCTCGGGTTTCTTATTCAGTCTCTCATCTTCCCCCATCGATCGACGCCGCCATCTCTTTCCCACCCTCTTACCAATTCTTCAATTCTTCATCATTTTACTCGATTTTGCACTCTATTCCACTCTGATTTTTTCCCTTATTGTCATTTCATTGCTCATTCCTTCGATCTGCAAGGTAATGTACTCGAAATTACTCCTTTTAGACTCGTTGACAAATTCGGTTTGAGTTTCCTTTGTTGTGAAACTCTTGCTCTGTTTCCTGTCATCTTTAGCTCTAGGGGAATGGAATTGCTATCTTAGGATTAAAATGGATATGATAGGGATGGAGTAATATGAGGAATTCGTTTTTAGGTTGATAGAGTTGGAATTGCGATGCCTCTGTGACGTATCTCTGTGAACTTGTCTCGAGTATCGATCGATACGCCCTTGGTACCGATCGATACCTGCACTTATTCGATACACATGCTAATATGCTATCTGTTTTCATTTTGATTCTTCTCAGATGGCTCCCCGCAAGAAGGCACGACAGGACGACGCCTCCAGTTCCAATCCTCCACGCCGCGAGTTCAGTCTTCAGGACGAAGTGGAAGCGTTCTGTGGATCATTCTGGCATGCCGGAGTCATCACCGCTTGTCTGACCAGAGATCGCTACAGGGTCCTGAAAGGTGGTTTCACAGACAACACTGGTCCTCAGAGCTTCATTGAGGTCCACATTAGTGACCTGAGGGCTGCGCCACGACGATCGCCATCTCCTTCTGCCCCTGTTCCTGTTGCTAGGCCTCCCTGGCCTAAGTTGGAGGGGAAGAGGATCATTCCGCGACGTGATTGGGCAGGTTTGCCTAAGGAGGAAACCGAGAGCGAGGCCTGCATCTATAGGCCCAAAACCAAAGAGTGGAACGACTACGACACTCTGTTCTACAACGAGTGGCTGCGCGTTATCGCTATGCGCCGTTTGGGTATCGACGTGGAGCTCTCAGACATGCTTTGGAAGATTGGTTTGGGGACATTGTATTCATGGCAGTATGACCTTTATCAAAACCTCGTTCGCCAGTTCCTCGCCACAACTCGAGTGTATTACAGAGACGAGGTCCACCGCACTACTTCGGAGCGCACCTTAACTTTCCTGATCCAAGAGGTTCGTTACAGGCTGCCTATCCCTGATCTCTGCGCCATCTACGGGTTCGATCACGATACTCAGCAGGTAGCTCTTCCTACCCAATTTCATGACGCACATGTCTTTTGGCGACACATCAGCCTTGGAGCCTACCACTCCAAGACCACGACACAGATAGACATCTGCCATCCGACTCTGCGTTGCGTTGTCCGCATTCTGAGCACCACTCTTCTCTGCAAGATAGAGCCAAACAAGATGAGGATCTCAGAGCTGATCTTACTATACAAGGCCATTGGCGACCTTATCCCTGAGGATAGGTATGAGTGGCCCGAGATAAACCTCGCGGTCAACATTGGCGCTCTCTTTGCGGACCATTTGGTCTCTCTGAAGACCAAGCCCTTCTCTGGCCGCAACTACGCCACCGCGCGGAAGACTGATTCAGTCGACAGCCTCCTCACTCAAATCTTTGAGCATTTTGGCATCTCCACTTCAGCGTGTTCGATTGTCACAGCATATGCAGCACATGTGTTGCCTGAAGCCAACTCGTCGCTGGTGCCTACCCACGACAGACGGAGAGCTCTTTGTGCAGCTCCCCAACCGCACTCTGACCCGCATCGGTGATGACCCTTCTCAGCTGCATTTCGATCTAGATCCGAGTCTGCTCTTAGTTGCGCCGTCCACGCGTGTCCGCGCCTCACGCGTGTCCGCGCTCCACGCGTGTCCGCGCCCAACGCCAACTCCCATCCATTCTTGTTGTTGCAGACGAGACACCCGCAGCTGACTTTGCTGGAAGTCAGCCTCGCCATTCACAGCGCCGCCAGACATCTGCTCCTGCACCTTCATTTCCTCCACCACCGGATCTGCCGATGGAGACAGCCACTTTTCAGAGATACGTCGTGGAGAGTTTACAAAGCATCTGGTCCGTTGTCTCTCGCTGCCGCTGCATGTCATCGACTGATGCCGACCACTCCACTCCTGGCCCTTCATCTCGCTATGTTGTATCAGATTTTCTGTTCCTTTCTTTTGTTTTGTTTTGTTTTCTTTTCTGAACTTGTCTATCTCATTGTCAGTACTTGTTGAACTTATGGCTATCTATTGATTTTGTTGCTTCTAACTGTGCTCTCATGATCTAACAGTTCTTCATCTAACAATTGGCTTCGTTGGACACGGTTTCGAGTTTCAGAATTACAGATAAAGGACCTTGGTATCGGTCGATACTGGTTCTCAGTATCGCTCGATACCCACCCATTCCCACGGTACCTTCGAGCCCACTTTCAGCCATTCTGTTCTTGTGCTTTCTTTTGCTTCCTCTGGGTTAGATAACACTGGGGACAGTGTTGTTTAAGTCTGGGGGAGGTGGTTACTGACGTTGTGTTTGTTTTTCTTAGAGTCAGTCATTGTTGAGTCAAATTCTTGTTTTATTGAGTCAAAACCTGTCAGAGATTATGAACCTTTGCTTGATTTCATTGTTCTGATTTTGTTTTTAAGTAACCATTTGTCACAGAATCAGCTCTAAGATCGACTAATGAAAAATCCAAGGACTAACCTGTTGACTAGGAAACACCTATGTCTCCAGCAAATTTCTTCTAAATCCTGAGCCAAATTTTGCACTTCACCTCTGAGGTTGGTATTCACTGAACTTGATTCATCATTCATATCTGACAAAGGAACCCACGCGTTTGAAAACTTTGGTATACCTCTCCCTTGACACACATTGATGCATAAAAGATGAAATGATTTCCGCCGAGTAGAGGGGTAGGAACACTTCTTGTGACCCCATTTTTCTACTTGGATAAGGAATGATCACACAAAAATCTGAAGCGAGGGGTAGGAACATTTTCTGGAACCCTATTATTCGCCTAAGACTTTTGATACTTTGAGAGGGGAGAACCGGGGATTCAGTGGCAAACACCATCAATACTCGCGTCTTAAACCTTGATTTGTATATGCAAAGCTAAAAAAATATATAATTTAAAGAGAACATAAAATGAGATAAGTCTGGGGGAGAGGAAAACAATACTAAAAGTGTGTAATTTGGGTGGTTCTTTAGTCACGATATCGCATGAGGAAGAATCTAGAAGGTTCCTGATTATTAACAACAGTGATGAAACGGCAATGAAGGATTTAGTATGATTGATGTTGTGAGATAATGTGTGGATACTGGGAAGCTGCAATTGTCTACGGAGAAGTACATGGTGGTTAGATCCGAAACTGTTTAGGTGATGATTGGTAGCTTGGGAAAGGAGTCATTTCAATATCTCAATAAAAGGTGAGTCTCCATGTTTTTCAAACCTTTTTCTCTGTTTGGTTTTTTGTTTGCTTGAGGGCAAGCAAAGACTAAGTCTGGGGGAGTTGATACATCATGGTTTTTACCCACTTTTAACCATGATATAAGTCCTTTTTGTTGAGTCTTTTCAGTAGTTTTAGTGTCTTTCAAGTTCTATTCTGGATATAGGCACATATGGAGCTAAATTGGATTATTGGAAGCTTTTGAAGCAATCTGGAGTTGAAGCAGTTCGGGAACAGAAGCTCAGCATCGATCGACTCCATCGTTTGGAAGAGACACGATTAAAGATCCCAGTATCGATCGATACCATTTACAGTATCGGTCAATACCAGTGATCAGAACGTACATCAAGACCCGAAGATAAACCAGAAGCTTTCCTTATTTTTCGAGATAGATTCCTAAACGTGTTTTAGCTATATAATTAGGTTTTTCGGCCTCCAGAAGGGACACTTGTGATTTCTGGAGATAGAGTATGCAATTGAGTTTTTGGGAGAAGAATCTTGAACCCTCTTTGTATTCTTACTCTATTTTACTTATGATATCTATTTTATTCATGATGTTTGTCTTATTCACCATGTCTGAGTAGATTCCCTGTTAGGTTTAGGGTAGTTTAAAAGTTATTTGATGAATTATTAGATCTGATTAACTTGTTAAGGAATATCCATAGAGCTTTTTACCTAGACTTGAGATTAATGCTTATTCTAGCCTCGCGAACTAGAATATGATGTTAGGTTGATTAATTGGCACGAAAGTGTGATTAGTTTCCTGAACTAGTGTTTGGTGAGCAAAAGACCTATTCGCAAAGAAATTTGGTTTAGGATTTTGTGAACAATTGAACTTGATCGTTAATGCTTGTTTGAATTTATAGAATTTGCAAAGAAATTTGGAATTCTAGGTTTAGACATAGATAGTCTTCGCAACGACAGTTGGTTTACTTTACATCTGTGTTTCAAGTTCAAGAGCGGAGCTTATTTCATTCCTGACATTTGATCTGATTGATAATTCTGATTTGCCTGCATACTTCCCTAAGCTTAGCGTTTTCACCATTGATTTATTACTTCGTTTTAATCGTTTGTTACCTTTGATTACATTCATTTCGCTTAGCTTAATTCACATTCTGAAATCTATTGAGTGAACATCTTGAGTCTTTGTGGTTCGACCCCTAGAATACTACAGCTACTGCTTAGATACTTTAGGGTATTAGATTTGAGCATATCACCTAACCAAACCAGAGAGAGAAGGCTAGCTTTGGAAAGATTTCAAAGCAGCGTAGTCATGTTCTCTGGTTACAAGGAGAAGACAAGAATTCAACATATTTCTTTCAGATTACGTGGGGAAGAAGAGCTCTTAATAGATTCACGAATCTATAATATGAACATGGGAATATGTTCCATGAGGAGAATGAGTTTACGAGGTTAATCTCGGATAATTTTTGTGAAATCTTCACAAGTGAATCTACAGACTATTTTAATGTGGTAAACGAAATCCTATCACCACGTATTGCGCAAGCGTATTGCGGAAGATATGAATGATACATTTATCTCCATCCTGAACCAGGAAGAAATTTGTTTGGCTCTTTTGGCAATCAACCCAAAAAGCGCCAGGCCCTAATGGGGTTTCGACAAGTTTTTCCAATCTTCTTGGAACTCTCTCGGACATGATCTTGAAAGGATACTCAGAAGTTATTCAGCACTGAAATGTTTCCTCCAAGTAAGAATATAACCAACATTAGACTTATTCCTAAAGAAAATATGCCTAAGAAGGTAGTTGACTACATACCTAATGCTTTATGCAATGTTTACTACAAGATTGTAGCTAAAATCATCACCAAGCGGCTTCAGCCAATCCTCCCAGGTTTGATTTTGGAAAACAAAACGCCGTTTGTTCCAGGACGTGTGATAGTAGATAATATCCTCATCATTCATGAAACGCAGCATTATCTTTTTATTTTTAAAGCCCGTGTTTTTGGTTCCATGGCGGTAAAAAAGATATGAGCAAGGCATATGATCGCATTGAATGGGATCCTTAAGGTGGTGCTTCAGAGACTTGGTTTCCATCATGTATGGATAAATTTGATTATGGAGTGTGTTACCTCGGTTTCATACTCTCTCATCATTAATGGCACTACTCAAGAAAAAGTGATTCCAACAAGAGGTTTAAGACAATGAGATCCTCTTTCTCTTCATTTATTTATCCTCTGTACAAAGGTTTTGTCGAGTCTGTCTTTAAAAGAACAATAAGATGGAGTCCTCCTTGGCATTTGCATGTCTTTACATAGTCATTTGGTTAATCATTTACTGTTTGCATATGATATGATGTTCTCTTATAAGGCGTACCAAACAAGTTGTGAAACATTTAATACTATCCTTAAGCGATATGAGAAGGTGTCTGGACAGTGTATAAATCTTCAAAACAATTCCATTAATTTCTCTTCTAAATTGCCTCGGCGTCAAAAGACTAAAATAATGAGGATGCTTGGAATTAATAGGAAAGGAGGGAATGGTAAGTATTTAGGCCTCCTTAAAAATTTCAGGTAAAAGAAGAAGGATATTTTTGCAACAATTGTCGATAAGGTCCGTCAACGGTAACAATCTTGGACTTCGAGATTTTTATCTCCCCCTGGTAAACAAGTGTAGCTAAAAATTCCATCGTTTCAGTCATGCCTACTTACTCTATGACGTGTTTCAAACTACTAGTTTCTATATGTAAACAACTTTAATCCCTTCTCACTCGTTTTTGGTGGGATGACAAGCCGAACGTCAGGAAGATAAGCTGGATGTCTTGGGATAAGCTTAATCTTCTCGGGAACGTTGGAGGGATAAAATTTTGTGATCTTGAAACTTTAAATGATGCTTTACTCGCTTAAATTGGTTGGAGATTATTGCAAGCACCTAACTCTCTATTTGTTAAAGTTTTACTTGGTAAATATTTTCATGAATCCTCCTTTATGGAGGTGAAACCCTTTCAAATATATCACATCGTTGGCAAAGTATACTTGCAGGTCGAGGAATTTTAAAGCTGGGTCTGGGATGGCATAATGGTGATGGGACGAGATCCTCCAATGATCGACACTCTAAATTTGAGAAACGAAGAGATAGGCTTGCTACTACGAAACCGTGAAGTTTCAAAGACAAGGGATGTTGAGTGAACGGTCGCAAAGATGCTGCGAAAGACTCATTATTTACCTTAGATCGATTCTCAGGATATTACACACCAAAGAAATCGAAATTTTTTGCGGGATATTACACACCAACGATGATTTAACTCGAAAGAGTTTTTGATAAAAAGATAGATGAGTGTTTTACGAGGGGAGGGACAAAAATATAAAGGGAGAGAAGACGACAAGTCTTGGAAACACACCCAATATAGTCTTTGAAACGAACAAAATTAGAAACATAGTTTGAACTTGAAAAATAACTCTTACCCTTCTAAATTCGAATTCTCCATGATGGGCTGGGCTGGAATCAATAAAATGGGTGATTTGAAAGTAACCCAAATGCCTCATTAAAAACCTCTCTTTGAAAAATCGATTGGGACAAAACCAAATATGAGGAAAAAAGCACAAATATATCACTTGCCCATTTATTGATTGCCTTGGACATGTCACAACCAATGAGGTTTGAATGACACCTTCTCCTTCCTGGTCCAAGAGTTATGATTTCTCTCAAATGTGGTTAAGTATTCCTCCGAGTGCTTTGTTGAATATCTTCGCTCTAAAATGAGTCATTGGTCTTTCTGGTGCAAGTAATGCTTCCTCAATGTCCACAACTACTAGTTCATTCTCAGCTACAAGTTCAGCTCCATCCGGTTCAAGCTCCACGTCTTTGGTGCTACTATTCATGATCACATCATCCCCCTCCTCTTGAAAAAGATTAGACCTCAAATCTAGATCATCTGCGGTAAAAGAAACCAAGTCAGAAACATTGAAGCTATGACTTACATTGAACTTACCTTGCAGATCAAGTTGATAAGCATTGTCGCTGATCCTTCTAGTTATTTTGAATGGACCATCAATTCTGGACATAAATTTGGACTTTCTTTCAACTGCAAATCTCTCATTTCTCAAGTGTACCCAGACTTGATCTCCAACCTCAAAAGTCAGACTACGCCTTCCCTTGTTTGCTTGCTTAGCATACTGCTTAGTTTTCTCCTCTGTGTTCTCCCTGGCTTTCTCATGAATATGTTTGATAAGATCAACTTTCTTTTTTCCATCTATGCTAGTTCTTTCACTCAAAGGCAAAGAGATTAGATCCAAAGGAGATATTGGGTTAAAACCATAAACAATTTGGAATGGAGAATACTTAGAAACAGAATGCACACAATGGTTATATACAAACTCAACATGTGGCAAACAATATTCCCAAGTCCTCAACTTCTTTTCAATTAATGCACGTATGAGAGTAGAAAATGTTCTATTACTTATTTTTGTTTGTCCATTAGTTTAGGGTTGACATGTAATTGAAAACAATAGCTTAGTACCCAACTTAGACCTTAAGATTTTCCAGATATAACTTAAAAACTTGGTGTTTCTATTAGAAACTATAGTTCTAGGCACTCCATGCAATTGACAATTTGTTTAAGGAACATATTAGCAATATGCAATGCATCATCATTTTTGTGACATGTTATGAAATGCGCCATCTTAGAAAATTTATCAACAACCACAAAAGATGGAATTCTTCCCTATCATAGTCCTAGGTAAACCAACCACAAAATCTATAGATAAATCATTCCAAGGATGAGTAGGAATATGCAGAGGAGTATACAAACCTTGGGGTTGAACCTTAGACTTAGAATGTTTACATGTGGCACACTTTTCACAGATTTTTTCAACATCTCTTTTCATGTGTGGCCAATGGAAATGATCTTGCATCACCTTAAGTTTCTTAGCAATTCCAAAATTCCCAATCACACATCCTCCATGAGCTTTCCTAACAAGCAATTCTTGAACAGAACAATTAGACACACACAAAAAAAATTTCATAAAATAAGAATCCATCATGCCTATAATATCGGCCAGAAGCATACTTTTTACAAGATTGATATATTTCTTTAAAATCAGAATTAATTTCATATAAGGATTTAATATGTTCAAAGCAACTTTGCTTTAAGATTTGAGAGTAAGACATATCTTTGGGATAATGCATCAACAACTACATTATCCTTACCTTGTTTGTATATGATGACATAAGAGAATTTCTCAATGAATTAGACCCACTTGGCATGTCTCTTGTTTAGTTTCTAATGACCTTCCAAATGCTTGAAAGACTCATGATCAATGTGTATAACAAAATCTTTAGGCCACAAGTAATGCTGCCATGTTTGTAAAGCTCGAACTAATGCATACAGCTCCTTGTCATATGTAGGGTAGTTTAAGGTAGCTCCTCCAATTCCTATACCAGAAGCATCACATTCAATTTCAAATGTTTTAAGAAAATCTGGTAAAGTTAAAACACAACAAACACTCCTATGTATGCCCTCAGAACATAATTCATTAGCTTCATGAAAGTATTAGGTGCGTTTGTTAACCTAAATGGCATAAGTAACCATTCATACAGCTCATGCTTAGTTTTAAAAGTTGTTTTCCATTCATCCTAATCTGATGATATACACTTTTAAGATCAATCTTAAAAAAGATGCTAGAACCATGTAATTCCTCAGCATAACATCTAATCTAGGAATAGGATGTCGGTACTTCACCGTAATATTGTTAATTTCTCTACAATCAACACACATGCACCAACTGCCATCTTTCTTAGGCACAAGTAGAACTGGTACATCACACAGACTCATGCTATCTCTGGTGTGTCTCTTCTCCATGAGCTCATTTACTTGCTTTTGCAACTCCTTTGTCTCAACAAGATTGGTTCTATAAGCTGGATGGTTTGGAAGTGAAGCTCCTAACACAAAATATATTTGATTCTCAATCCCTCAGATAGGTGGTAAACCTATTGGATTTTCCTCATGAAACACATCCTCAAAATCCTATAAAAAAGAGATCAATTCACTCGGTAGCACCGGTGCAAGGTCAGTTAAAGTCATGAGAGCTTCTTTATTAAAATATTAACATTGATTGTTTTGAGAATAAAGCTTTCTTAACTTCACCAGCCTTCACAAATAAGCTTGAATGCTTTGAAACTCGTTCTTCCTTGTATTTTAGATGCATCTGATCTTTGTAAACTTCTTGTGGTGTCATGGGAACCAAAACTGTTTTTCTGCCTTTCAACTCAAACGAATGGCGATTTATGAATCCATCAAGAGTTACTTTTTAATCTTATTGCCACAGCCTTCCAAGTAGTATATGACCAGCCTCAATTGTTAAAACATCACATAGAATTTCGTCCTCATACTTTCCAATGGCTAGAGGCACTTTTACTTGAATATTTACTTTCATTTCTCCACTGTCATTGAGCCACTGAAGTTGTTATGGCTTTGGATGTTTCATCACCTTAAATTCAAGATTTTTATCCATTGAATCACTAGCCACGTTGGTAGAGCTTCCTCCATCAATAATGAGGCTGCAAACTTTTCCCTGGACAATGCATCTTGTATGGAACAGTTTCTTCATTTGCTCCTGGTCTTCAGCCTTAGTTTGTATGCTCAAATATCTCCTAGATACTATCACTTCTCGTTTAGTTGGTTCCTCTTCACACTCTTCTGAAGATGAACATGATATTGGTTTTTTATCCTCTGATTCAATTTCCCCATTTTCTAGCAGAATCATAACCTTTCTGTTTGAGCATTCATGTGCATAATGCCCTCTTCCATGGCACTTAAAACAACTCACATCACGCCTTCTGGTTGTAGTAACCATAATTTTTCCTTTGTTGTCCTGAGTTATAGTATGTGGTTTAGTCTCAACCTTTGAAACTGTAGTCTGCTTGAGTTCCTTTGGATAATTTGGCTTCTCATCTTTTTGAAAGCTAGGTCTGGACGTTCCTATTCTATTACCAGAATGTGAAGCTCTCTTTCTTTTAAGTTGTTCTTCCACCAGAATAGCTTTATATAGCAATTCTTCCATTTCTACATAATGTTGCATTTCTAGGTTGTCTTGGATATCTCGATTCAAACCACCAAGAAATCTAACCATGGTAGATTTGCTGTCCTTAGATATATCAGCTCGCAGCATAAGAGTTTTCATTTCTTTGTAGTATTCTTGAAAAAGTCTGTTTCCTTGAGTTAGTCTCCTTAGCTTTTGATGAATCTCTCGATGGTAATGACTTGGCACAAACTGTTTTCTCATCAAATTCTTCATTTCTGTCCAATTTTACACAAGATACTCTTTATTACGTCTTTCGGAAGTTACAACCTGATCCCACTAGCTAAGAGCATAGTCAAAGAATTTTGTAAGCAACAAATTTCACTCTATTGTTTTCTATGTAGTGTTGACAGTTAAAAACCAACTCAATCTTCTGCTCCCATTCCAAATAAGCATCTGGATCGTTTTCCCATGAAATAGAGGAATTATGAGCTTAAGACCACCAAAATTATCTTGTTGAAGAGCTCTGCCTTCTCGTGCACGTTTATGTCTCCTTTGACTACTGTGAGAAGAACGGATATTAGTTCCATAGTAATCATATGCTCAACATCTCTTTCTTGTCTATACTGCTCTCTATCTCTCCTAGGGATTCTTTCTTGTTCCCTTTGTTGTGATATGTTCTGCTCATGGTCTGAATTTTGTTGCAGTTCCTAACGATGTGAATTTATTTTAGTATTCATCATCTCCTCCATTCTAGCTATGATAGCTTCTACGAGCAATTTGTTGTTGTTGTTGCTGGCTTCTACATCATGTTCGGACATCTTTCCTGAAAAAAAATTACAACAGATCTCCAGTAACAAATTCTTACAAAACAAAATTAGCTTAAGAGTCACGCAACAATCTAATTCATAGTGACAGATCTAAACTAAAGATGATCAGCCTGTTTTAAGCAACAGATTAGTGAAAAATGAATTTCCACAATTCAGAACTCTAAGCAATAGATAAGTGATTGATCTATCAACCTAGAATTCAAAAGTGACAAACTGGGTAGTATACAATACGTTTTTAGAAAAAAGAAAACCCAACTTTCAAAGTATGCTCTGATACCACTTGATGAGATCCTCCAAAGATCGGCACTCTAAAGTTGAGAAACGAAGGGATAAGTCTTGCTGCTATGAAACTGTAAAGCTTCGAAGACAAGGTATGTGGGATGAATGGTCGCACAGAAGCTGCAAAAGACTCCTGATTTACCTTAGATCGATTCTCAGAATATTACACACCAAAGAAATCGAAATTGTTTGATGGTATTACATACTAGCAATGATCTAACTTGAAATATTTTTTGATAAAAAGATAGATGGGTGTTTACAAGAGGAGGGACGAAAAAATAAAGGGAGAGAAGAAGACAAGTCTTGGAAACACACCCAAGACTGTCTTAGAAACAAAACAAATTTAAAACAGAGTTTGAACTTGAAAAATAACTCTTACCCTTCTAAATTCGAATTCTCCACGATAGGCTGGGCTGGAATCAATAAAATGGTTTAAAAGTAATCCAAATGCCTCATTAAAACCCTCTCTTTAGAAAATCTATTGGGAAAAAAACCAAAGATGAGGTTTATTGATTGTCTTGGACATGTATCACAACCAATGAGGTTTGAATGACACATTCTCCTTCCTAGTCCAGGAGTTCTGATTTCTCCTAAATTTGGTTAAGTATTCCTCTGAGTGCTTTGTTGAATTTCTTGGCTCTAGAATGAGTCATTGGTTCTTCTAGTGCAAGTAAATTTTCCTCAACATCCACAACTACTAGGTCATCCTCAACTACTAGTTCAGCTCCATCTGGTTCAAGCTCCACGGTTTTAGTGCTACTGTCCATGATCACATCATCATTTGATGAGATCCTCCAAAGATCAGCACTCTTAAATTTGAGAAAATGGGATAGGCCTTGCTGATATGAAACTGTGAAGCTTAAAAAAAAAGGGATGTGGAGTGAATGGTGGCACATAAGCTGCGTAAGACTCTTGATTTACCTTAGATCGATTCTCAAGATATTACACACCAAAGAAATTAAAATTGTTTGCTGGATATTACACACTAACAATGATCTAACTTGTAAGAGTTTTTGATAAAAAGATAGATGAGTGTTTTACAAGGGGAGGGACGAAAATATAAAAGGAGAGAAGATGACAAGTCTTGGAAACACACCCAAGACTGTCTTGGAAACACACCCAATTAAAAACCAAGTTTGAACTTGGAAAATAACTCTTGTCCTCCTAAATTCGAATTCTCCATGATTGGCTGGGCTAGAATCAATAAAATGGGTGATTTGAAAATAATCCAAATGCCTCATGAAAAACTTCTCCTTGGAAAATCCATTGGGACAAAATCAAAGATGATGGAAGAAGAGCACAAATGGATCACTTGTCCATTTATTGATTGACTTGGACCTGTATCACAACCTATAGCGTTTGAATGACACATTCTCCTTCCTAGTCTAAGAGTTCTGATTCTCCCAAAAGTGGTTAAGTATTCCTCCAAGTGCTTTGTTGTAGGCATGCAACTTTGGTTAACCAAAACCGAACCGGCCGATTTGGTTAATTGGTTATTTTGGATTTTTGAAATTCTACCAAAAATGATTATGGTTCGGTTCGGCTCAGTTCTCGGTTGATTCCAGTTTTGTGTTAAATACCCGAATTTAACTGAAATTAGATTAGATCCAAAAAAGTTCAATTTTAATAAAATTTGGGGTTTTAAAAGCCCAATCGTGGTGAGTAAAAGAAAAGGCCCAATCCATAAACAAAACCCATAATTTATCAAACCCATAAGCAAAACAAAATAAAAAGGCCAACAACCCAAATCTTTGTCAGTTTGCTAAGTTTGCCCTATCCGCACAAGAAGAAGAAGATCAGAGAAGGCCCACGTTAGAATTTCTTCACCTCAAAAATCGCCTGGTCTTAGAACCGTAGAGTTGAAGAATCCAGATTATCCCCCATTTGTTGTTGAGCTCTCTATTCGTCCTCGATCACAAATAGCATCTCATTCACCGGATCACCTTCACAGAATATGTAGGTACCGGCCGTGCTTAATGACAAGACAAGCATTTGCATATAGCATAAAGAAGAAGAAAAGGAAGGGGGTCAAAGAAGAACCAAACCGAACGGTTAACCGAGCTTAATATATATGTTGTCCGATCTGTTTATATGCTATAACCAAATTAGAACCGATTTGGCCAAACTTCGGTTTGGTTTGGTTCGGTAAAACTGGTTCGGTTTATATTCCCAGGCCTATTTTGTTGAATTTCTTGGCTCTAGAACGAGTCATTGGTCTTTCTGGTGCAAGTAAAGTTTCGTCAACGTCCTCAACTACTAGTTCATCCTCAGCTACAAGTTCAGTTCTATCCAGTTCAAGTTCCACGTCCTTAGTGCTGCTGTCCATAATCACATCATGATGGGTCAAGAGTAAAGATTTGGAAGGAGCCTTGGTTAGATACTAATTCACTGATGATTCCAATAGGAGCGCCGAACTTGAATGATAGTGATTTACTTGTTGCAGAGCTGATGGATCCTTCCACAAATCAATGGGATGTGGAAAAAATAAGGCATCTTCTACCTCAGTATGAGGACATTATTAGGTTACTCCCATTGAGCGCCTATAAACGAGGGGATTCTTTGGTCTGGCTCCCGGTAAAGAACAATATTTATTCAACAAGATCATGATACAATATTCGATCTACTGTGAGTCTTCAACAAGCTGAAAATAATTTAATTGGCAAACTCACATTGGGCGAGCCAAAGCACTCCCCAAGATTCAAACATGGGCGGACCCCTGTGTATCAAAGGAGGATCAGTTGACCTCCCCAAATTTTCAAAAAAAAATTCTAGTTATGGATTTTGTATAACTAAATATATTTTAATTTGGTTTTATGATATCATTTCTTAGCAATTTAATTTCTCCAATTTTATGCCATCAAAGGCCCAATAGCCAACAATAAAAAAAAAGTCTATCATATTTAAGTTTTCTTTATCTATGTTAAAATAAAAAGCCCAATTGTTAACTTAAGTAAAAAAATTTGTAACCTAATTGACTTGGAGAAAGAAACGTGCCTCTTCAACCTTTTTCTTCAACGCGACATGTGAGTTCTGCAACATGATCTGTGATGTAAGTTTCTTCACATTCATCTTTCAATTATATTTTAGGTTAAAAACTAGATTTGGTTTTAACAATTATATTAATTAAATTTTATTTAAGTTTTAATCATATTTGGAAAGTTAGAATTGTATTACAATTTGTGGCTTTTAAGTTTTAAGAGATGAACAACTTTTAATTGTAATCTTTTTTTAATGATCATGATTAATGAGTTAAAAAATTTCTTTTATTAAGATCAGATTTATTTTAAACTAATATGAATAATTTTTGATTTTATAATATAATTTTGAAAACTTTCATTGTTTTTTCGCTTGATCATGTGAAGAGTTTTGGTTAAATTTGTTTTTATTTACATTATTTTACATTATTTAATCATGTGCCTTGTGATTTAGGTTCGTTGTTTGTAGTTGTATAAAGGTCATCTTTTTTGAAAATATATTTATCTAACCACATTCTATAACAACAGTAGAAATATGATACTGACGTAGATAATCATCTATGCCATAATTTATTTGGCACATATATATATATATATATATATATATTAAATGTTGACAATTTTCTCGTAATTTGTTTTTCAAACGAAGCAATGAACACTTTGAAAAGATATTATAAAAAACCATCTCATATATATATATATATATATATATATATATATATATATATATATTAATTGTTGATGATTTTTTTCGTAATTGGTTTTCAGACGAAGCAATGAACACTTGAAAAGATATTATATAAAAAAAAGAACCATCTCCACCTCACAGTGGATCAGATGACATTGACTTACCTTGGGATCCTGCAGATCGAAAAAGAATAGCAATTTATCATCCAAATTAAAGAGACTAGGTAATTCGAAGGTACTTGATTAGAGGTCCTTGTCAACCTTGTGGCCATATTTTTAAACAAATATTGTTATGAAACACATTGAGGCGATTGAATCCAGTTTGGTTTGATCAGTACAAAAGCTGGTTAGATTATAGTGTGAACAAAGAAAAAGTTGTTTGCTTGTGTTGTTACTTGTTTGGAGATAATACTGGTAAATGCGTAAGAAGTGATGCATTCATCACATATGGATTCTCTAGGTGGAATAATTTCAAGAGTTTTCCAGAACATTAGAGAGGTGTTGATAGTTTTCACAACAATGCAGTTATGAAGTGTGAAAACTTGATGAAACAAGGCCAGTATATTGAGCATGATTTGCATAAATAAGATGATGTTACAAGAAATGAGTATCGAATTTGGCTGAATGCTTTTGTTGATGCTTCCAGATACTTATTGCAACAAGGATTACCTTTTTGTGGTCAAGATGAGTCTAAAAACTGCTAATAGAGATCAAAACGAAGTTGTAAGTATGGTTATTAAAGATAATGGTCCTGGAAATAATGAAAGGATGTCTCCTAAGATCTAGAAAGATATGAGTAATGTTTTGCAGAAGAGATAGTCAAATTTGTTGTCGAAGAAATTGATCATAATGTTTTCGGTTTGTTGGTGGATGAATATGATGATGTTTCTGATAAAGAAAAAATGGCGGTAGTGTTTCGATTTGTTGACAAAAATGAGATTTTCAAAGAGATATTCATGAGTATTACCCATGTGAGTGAGACATCTGCAACATCTTTGAAATCTTCTATTGATTATTTATTTGCTAGATATGGATTGAGCATAAAAAAAGGTGAGAGGACAAGGGTATGATAGAGCAAGTAATATGAAGGGCGAGTTCAATGGATTAAGATCATTAATTTTGAGGGAAAGTTCATCAGCATATTATATCCATTGCTTTGCCCATCAGCCTCAATTAGTTGTTGTGGCAGTGTTATAAAGATATTTAAATGTTGGAGACTTTTTTGATATGATTTCTTTGTTGTTGAATGTGGTTGGAGCTTCATGCAAAAAGGAAGATATGATCCGAGAAAGCTATAGAAAAAAGATTCAGGAAGAAATTAATAATGGTGAAATCGGTATTGGAACAGGGTTGAACCAAGAGATCTCTCTTCAAAGACGAGGGATTAATCGTTGGATTCTCACTACAAAACTCTATTGCGGTTAATCGAGTTGTTTTCTTTTATCGTCGAGGTGGTCGAGTACATTGAGAATGAAGGCGTAGATGACTTGAAAAGAAGCCAAGCACATGGTCTTCTTACGTACTTTCATAGCTTTGATTTTGTATTTTATTTGCCAATGATGATACACCTTTTAGGACTCACAGAGAACTTGTCAATGGCGCTTTAAAGAAGAGATCAAGATATTTTAAATGCTATGTCATTGGTGGAATTAACTAAGAGATAACTTCAGTTGTTTAGGGATGATGGATGGCATTCTCTCATTATGAAAGTTTCGTCGTTTTGGGAGAAACATGAGCTTGAAATGGTTGAGATGGAAGTAGATTTTGTTGACTCAAAGAGACCAAGATAAAAAAAAAAAATAAGAGTATCAAATATGCATCAATTTTTGAATGATTGTTTAGTTTGATTTTTCGAGAAAGATGTATTCAAGACTATTGCAAATGAGACTGTGATGAAAAGATTTCAGGACATGAAGAACCGTAGAATGCTTTTGTAGAGTGTTTTTTACGATTTTTGTTAGATGTTTTTTATTTATATTAAAGACGGTTTTTTGGTAGTTATATTTTGACCTGGACAAAAACAAAATCTTGGGTCCGCCATTGGATCCAAAGCCTTTTGTGGAAAATGGCAAAAAAACGCATTTCTGTTGGAGCAAACTTAGTATGGCGAGGAGTAATACAAAATGCTTGTTTTCAACGATGTGGAGAAGAAGAAACAACTATCCATGTGTTTTGAGATTTTCCTTTTGCAGCGGAAGTTTGGTCATCTGCTCTGATTAAATTCCCTAACCAGCGTATTGATGAGTCTTTACTTGAGTTTATATCAAGGTTGAAGGCTTTGATTAATCTGCCACCAACGGGTACTATTACTCCCCTATTCCCGTGCATTTGTTGGAATATGTGGACAGCTAGAAACCAATTGGTGTTTCAAAGAAAAAATTACTCTCCCATGGACATAATTTCGAAGGCATTAGCTGAAGCAATGGCTTGGACTGTAGCACAAGAAGCTTTAAAGCATCAGCAGATAAAAGAGCCGCCAAGGACCGTGGAGCTGGTTCAAAGGACTTACTCGGGCTTTGTGGACGCTGCCTTGCATGCTTCATCCTATCGAGGAGGATTGGCATGCATCATTCGATCGAATATCTCTTCGTTTGAACTGTGGAGATCAGCAACAAGGACTCGTTTGTCTTCAGCCTTGGTTGCTGAAGCATGGGCGATTAGGGAAGCTTTATCTACTCTAAAAAAGCAACATTTGGATGATCTGCAAATATTCTTGAATTCCTAAACTTTGGCCAACCTCTTGAATTCGAATGTGATATACAATGATATCTATGGAGTTCTTGACGACATTAGAAATCTTGTTGTTGCTTTCTCTTTAAATTTTTTTCTCTTTTATTCTGCATTCTATTAACGTCGATGTCGATGTGGATTAATTCTTTTGCTACCCTTCTTTTAATTAAATAAAATGATCGGTTGTGACCAAACAAAAATACAGAATGTGCAAACCATGTCACTCAATCTAATAAAAGGAAAACTCTTTATATAATTGTGGACGTCAGTACGTCACTAGATGATAGTGGTAATTAAGTCTTTATATGCTAGTGGTAAGGCTGTTGCTGGACTCAAAGTTCGACTCCACTTAGCACTTACCTCATGTTTTAAATTATATATGGTCCAGTGGAATCCGACCAATAAACATTGACATATGGCATTGCGGTCGTAGAGCCCACGAAGGCCGTTTTAGCCAACCCACACAGGCAGCTAGCTGACTGGTCAGGCCTGGTGGCCAAGACCGGGTTTTATAGGCCTAATACTATTTATATACTTTATTTATTTTAACTATTTGTATACTATTTCTGTTTGAATCTATTTTGGACTTATTTTATGTACACGTGAAAACCGAGAAACATTGAATAATAAAAAAAAAATATTCATGGTCCCGTAACCAAATGAATAAAGTTCTTTATTTCTAAATTTCAATCTCGCTTCCCTCCAAGATTATAACTAATGGAACGCCATACCCCACGCCCACGGGCACCAATTCATAATGCATGGCAAATAATCATTTGAGAATATGATTACATGGTAAAGATAGACGTAAAATATTCGGTAATTTAACTAAATAAGTATAAGCCCTTCTGGAAATGTTTTTGTTTATATTAGACATAATAATGTAAAGATAAAATAAACTATACATTTCGTTATTTACATGCACATCAACATATGTGTTCATATAAAATGTAGTGCATAAACTTTATTGTACGTAGAAGATCATATATATACTGTATTAGCTAGTCAATATCTCAATCCATGTAACACAACAAACTTATCAGAAAAAATATAAGGTCATGTATTCAAAATCTTAGAATGAATTATATATATAAAATTTTATCTTGCATCAGAAGTTGAGGAAACACTGGTTAGTCGAAACTCATGAATGAAATTAAAATGATGCATACATACTATAATTTTTTTCATGTCTAATTATCTTTTATGCAAGTTCTAAGGAAATTGGTATATAGCCACAAAGAAAGAAGAAGTAAAAACTCAATGTCACGTACAATAATTAAGTGCGGAAATATAGAAAAGCTACATATATCTGCGTAAGTATAGAAACAGCTAGCTAGCATGCAATGTAGCGGGAAAGCGAGTGCATGGACTTCAGTGAGTGTGTCTCATATAATGCCATTTTAACTTTTAACCTAAAAAGCAAAACTCTCTCTTTGTTTCAACCAAAATACAAAAAACCACTCGCGAGGGTCAATAAAGCATCAGACAAACAACTAACCACATACACACCACAGCTTACATATGTCAATGTCTATGTACACATTCCATCGAAAACATCAAATTCTTGAAAAGATTCTTAATTATTGTGATCATCTCTTAAACTTAACGTACGTATACATTTATGAATATTTATTAATATAAACGTTATTGAGTTCACCTGTTTTAAATAAGAGTTTTAATACATTATAGTTAAATGATATATATATATTATATGTTCTTTCTTTTCGTTTTGGGCAAGATACTATATAACTATATATGTTCTTAAGTCGTTATAACAGTACAAAAAGTTTAGTAGATTTCAAAGTTTCTTTATATAAATATACAGGTCTAAATGGAAATGCTATTATATATTTATTTTCTTTAACTTACTACTCTTGAACGTACGTCGGATGGAGATTTTATTTTTACAACATCCAATGTGTCTTTATTTAGAAACTTCTCTAAATGAAACGTTCCTATATATACATACCAACGATCTAGTGGAATACGTAGATCACAAATCAGAAGAGATCAAGAGACTACAACTAATCACGAGTGAATATGTCAAGAACAAAGACGAAGATATGAGCTAAACTATGCATTCATCATTAAGATTACATCGCAAAAAAAATCCACGAAGGATACATTAAACCAGCAGATTAATATGGGAATTCTTAAGTAGATTTTGTAGTTTTAGAGCCTTAATATTTTGTTTATTTTGTTTTGAATTTCTAGATACCAAATGCTTCCTCTGAACCTAAACCAGATCTACATAAGAATTCCACAATTTTCTGCCTCATCTTCATCTACCTTCAGGGTGCAAAGGGAACAGCTCGAGGGTTACATTGTCAATGATTTTGTGAAAAGTAGTTGCCATACTATTTTTGTTTCTTCTTCCCTCTATCACCAAGTTCTCAAATCCCCAGCTCCTACATGTCCTCTTGTACTCATTCTCCTCCACTAACGCCTGCTTCTCCACCATTGAATCTCTCTACACAATCATAAAAAGTCTCCTTAAATATAGTTAATTAAAACCCTTAAAACAATATAAAATCCCTCATTAAGACATTAGACATACCCTGATGTCTAGTGACGCTGATGTTCTTGTCTTCGTTGTTACACTTAGGTTAGAGACACTAGTGGTCGTGAAGCTGCTTTGGCAATTAAGGCTGATGAGGTTGTTCCTCTTCTGTTTCTGTCTCTCACGGGCTTTGTGGTTCTGGAACCAGTAGAACACATTCTTCCCTTCGATTTTTCCGTACTTACCGAGTTGCGATGTGATATGCTCGATCTGTTGAGCGTTAGGAGTACGCATTCCACCTTTGTACAACATCTCAAGTATCCCTATCTGTTCTTGAGTCGGGTTCCACCTTGTCCCTCCCGGGTGTGTCTCCAACTGAACCCACACATATTTCAGTACATTTCTTAAGAATCATACATTAAAAGAAAACAATATATAATAATAAAAAGGAACCACTCCAGTCGTTATAAATTTCAAAGTATTATGTATGCTAGCTGCAATTATTCTAGAGTGGACTATACGGTCTTTTCTTTTCTTTCAAACAAAAGAAAAAGATGTAAATAAAATTTTAAGGTGCAATAAGGGGACTGACTTGAGGAGGGTCTCGTTCGTGTTCAAATTTTGTCGGACCGGTTTGATCGGTTCTAATGAAGCTTTTGAGGTCAAAAGTTGCGGAAGTGACGCCGGAGGAAGAAGAAGGAGGGGAGGGAGGGCTGCCGGAAAGCTTCGGCGCGAGAGGGCGGAGGCGTTTGCAGCTTAGGCTAAGGGATGATGTCGAGTCATGTTGATCCCACGACGAAGAAAACCCACTAGAAAACTCATGAACCTTCATTGCTGTATATGTTTTAATTATCAAATGTCAAATGCTATGCCTTTCTCGTTACAAGACTTAGCTTATGTATATATAGAAGAGAAGTGTGAAATGATAGTGTTAGTGTATGATGATAATTGGTGATATCCAGTTGGGTAAGAAAAAGAAAAAGAATGGAAAATGAACAGATGATTTTTACAAAAGTGGGACGTCGGGAAACCAAAGACCAAATGATGGGATATGGTTGACTTTTATCATTTAAAATCTCTTTGTCTTTACCTTAAATAAAAAATACTCCAAAATAAAAGCAATAGGTAAAGAACAAATTTGAGACTAATTGAAGATAGTGATCTCTGTTTTGTTTTTGGTTTTTTCTTTTAGAGAAAGTGAAACCTCATTGTGTGAATATATGCGTACGTGTGTCTACATACACATAATACATGCGTACGTGTGATGTGTTCATGTCTGCATGGAGTATACGTAATAATGTAAATATTGTACCACACCAAATTAAAATTAATTTCATGCGTGTTCGCCGGACTTATGTATCATAAAATAGTTGACGTCTGGAAATTAGGAATAGGTAAATACCAAATATCTATACTCAAAAACCGCTTTTACTAGTTGTAGTCTATCTTGAGCTTCTATAATTTAGGCAGAATGTTGAGGGACATGAACCACTAAAAATAATAGTATGTTATAAATACGTGATAATATCAAAAGACTTCTCTATTCATTGAGATTGACATTGACCTACGAGCCAATAGGTTTGCTTTTACAGAATAAAGGTTTGAAATTAGTTTTTTTTTTTCTTTTTCAAATTTTAACAAATGCATGTGATTTATTAGAAAAATCCCAAACCAAAGCTTGACAATCTTTCATTCTGCAAGCAGTAGGGACATAATTTCTGTCTCTTCTTTATTTCAAGAAATTATTTAAGAAACAAAAACACTGAAAAAAGTTAGCTTTAATGATAGGATGTCGAATGCTTTTCGGTGGCTCTCAAGTCTCAACTGCTTTATTTAGGGAGAAGAAGAATGAATAAGTGAAAAAAGGTATCTTCTTCCAATCCCAATACTCGAAATTGCTCTCATTACTTTTGTTAAGATACGGATTTTGCCTAAATTAGTGGTAGTTTATAATGACCCAGGACAGACTTTTATTCGGGAAAGAAAAGGCTATAAATATTAGTATAATGTAATAATATCATGGTTTTAAACTTTATTCTGATAATAATACATTTATTAGTATAGATTATGTTTATTTGATATTAATACAAAAGTATTGTATAGTTATTCTCTTGTACATCGGGAACTGCAGAACTACAATTTCCCAAGTAAATGAGTATTTTACTAATGAAAAACGGTACGTATGCTACAAAATCCATCTTTTTTTTTCCTGATTGAACACAGTTTACACAATGTTTTAAAACCCAATTCGACTGGTTAGACCCGGTGACTTTACGATCCGGCCGATAATTATTATAGATATAGTTCAAAAAAAGCAAAAAAAAAAAATTGATCTGTTTTGTAGTCAAAATGCCTTCACAACAACTAAGTCGGGGTGGACTGATGACTTCTACTAAAAGTGTAGAGTCTCTATATGGATTTGATATCTCGCAAATTCGCAATCTAACCATCATAAAAACCTTGAATAATAGAAAAATTCAAAATTTTAAGTACTGCATACCATCACTATCAGAGATTTCTTAGAGAGTATCTATGTAGAGCTGATATAGCTTCAGGTCTTATCATAATAATCTCTTTACTTTGATGTGCCTCCTATTCCTCACTATAACTTTAGGATTCAAGTTCTCCTTGCTTTTTTCTTCACTTTGATCTCATCCTCATCTCTCTTTAGATCTTCTTCCTTCCTTTGGTGTGTATTTGACACGCTATATTGTAACTTCACTAGAGAGTGAAGCTCGAATAGGCGAGTTGAGTTTAAAACTTATAAAGCCTTAAACAATCTATAAGTGCAAAGAGTACTTAAAGATAGATTCACAAAGATACGAAGATTGCACACAAAGGATATGAGATTCAAACTAATTTTTGTTTTTGTTTGAGATGTAAAATCTAAAACATGCAAAAAAGGTAAAATATAAAACAAAAGAAAATCATTGGACCATGAATTTATACCCACCAATAGATAGAGACAAATAGGAATAACCAAACCACGTCTACAAAATGCCAGTACCATGCAGCTGCTTCAAAGCCAACGTGATGCTCCTTTGTCAGATCCCAAGATTTGAATTGATGGCAAGGTGGTGGCATTCGTGGTGGTGGATGATGCAATTGGAAGGTTGCTTGGATAAGCTGTAAGCGCCATTTGCTCCGAGGTATTGAGGGCTACTCTCGGATCGTGGATCCGCTCATAGCAACATCGATGGATTTTTTGTATATTCTTCCGTCTAACCGTGCTCTTTTTGTTAATTTCATTTGTGTTTGACCTTGTTCCATAATGTTGTTTGTTTCGTAAATTTTATTTTATTGTATCTCTTTGTCTCCATATTCTACAAAAATATCATAAATGGTATAAAATTTAATATATATATTTTTTTTTAAACGATGCAAGAAGTTATATTAAGTACCATCTTAAAACATAGAACTCCTAAAGAATACACTTTTGTTTCACCTAATTTTATAAACTCATGTTCGCAATTAAATGATCAATGAGCATTAATAACAAGTCTAATTAGTTCACAAACCATCCTTATCATCAACCCCCATTGATTATATATGCAAACCTCATAAAATTTTGGTTCAATCATTTAATTTTTGTATTAATGTTAGATTTATTCAACCAAAAATACACATTTGCACAAAGAATGTAGCCTTAAGCTAAAACATTCGAGCAATTTTTAACTTAAAAAAAAATCTTAAATCAGAAAAAGATCTTAAAAGTGTTTCGGGTACTAAACCATACTCGTACACTATCCTCATATGTGTTGGTTGCTTCTCGTACATTAGCAAGTTGATTCCTAAATCTGCGAACAATACTTGTAGTCATAAGTGTGGGAGAATGCCGTTTTCTCCATGACGACGTCGGTTTCTCTCACACCAGATAGAGTGGTCACTTACTTGGAAGATGTAGCGCAAAATGAAGAGCTGAGTAGAAAGTAGACAAGGGTCCCAACAACATCACAGTTAAATCCGAGTAGATTGTCGTAAACTGGTGTTGTAGCATACCCCGTGTTTGATTGCTCCAAACATGAGTTGAGTAGCTGCAGTTAAATGGTCATGGGATTCCATTGGGAAGTGATAGAATACACACGATGTATCCACCCTATCATTCCATAAGCTCATCTGGTCCCCTGTTGTTAACGGATTGTTCATCGCCAGCCACACTAATTAAGAAAGAGTATTTAAGAGTTGAGGAAGGAAACCATACCCCCTTATACCATCCTTCGTAGGCCCTACTGTTCTAAGCTGATTTCGGGTGTGTTTAGTTGAGAAAAATCCCTAGAAGTTCCCCTCCGTACCTTACCATTTTGCGATATCATTTTGCCTTGTCCGTATTAGTTCAATCTCGCTTTTTACCTCATTGTAAATTGCAAGTCGGTTTCTTCTCTGCCGATGATGAAAAAAAGCGTCTGAAATAGTTGCCTTAGATTCGATTCCTAGCTCAATGAAACCTCTTTCTCTTAGCCGATCATATAATCTGCCCATGGAACTTCAATTGGCATACCAAAAGGATGTGTTTAGACCACTTTTAACTTCCATCTTATGAAAAGTCTTCGCCTCTATTCTATACTTCAATAACTTTGTCCACATCCAAGACCCCAAACTAGATAGCTAATAAATCCTTTTCGTTAATAAAGCTAGCCCGAGATAGCAAACTGGTAAGGTTCTTACTCCAAAAGGAAAGCGAGAAGTCAGAGTTTCTGTAATATCCAACAGAATTCCCAACATATAAAGCGTAGACTTTTCTAGGCTAATGCACAGTCCGGAGAATGTTGCAAACTTCTGAAATACCTCCAATATTCTTTTTGTTGATCTAGGAGAACCATCATAAAATACCATTAGATCATCCGCAAAACATAGATGAGTGAGCTTCAAATTTTTGCACTTTGGATGGTAGCCAACCCTTCTATCCATAGCAGCTTTATCAAGCATTGATTATAAGACATTCATACATATTACGAATAAGTATTGGTGATAGAGAAAAACCCTGTCGTAGCCCTCTTTTGCTTTGGTAGAAACCAGCCAACTCTCCATTTACTTGTATCGAAAATGACGCTGAGGAGATACAAAGTTCGATCCACTTTATGAACACACCGGAAATCTTAATAACAGCTAGAACTCTTGTAAGAAACGACCATTGGACTGAATCAAACACCTTTGAAATATCTATTTGCTTTGCACAACGTGGTGTTCCATTTTATGATAATCTTTAACCAAATCAGAAACTACTAATAGGTTCTCTATCATCAATTGATCCTTGAAAAATGCTGATTGGTTTAGAGGAACAAAACCCGGCATGATCATCTTTAGCCGATTTGCCAAAATTGTAGAAATCACCTTATATATGATGTTGCAGCATGAGATTGGTCGGTAATCCTCCATCTCTAGCGCCGGAAAAGATTTTGGTATAAGAGCTAGGATTGTGGAGTTAACACCTTTCGGAAGAAAACCAAATTTGAAGAAAGATTGGACTACTATAGTGAAGTTTTGCCCCAAAATAGTCCATACATATTTTTGCAAAACTCCACCGTGAACCCATCCGGTCCTGGTGATTTATCCCTTAGCATTGAGAAGAGCACCTTTCGAATCTCCGCATCCTTTACCTCAGCCAACAAACAAGAGCTTTCATCCTCCGAACACTCAAAATCTAGCAAACTTTGTGCCTCCCCGAGTGAAATTGCATCATAGTCTTTCGGGATCAGATTCATAGATTCTGAGAAATGCCTCACCGCCTCAGATTTTATGTGTTTGAAATCTCTTAACATTTCTTCACCTATGTTCACAATCTCGTTTATGGAGTTTTGAGATATTCTCTCTTTTAATGCCCCATGAAACATCTTGTTGTTTTTGTCTCCTACCTTTAACCAATGCATCTTAGCTTTTTGTTTAAGAAATTTCTCCTCAAGAGTCACTACCAGGTCTCATCATTCATAAGCGCCTGCTTCCTCCACCAATGCTATTTCACTCGGATGAGAATGAGAGATATTTTGTTTCTGACATAGCCCTTCATAAGCTTTCAAAGTTTTTTTCGATATATCATGTAACTTAGCCTTGCCCAGTTGCCATGGCTGAAGAAGAGTGGTATAAAGGTCGAGAGCAATCCCAATACTCCTTCACCATTGTAACAAAATCAGGCATCGTAGTCAACACATTCACAAACTGGAAAGGAGTTCTCTTCCTTTGAGATAGTGGTTGAATTTGAATCATTCCCCTTAAATGATCCGAACGACCTCCCGCTTCAAATACAATAAGCATTTGAATAGTGATGCAACCAATCCATATTCACTAGCACCCTATCAAACTTCTTAAAAATCATCCCTTCCTCCCTCTTATTACACCAAGTAAACAAAGGGCCTTGTGTATCCATTACAGAACAATATTCACTACAAGAAAACCTACAATTTGTGACTAATTTTTGTGGCGCTTTTTTCGGTCACAAATTTTGTGACGGTTTTGTGACTATTTTGCGACTACTAAAAAGATAGAGGTCAAACAATCGCTTATTTACGACGAAACATTGTCGTCGCAAACCGGTCATATATAAGCGACGAAATTACAACTAATAAGTAAATTAAAACGGTCGCACAAACGTCACAAATGCATACCAATTAGCGATTATACTTTTAGTCACGAAATATAGTCGCAAATGAGTCCCACATTTACGACGCTTATGCAACTTTCTCTTTCTGCTTTTTGGAACATTTGCGACGCTTTTGCAACTTGTTACAAATAAGATTCATTCCACATTTGCGACGTTTTCGCAACTTCCCCTTTTTATTTTATTTCAGTTACAAATGAGTCTCAAAGTTACATGTATAACTTGTTTTATGTTTGTTAGAGTTGTATATGTAGAAAATCTTTAAACCTTTAAACCTATGTTGTTTTTTCCTCTTTAAACAAATAATTTTATCTAGAATAAGAATATAGATGATTATAGAGTAATACACCTATAATTTTAGCAATGAACAATCATTTACTATTGTGACTGAAAGAAAATGGTCGCAAATTAGTTACTATTTGCGATGATTTTGTCACTCTTTTTAAAAAATTGCGACGAATTTGCTACCATCACTAGAAGCGGTCTCATATCAGTCACAAAGAGTAACTTATTTGCTACTCTTTCCTAACTCCTCTTAATATTTTCTTATAAATTTATGAAAATAGAATTGGTAAATGTTAATTTATATGATTCTACATATATTTGGGCAACTCTATGTACTGAATCAAAATAAAAAATTTCAGAAAAATAATTAATTAAAACATCCTAAACAAGTATGAAGTGTTTCATGTATAACTTGTTTCATGTTTGTTAGAGTTGTATATGTATAAAACCTTTAAAAGAATTATAGATGTTAATAAGAATATAGATGATTATAGAGTAATACACCTATAATTTTGGCAATAAATAATCATTTACGATTGTGACTGAAAGAAAATTGTCGCAAATTAGTTACTATTTACGATGATTTTGTCACTCTTTTAACTATTTGCGACAAATTTGCTACCATCACTAGAAGCGGTCCCATTGCAGTCAAAAAGAGTGACTTATTTGCTACTCTTTCCTAACTCTCTTAATATTTTCATATAAATTTATCCAAATGGAATTGGTAAATATTAATTTATATAATTCTAGATATGTTTGGACAACTCTATGTAGTGAATCAAGGTAAAAGAAATTTCAAAAAAAAATATTTAAAACATCTTAAACAAGTATTAAGTGTTACATGTAAAAACTTGTTTCATGTTTGTTAGAGTTATATATGTATAAAATCTTTAAAATCATGTTGCTTTTTCCTCTTCAAAAAAATAACTTTATCTAGAATAAGAATATAGATGATTATAGAGTAATACACCTATAATTTTAGGAATGAATAATTATTTACGATTGTGACTGAAAGAAAATAGTCGCAAATTAGTTACTATTTGCGACGATTTTGTCACTCGTTTTAACAATTTATGACGAGTTTGCTACCATCACTAGAAGCGGTCGCATATTAGTCACAAAGAGTGACTTATTTGCTACTTTTTCCTAACTCCTCTTAATATTTTCTTATAAATTTATCAAAATAGAATTGGTAAATGTTAATTTATATGATTGTACATATGTTTGGACAACTCTATGTAATGAATCAAAAAACAAATTTTAAAAAAAAATTGAAACATCTTAAACAAGTATTAAGTGTTACATATATAACTTGTATAATGTTTGTGAGAATTGTATATGTTTAAAATATTTAAAACCATGTTGTTTTTTCCTCTTTAGACAAATAATTTTATCTAGAATAAGAATATAGATGATTATAGAGTAATACATATATAATTTGACCAACGAATAATCATTTATTATTGTGACCTAATGAATAAGGTCTCAAAAGAGTTAGTCTTTGTGAAAAATTTGTTACCAACTACCATTGTGACCCATTTGTGCCGAGTTCAATTTTTCTGAAAATTTTACAAATTTACAAGTGGCAAATAGTTCCCCCCCCCCCCCCACCGAAAATCATTTTGTGACCGATTGTTACGTTTTTCCGATAATTACCAAGTAAAAAGACAAAAAAAATTATGTCAAACTTTACTTTCTTTCTTCTTCTAGGTCTTCTCTCTCTCGATCTACTCCTCTACTCTCTCTCGATCTACTCCTCTACTCTCTCTCGATCTCAAACTTCTCATCTCTACTCATCCTTACCTTCTTCTTCTTCGATTACACAACCCTAATCCTAAAATCTCTCTTAATCTCTTCGATTTCCATCTCTCAACAAAGGAATCAGAAGCCAGAGGTTAATTATCTCTCTCTCGCTCCCCTTTCTCTTTTATTATTTGAGTTGAATCGTTTTGTGCTATTTAACGTTCAGTAATCTGGATTTTGTTTACATTCGGTTTTACCTTCTTCTTATTTAGGGCTCCATCTCTCAACAAAGGCAGCAAATTTCTTTTGAAATATTCAATCTCAGTTTTGCTGGCTACATGAATTTGTACTTTCTTTGTGGGGTTTTCCGTTTTACGTCCGTAATGTGTTTGATATAATGCCTAGCTGAGATTTCATTGTTTTTTATTTATTTATTAAAACCCCTCTTTTGCTTCCGTGGTTGATGAGTGATGATGAATTTTGGGTTTTGTTTGACACTTGAGACCACACTAATTTGATTGATAATTAGATTTGTTGAGCGTTGTTTTTTTCTCTCTTCTTGTTGCTTGTCTAGATTCAGGTGTAAGGGGTTGCTGGTCGTAAATTGAGAGTATAAACAATTCATGGATTTGAAAAACCAGTTTTGGTTTATAACTAGTTTCAAGAATTTTCTACACACTCTCTTTTACATAAATTTTCCTATAAACAGCTTGTTTTTTGTTTTGTTATGAAAAGTTTGGAGCTTTTTTTTATTAATACATGCAGATATTTTGTTATTCAAAAGTGTGAAGAGACGTACTTGTTTGAAAGTGAGTGGAGATTGTTTCTTGACCAAATGAAGAACAGCTTTGAATTTATCGTCTTTCTTCCCCATTGATGATCTCTTTGCTATGTTTATTGAAGAACGAAGAGTTTGTGATAAAAAAAAAAATTGGATTTTTTTGGGAAGAGAGAGAAGCTGAACAATGATTGTATTGTGTGTTATGTGTTTTGGAGTTAATATCACTGAACTTTGTACATGTATTACTGTCTACAACTCTGAATTGTTAGCTTTAGTTCACTTTTGAGATTTGTGTTAAGTTAGCAATGTGTCACAGACTTGATCTTTTGGGATAAAACCGCGCGGCCCTAGTCTCCTTTTGCCTCGAGCAAACAGACTAGGCAGCCTAACTCCCCAAGGAATTCGACCCTTTATGAGGAAAGAACTCAGGTAAAGATGAAGAACTCGAGAAAGACAAGAGAATACTGAATTGCTCTGATATTGATAGAAAATGGTGGATGATTATAAATGAGGGAGCTCACCCCTATTTATACAAAAACACCTCCTAAATGGATGGTGGAGATTAAAGCGATCTAACGGCCGATATTAACGATATGTCCTTAAATACAATTATCCTAATAAATGTGGGCGGATTTGTAGGGATATTTCTTTGAGACAAAGTCTTATGAAATATCTTACAAATCTCTCCATAACTCCTCCAAATCTTCTAGATCCTTCTAGATGATGTCCAACTCCCAAAACAAAGAAAATGGGCTAAGTTTTTGTGGGTAACCTTAATTGTCCGGCCCGTGTATAAGCGCCCAAGTAAATGGGCCGTGACATCCTCCCCCACCTAATTCGGCGACGCCCTCGTCGTCGTGAATGCCTTGAGTTGCTCTCGGAACTGCCACTGGTTCCCACGAGGCCTCTGCTTCGGGTAACCCTTCCACTTGATGAGGAAATGTGTTCGGCGAGGAACTCCACGTTTTCGGACTTCCTTTGATGAGAGTACCGCTTCGATTTCCTTGTCGTAAGATTTGGTCATAATAGGGGGCGCCCGTGTCGATTCTCCTCGACTCTGGTCCTCGGTGTCTCCATGATATGACTTCAATATGCTAACATGAAAGACTGGGTAGATCTTCAAGGTGTCGGGTAGATCCACCTTGTATGAAACCTTGCCCACCTTGGCTATGACCTTGAATGGCCCTTCATATCGCTGGAGAAGGCCCTTGTGCATACTTTGAAAAACTTTGAATTATTGGGGAAGAAGCTTCACCAACACTTTGTCGCCTATGTTGAACTCTAGTGGCCGTCTCTTCTCATCGGCCCACTTCTTCATACGCTTGCGGGATTTCTCCAAACAAACCCGAGCGAAATCAACATGATCTTCCCATGTCTTAACCATCTTTTGTGCCCCTGGACTCCTTGTCTCGTCGCTAGGAATGATCAAGGAATGAGGAGTCATGGGTTGTTGGCCCGTAGTAAGTTCGAACGGACTTTTGCCCGTAGCCTCGCTCTGTTGCAAGTTGTAGGAGAATTGGGCAATATCCAGTAACTTTGCCCAATCTTCTTGGTTCGCACTCACGAAGTGTCGAAGGTAACATTCCAATAAAGAGTTTGCACGTTCCGTTTGCCCATCCGTCTGTGGGTGAAAACTTGTTGAGAAACTAAGTTTTGTCCCAAGATTTTTGAACAACTCCGTCCAAAGTTTCCCGGTAAAGCGAGGATCACGATCACTAACGATATTCCTCGGCAAGCCCCACAATTTCACAACGTTTTTGAAGAATGCTCGAGCAGCTTCCTCTGCGGTGCAGTCCCTCGGACACGCAATAAACATCCCATACTTAGAGAATCGGTCGATCACCACCATGATTGATCCAGACTTCTCTGAGTTCGGCAACGCACTAATGAAGTCTAAGGAGACGGATTCCCATGGCCGCTCTGGTATGGGTAAAGGTTCCAACAATCCCGCTGGTTGTCGGTTCTCCACCTTGTCTTGCTGGCACACCAAACAAGTCTTCACATAAAGTTCCACGGTATCACGCATCCGTGGCCAATAGTAAACTGCTTCAACCAGTGCCATTGTTCGTTTCTGCCCCGGATGTCCCGCCCATGGAGTATCATGACATTCTTGGATAATGTCTCGTTGCAAGCTTCCCCAATTTGGGACATACAGACGCCTCCCTTTGGTGTAAAGTAGGCCATCCTCCACCCAAAACCGAAGTGTCTTTCTCTCCAATGTCAACTTCACCAATGCTTTGGCTGTAGTATCATGATCGAGTCCTTCCCGTACCCGAGTCATGAATGTACCCCCGACTTGACTTATGGAAGCGAGTTCGGCCCTTCGACTTAGTGCATCTGCCACAACGTTTGCCTTCCCCGGTTTGTACTCCAAGACAAAGTCGAACTCCGCTAAGAAATCTTGCCACCGAGCCTGCTTTGGTGATAACTTCTTTTGGGTTTGGAAATAGCTCGTTGCCACATTGTCTGTCTTGATGGAAAAGTGGGATCCCAAGAGGTAGTGTCGCCACACCCGCAAGCAATGGACAATAGCCGTCATTTCCTTCTCTTGAACCGTATAACGCTTCTCGGTATCGTTCAGCTTTTGGCTTTCAAATGCTATTGGATGCCCTTCTTGCATAAGTACTCCCCCAATAGCAAAATCGGAAGCATCGGTTTGTACTTGGAAGGATTGGCTGAATTCGGGAAGGGCGAGTACATGTTCTTGACTAACTGCACCTTTCAGCTCCTCAAATGCTTCTTTACACCGATCCGACCACTCCCATGTCTTCCCCTTCTTGAGTAGATCGGTCAATGGTGCTGCTTTCCTTGAGTATCCTTCAATGAACCTTCGATAATAGTTAACGAGTCCAAGGAAAGAGCGCAATTCTGGTACCTTTGTTGGAGCTTCCCACTCAGTGATTGCGGCCACCTTCGCATTATCCATTCTAAGCTTTCCACGCCCAATCACATGCCCCAAGAAATATACTTCTTCCGTGGCAAACGTACATTTCTCTCGCTTCACATATAGATTGTTTTCCCGAAGAACTTGAAACACTGTTTCCAAGTGATCGACGTGCTCCTCCATGGAGTTAGAGTAGATGAAAATATCATCAAGGTACGCCACCACAAACCGATCCAAGTAAGGCTGAAGGATTTGATTCATGAGCGTGCAAAATGTGGCAGGAGCGTTTGTAAGGCCAAAAGGCATAACAAGCCATTCAAACGAACCGTACCGAGTAACACACGCCGTCTTCGGTTCATCTCCTTCTGCGATCCGAACTTGGTAATAACCTTTCTGGAGATCCATCTTGGTGTAGACTTTGGCACTACCCAGCCTATCGAACAAGTTGGCAATCAAAGGAATCGGATAACGATTTTTGATAGTTACCTTGTTAAGTGCCCGATAGTCCACACACATCCGCAAAGACCCGTCATGTTTCTTTTGAAACAACACTGGTGTGCCATAAGGAGCCTTTGACGGTCTTAGCATCCCGGTTGAAAGCAGCTCATCGATTTGTTTCCGCAACTCCGTGAGTTCGGAGGGGGCCATGCGATATGGTGCCATCGCGGGTGGTTTGGCGCCAACTTCTAACTCAATCTGATGGTCCACTTCCTCCTTGGTGGTAACTTTTCTGGTAACTTGGCCGGCATGACGTCCTTGTTTTTTTCAAGGACATTCTCAATCACGGGGGTAATGACGGATATTTCTCCAAACTCATCATCCAACTTTAGAAATGCAAGATAAGTCGGGTTACCTTTCTTTACGCCTCTTGAGAATTGCATCGCCGAGAGTTGCCGCACCTCTCCATCCTTTTCCTCATGAATTTCCACGGTGGGAATCATGCACGGTGATCCTTCCTCGAAGATGCATACGGTGCTAAGGGCGGGCATAGGGATCGCCGAAACTTGCCTTTGAAACTCGAGTCCAAGCACGACCTTAAAATCGTCCATAGGCACCATCGAGAAGTTCACCATCCCCTTCCATGCCCCAACACTAAGCTCCACCCTTCGAGTTACACCATAGAGTGGTTGGGCTTTGGCGTTCACTGACTTCAACCAGCCATCCCCTTTTATCCATGTTAATCCAAGCCTCTTTGCTTCTTTCTCGTTTACAAAGTTGTGGTTTGCACCCATGTCCACCATCGCTTGAGTCTTCTGCCCATTAACATGGATATCCACGTACATTAAACCCTTACTCTTTGCCTTAGACATTGAGGTAGTCTTAAGAGCATTGAGTAGTTGTAAGGACCCAATCATGCCCGCCTCTTCTTGGCTCTCCATTTCCACTCGCTCGATGAGAGCGGACAACGATCCAAGCTTCGGGCAATCCCTCGCAGGGTGCGGTCCTTTGCACACATAACATCCTCCTCTCGGAACAAAAGAGCGCTTTTTCGCCTCATACTCTTCTTGTACCGTACTCTTCTTCCCTTGGTTTGGGGTAAAAGATGGTGTTGGCTGGTCTCTCCTTTCCCCATTACCCCTAGGCACTACCTTCTCCTTCCTCTTGTAGGCTTCGGGTTGGTTTTGGTTCACAAAATCCGAGAGGGACTCCGCCACGGTAATTGCCTCGTCCACCGTATTTACCCCACACCGTTGCAACTCTTGCTTTGCCCAACCTTGGAGTCCATCCACGAAGTGGAACACCAAGTCTTGGTTGGACAGATTTGGAATTTGTAGCATAAGGGTAGTGAATTCTTTGACATAGTCTCGGATCACACCCCTTTGTCGAAGCTCTCTTAGCTTCCTCCTTGCCTCATACACTACATTCTCCGGGTAGAATTGGCGCTTGAGCTCCTTCTTGAACTCTTCCCAAGTGTCCACCCGACATGTACCCCGCTCAATGTCTGCGTGACGCCTTCGTCACCACAGCATGGCCGTGTCCGTAAGGTAGGACGTGGCCGCCTTGATCTTTGCCAACTTGTCTCCAAGCCCGAGATTGTCAAAGTATTGCTCCATCTGCCATAGAAAGTTCTCAACTTCTTTGGCATCACGAGCCCCATCAAAGCGTGATGGTCTCGGGTAGTCGACCCTAGCCCCTCCAGCATTGCTAGACACCCCATTGGCAACCGCCTTCTTGCACAAACTAAGGTCTTCTTGCATCGCCTCGATGCTCACCCGCAATGCTTGGACCGCCCCCATCACCTTTTCCTCCAACTGGATGAATTGCACCTCAATTCCACCCAAGTTCTCCTTCATACCGCCGATCTTAGTGAACACCGTGTTCTCGAGTTCGATGGTTGAGTGCTCAACACGTTCGAGCCTCTCGCCCATGTCAATCACCGCAACACCCAAGGATCCGACCTCATCTCGAACCCTACTCTTGTCCCGCTTCCGCTTCGGAACATTCGCATCAAAGGCCCCCTGCCCATTGATGTTGTCACCGTTGTTATCCCCGATAACTTCGTCCTCATCGCGACCCGCCATCTCTACGTAACTCGCCTGCCTTTGATCAAACCTGGCTCTGATACCACGTGTCACGGACTTGATCTTTTGGGATCAAACCGTGCGGCCCTAGTCTCCCTTTGCCTCGAGCAAACAGACTAGGCAGCCTAACTCCCCAAGGAATTCGACCCTTTATGAGGAAAGAACTCAGGTAAAGATGAAGAACTCGAGAAAGACAAGAGAATACTGAATTGCTCTGATATTGATAGAAAATGGTGGATGATTATAAATGAGGGAGCTCACCCCTATTTATACAAAAACACCTCCTAAATGGATGGTGGAGATTAAAGCGATCTAACGGCCGATATTAACGATATGACCTTAAATACAAGAATCCTAATAAATGTGGGCGGATTTGTAGGGATATTTCTTAGAGACAAAGTCTTATGAAATATCTTACAAATCTCTCCATAACTCCTCCAAATCTTCTAGATCCTTCTAGATGATGTCCAACTCCCAAAACAAAGAAAATGGGCTAAGTGTTTGTGGGTAACCTTCATTGTCCGGCCCGTGTATAAGCGCCCAAGTAAATGGGCCGTGACAAATGTCTTTTAGTTTCACAAATATTTGACATACTACTTTTATTTCATGTGATCTTGAATATTGGATTTCTTTTATCTTGACCATCTTCACTCATAATTTGGCTCTTTTTATGTTTAACTTGAAGGTTATCACCTCACTGGAATAAGAATGCCGACTAGAAGAGGAGGAATAACAAATAGAGGTGGTCACGGTGGAAGATCTGGCGGAGGTGCTCAAGCTACCAGCGGTGGGAGATCAAGCAGCGGTTTAGGCGCGTCTTCTCATTCATCCAACCCTTCCTCTCATGATACTACATCAGTTTCTCACTCGGCTCTTCCTTCTCGATATCCACCTGTGACACAACAACGACCTCTTCCTCAGCCACAACATCAAGACCTTCAAAACGCTCCACCGGACCAGATTCAACTAAGGTCTTCTTGCATCGCCTCGATGCTCACCCGCAATGCTTGGACCGCCCCCATCACCTTTTCCTCCAACTGGATGAATTGCACCTCAATTCCACCCAAGTTCTCCTTCATACCGCCGATCTTAGTGAACACCGTGTTCTCGAGTTCGATGGTTGAGTGCTCAACACGTTCGAGCCTCTCGCCCATGTCAATCACCGCAACACCCAAGGATCCGACCTCATCTCGAACCCTACTCTTGTCCCGCTTCCGCTTCGGAACATTCGCATCAAAGGCCCCCTGCCCATTGATGTTGTCACCGTTGTTATCCCCGATAACTTCGTCCTCATCGCGACCCGCCATCTCTACGTAACTCGCCTGCCTTTGATCAAACCTGGCTCTGATACCACGTGTCACGGACTTGATCTTTTGGGATCAAACCGTGCGGCCCTAGTCTCCCTTTGCCTCGAGCAAACAGACTAGGCAGCCTAACTCCCCAAGGAATTCGACCCTTTATGAGGAAAGAACTCAGGTAAAGATGAAGAACTCGAGAAAGACAAGAGAATACTGAATTGCTCTGATATTGATAGAAAATGGTGGATGATTATAAATGAGGGAGCTCACCCCTATTTATACAAAAACACCTCCTAAATGGATGGTGGAGATTAAAGCGATCTAACGGCCGATATTAACGATATGACCTTAAATACAAGAATCCTAATAAATGTGGGCGGATTTGTAGGGATATTTCTTAGAGACAAAGTCTTATGAAATATCTTACAAATCTCTCCATAACTCCTCCAAATCTTCTAGATCCTTCTAGATGATGTCCAACTCCCAAAACAAAGAAAATGGGCTAAGTGTTTGTGGGTAACCTTCATTGTCCGGCCCGTGTATAAGCGCCCAAGTAAATGGGCCGTGACAAATGTCTTTTAGTTTCACAAATATTTGACATACTACTTTTATTTCATGTGATCTTGAATATTGGATTTCTTTTATCTTGACCATCTTCACTCATAATTTGGCTCTTTTTATGTTTAACTTGAAGGTTATCACCTCACTGGAATAAGAATGCCGACTAGAAGAGGAGGAATAACAAATAGAGGTGGTCACGGTGGAAGATCTGGCGGAGGTGCTCAAGCTACCAGCGGTGGGAGATCAAGCAGCGGTTTAGGCGCGTCTTCTCATTCATCCAACCCTTCCTCTCATGATACTACATCAGTTTCTCACTCGGCTCTTCCTTCTCGATATCCACCTGTGACACAACAACGACCTCTTCCTCAGCCACAACATCAAGACCTTCAAAACGCTCCACCGGACCAGATTCAACACCCACCACCGCCACCTGTTCAGATGGAAGAGAATCAATTGTCGCCTGCTGAGAGTGAAGAGCAAGAACAGTCGCGTCAACAACAAGACTATCAACAGTAGCTTGATGATTTACTTTCTTTTCCTGGACGACAAATCTACCACTCCTCAGCCAATACCCTATCCTTAATGTCGAGACTTTATGGTAAGAAGAAGTAAGCATCTTCCTGGTTCTATCTTTATGGTTGTCTTTGTTGCAGCTCTTGAGAATTATGTTTTGTTTTTCATGGTTGTCTTGTTGCACCTCTTATATGAGGATGCCTCTTTAGTATCTCTTTTTTATTTTCTAAAATAATCAGGGACTGTAGTGATAGATTAGTGGGTTCTTATCATAGTGTAATCCTGAGAATTGAGATTTGTGTTTCATGATGTTCTTGTTGTAGCTCTTGGCTGCCTCTTTACTATTTCTAATTAGTACTCTTTTTTGATTTCTTGTATCTGGTTCTGTATGTTGTTGTGTGATTATGTATGTCTTTTTTTCTGTTATGCTTCTGTTCATTTAAGATTTGCTAGTTTGGCTTACTCATTTAGACTATCTTTCTCTTTTTTGTACGGTTTTGCTAACTCATTTGGACTGGTTCGTTGTTCTCTCTTTTTTTGTGTCTAGTGTACTGTCACAGATGACAGGGGAAACCCATTTGGACTTGGAAGTCTTGAAGAGGCTATCAGCAAAGGGAAGAAGAGAAAAGAATTTGGTACAAGTTCTTCTTTATCTTTCGTAGAGATGCAAGAACAACTTCAAGCTGCTCGCCATAAGCTCACTTAAGTAGAGGAAGAAAATGCTAAACGTGACGAGGAGCAACGCAATGCCAAAGTCGTATCGCAAGCTTGGAGATGCTTGTCTCGTATTTGAGAACCAATGATCCTGGTTTTGCTAGTTTTTTTGCTACTCAACCATCAACCACAGTAGCAGCACCAGCCTCCACACCATTAACCGTCGCAGCACTAGCCAAGCCAATGGTCACTACAGCAGCCATCCCACCTGCCAACCCACCATCCTCTTCACCAGCCTCAAACACTGAATCTTTCTCTTCCTTGTCTAAGGACTAATTTTTAATCTTAGCATCTATGACTATTTAGGTAGTAAAATCTTTTTGGTAATGAAATTCTATGTAATATATGATGATTGTTTAGCCAAATTTATTTTAAAAATGAAGTTAGGGTACATAAATTGTAAATGTGCATTTCAATTTTTTTTTTTAAAAAAATAATTCAGGAGAGTGGCAAATTGGTAGCTAAATCCTCACCAATTTGTGACTACAAATAATGTGGAACAAAACAAATCAGTGTCATATTGGTTGCAAATTAAGACTAACAAAACAGTCACAAACTCGTCTCAAAACACGACGAAAAAATATCGTCACATAGTCACTAATTTTCAGTTTTAAATTAGTCTCAAAATACGACTATCACAAAATGTCGCAAAATAAAGGTAGTCCGTATTTAGTCTTAAAGTGCGACTCTAAACGTTAGTCTTAAAAACGTCGCTAATATACGATTCTTTATGTTCATCACTAAATGGTCGCAGATTTGCGACTGTTTTGTGACTATAGTAATTTGCGACTACCGCTTTTGGTCCCTAAGTAGTCGCAAATAGCGACTTTGCGACTGCTTTGTGACGGTTTTGTTGGTCACAAATTGCAGGTTTTCTTGTAGTGATTGAGTAATTTCTTGAAACTCTCTCATTCCCATCGGTTCCATTGGTGCTGTTTCAAAGCTTGAGTGCTCCTCCAAATTCAATATTTCATCAAAATCACCACAAAGCAACTATGACATTCCCCTACAACAGCCTAAATCCTTTAGCCCTTTTAGCTCTCTCCACATTTCTCTTCTTTCATCTACTAAGTTAAATGCATAAATGAATAAACAAAGAAACTCCCTTGGGCAATTCTCCACCAATATGGAACATGTAACAATTTGTCCACTCTTGGAGACCACTCTAGCCTTCACCTTTGGACTCCAAATCCCCAAACTCGCCCCATTCTATTAAAATCATAATTTGTCCACTCCTGGAGACCACTCTAGCCTTCACCTTTGGACTCCAGATCACCCAAACTTTCCCCAGTCTATTAAAATCATAATCCGAACTGAATTTTTTTTTAATATACTCTTTTACCACCAATTGCTTTCTTATTGAACCCCCTTATATTCCAGCAAAAACTTGACATTAATGTTTGTTTTTGTGGTTCCTTTTGTTTGACTGGCTCGGAATATGGTCATTTGCCTTTTGAGAAGTTGTTGATAGCACCCGATGAGAGCTCTTAGAGTTGCGTGGGAGCGATGCTCGTAGCAAGAATTAATCTCCTTTGGTCTTACTTTCAGTTCACACCAACTTCTCCTCTGTCACCTTTTTCAGAGCAAAATTCATTACTCCCACTTCATTTACTGTAAACGTCTCAACCTCTATATTGACAAGTGAAATCATCCTCCTTTGAATTTTCAGCCTGCAAAACATTGAACCTTGACGGTGACGCTATTGTCACATGTCCATACACTAACTCATCACCAACTTTTGCAGGTGATCGTTTCCTACCTCTCGGCGAAGACATTGTTTTCCAACCCTCTTTGGTCTTCCTGTCATTTGAACACTGTAATTCAGAAGCTGGAAATAACTCCCCCTCTTTGACCCCCTCTCATTGTGCTGATGCTACCTCTACCAAACAATTCGGTGGAATTATTTGCCCCTCTATCACCTGATCTGCTACTGCCTCGCTTAAAATAAAGCTCTCCTCACTCTGTTTATTCTCTGTAGCCAAAGTTTGGACTAAAACAGTCTCTTGTTTTTCCCCAGTTTGAGTTAAACACTCCGACATGGCATGACCCCATTTTTTACAACATCCACATCGCATGGGAAGCCATGGGTAGTCAAAAAGTACCTCTTTTTCTCCAACACCTTTAATGTTAAAAAAATAAGAGCTCGACAGCTCCTTCGACAAATCCACATCCACAAAAACCTTTGCCTTCTCAAAATTAGTAACAAACTCGGTGTCATTATGTAAACGAATAGGTTCTCCCACAGTACTTGCAAGAAAACTTAAGCCTTTCCAACTGAACATCGAGTGTGGAACTTGCTTTATTGAGACCCATAATGGCATCAATTTAACATCCGGTTGAGCATCCTCTATAATAGGTGACCACTTAGACATTATCATGGGAATTTGACATATGTTCCACATCCCCCTCCTCAAAACACGTTGCCTTGCAGCCAGATTATTGATTCTAAACTTCACCGACGTATCATCAATACTATACACATTAGTTTTGATTGATTTATCTCCCAAGTTCTATATCTTGTTAACTACATGTATTTTAGCTACATGTGGAGCCAAAGCAGCAAAAGTCCTACCAAAAACTCCTCCCATAGAGGTTGAACATCCACAAAACATCCTCTGTTACCTCTATCGTTTCCCTTCCTTCAAACTCTGAAACTTGAAATTCAAATCTCTTCAACTGACCTTTGTCGCAACCGAGATCCACGACTGCTTCACAGGTGCTTCCAGTGGCTGAGAGCTCATCGGCGGGGAGGATTCCCCAATCAGATCTGACATGGCATCACGAGCGGTCCGTTGCTGGTCACTTGCATGGTGAGAAAGACGAAAACCCTAAACGCTTACCCGATCGCTGTTACAGGAAAACCGAATTCCTATTTTTTGTACCTTTTTGATTTCAGTAACTTTCCTTTTTTCTTAAGAACGATTTATTATAAGAAGTTGTAAGCCCATTAGGGTTAAGGCAATCAGAATAATTTCAGAAAATCTTCTTCTCTCTTCTCTTTGTGTCGTCGCTCATTGTAGCTGAAGGATCCCTTCTTCTTCGTGGATTCTTTGGCAGGTGAGAACAGGATTTGTGTTTTAAGAACATTAGTCCTCTGTTCTACTCTGTTTTGGGAATTGATAGTTATTTCTTTATCAAAGGTATCAGAGCTTCGTCTTTTCTCGGAAAACAATGGTTGAGACGAGGTCTACAACTGCGTTGACAGAAGCCGCAGCTCGCGAGTTAGAAGGTACGTTTAGCGCGAAGATTGAAGCCTTGGAGTGCACCATCGCGACTCAGAACGCGAAGATTGACAAGGATATTGCAGACATGTCTGAAGCAATCCGTTTAATTCAACACTCATCAGTTGTTGGCGACGTCGGAACAAGCAAAGAAAAAATCCAGCCGAAGTCACCTTCATCACGCGAACAGGAGAAGGGTAAAACGAGTTCTCATGGTCATTATTCTGCTGTTACTAGGCTGGCCAAATTGGACTTCCCTCGCTTTACCGCAAACCGACTCAAGGAGTGGTTATTCAAGGTTGAGCAGTTTTTTTCGATAGATCATACACCTGATGATCTAAAGATTAATATTGCATCTATTCACTTTGATGGAGACGCTGCGGAGTGGCATCAATCGTTGATTCAATCTGAGTTGGACTATGAGTGTTTGCAGGATTGGGCTAGCTACAAATCGGTACTGCAAGAACGATTTGATGAGCTCTTCGATGATCTAATCGCTGAACTTAAACAATTGCAGGAGACAGATGGAATTGTGGAGTATCACAACCGCTTTGAGAAGATCCGTAATAGGGTAAAACTCTCTGAAGATTATTTGGTGCGTGCTTATCTAGCAGGACTAAGGACTGATACGCAGATGTACGTCAGGATGTTTAAGCCTCAATCTATACGACAATGTCTGCTTCTTGGTCGATTGTATGAGAAAGCGCACCCTAAGAAACCGGTGAATACGTCTTGGTCGAACCCGCGCCCTGCGGCGAACAGTAAGGGTTTGCTTCCCTTTAAGTTTAATCAAGATCAAACCTCAGGAACTCGATTCAATACCGAGAAACCCAAAGATACAAAGCTACAGCCCCGGAAATTCTCACAGCTGAAGAAATGAGTAAAAGAAGAGCTGATGGTCTTTGTTACTTTTGTGATGAGAAATACACTCCCGGTCATCATCTTAAACACAAGAAGACTCAGCTATTTATGATGGAAGTAGACAACGAGGAGGAAGAAACAGAGGCACTTACTGAAGAGCCAAATGTGGTAGAGGAAACCGACTGTGAGATGGCACAAATTTCGGTCAATGCATTAGCGGGTGTCACCAGCCCACAAACTATGCGTGTGAAAGGGGAGCATGGGAAACGCAACCTGTTTATTCTTATTGATTCAGGTTCGACTCATAATTTCCTTGACACACAGGTAGCTCAGCGTTTGGGGTGCAAGATGACTCCCACAGATATCCGCCGGGTTGCAGTAGCGGATGGGGGTAAACTCGCGGTAAGTTCGAAGGTGGAGCAGTTCTTATGGCATTTTGGAGGTACTGATTTCAGAGATGATGTTATGGTAATTCCTTTGGGAAATTGTGATATGGTTTTGGGTGTACAATGGTTGGAGACTCTCGGGCCAATAACTTGGGACTTTAAGAAATTGGAAATGCAGTTTAGATGGGGTCCGAAGAAAGTGTTGCTTCATGGTATTAAACGAGGATCTGTGAGAGAAATGAAGGCGATTAAGTTGAATAAACTGAAGGAGGATTCAGTACAAATGGCAATGATTCAAGTTCAGGATCAAGACAAGGACGATCACATCATGTTGTGTTCAATGGAAGCTGAAGAAACACCCTTGCGGGTTTCAGCGGAAATAGAAGATGTACTCGCCAAATTTAGTGATGTGTTTGCCGAACCCTCTTCTTTACCTCCACTCCGACATAACCATGACCACAAAATACCGTTGATCGAAGGGTCGAACCCGGTGAACCATCGGCCGTATCGTTATGCACTCCACCAAAAGAACGAAATTGATAAAATTGTTCAAGAGATGTTGCAGGCGGGTACAATTCAAGGAAGCTCCAGTCCTTTTGCTTCTCCAGTGGTTTTAGTGAAAAAGAAAGATGGAACATGGCGGCTTTGTGTCGATTACAGGAGTCTGAATAACATGACGGTAAAGGACAGATTTCCCATTCCTCTAATTGAAGATTTGATGGACGAACTCGGGGGGTCTAGCGTGTACTCAAAGATTGATCTTCGGGCTGGTTATCATCAGGTGCGAATGGCAAAAGAGGACGTGTATAAGACAGCTTTTAAGACTCACAGTGGTCACTATGAATATTTGGTGATGCCTTTTGGTCTCACCAACGCACCAGCAACATTCCAAGGCTTAATGAATTCTGTTTTTCGGACGCTATTGCGGAAGTGTGTTCTCATTTTCTTTGATGATATTTTGGTGTACAGCCCAACATTTCAACAGCACGTGGAGCATTTGAAACAAGTGTTTGAGCTGATGCAGAATCACTGTTTGTTTGCCAAGAAAAGTAAATGCAGTTTTGCTATGGATAAGGTAGAGTACTTGTGACATTATATTGAGGCGAAAGGAATTTCTATTGATCCCAATAAGATCAAAGCAGTGGCGGAATGGCCTGTACCTTCGACTCTTAAACAGCTCTGAGGGTTCTTGGGATTGGCAGGCTACTACAGAAGATTCGTAAAGGGGTTCGGTTCGATTGCTCGCCCATTGACTTCTTTAACAAAGAAAAATGCCTTTGAATGGTCTAAGGAAGCTGGTGAGTCATTTGCGGAGTTGAAATGAGCTTTATGCGAAGCACCGGTATTGGCATTACCTGTGTTTAACAAGCCGTTTGTGGTGGAGACTGATGCGTCGGGGCATGGTATTGGCGCGGTACTGATGCAAGAAGGTCATCCTCTTGCTTATATCAGCTGTCATTTAAAGGGGAAGCAAGTGAATCTCTCAATCTACGAAAAAGAACTTCTAGCCGTAGTGTTTGCTGTGCAGAAGTGGCGACATTACTTGCTCACTGGACACTTTGTGATCAAAACGGATCAGCGGAGTTTAAAATACTTGCTGGAACAGAGGTTGAATACTCCTATTCAACAACAATGGCTCCCTAAATTGCTTGAGTTTGATTATGAAATTCAATATAAACAAGGGAAAGAAAATCTGGGGGCTGATGCATTATCGCGTGTAAAAGGAGCTGAGGTGTTACATATGGCAATGTCTGTGCTAGAGTGTGATTTAATGCAGCAAATTCAAGAAGGATATGAGGCTGACACGCAGGTAAAGGAGTTAATTGCAGCTTTAAAATTGGACGCACGGGCGAAGAAACATTATTCTTGGGCGCAAAATGTTTTAAGGAGGAAGAGCAAGATAGTCGTTCCTCAGGTAATGGCTCTCAAAAACAAAATTTTGGAATGGTTACATTGCTCAGGAAGTGGCGGTCACTCAGGTCGGGATGTTACACAGCAAAGAGTGAAGGGTTTATTTTATTGGAAGGGAATGTCGAAAGATATTCAATCTTACCTTAGGAGCTGTGACATTTGTCAGCAATGTAAGTATGATACAGCGGCATCGCCGGGTTTGCTGCAACCCCTTCCTATACCGGAAACAATTTGGACAGATATCTCCATGGATTTTATAGATGGACTTCCGCTTTCATTTGGAAAATCTGTTATTCTAGTTGTTGTCGATCGTTTGAGCAAGGCTGCGCATTTTATTGCACTATCGCACCCTTACACGGCAGCTTCTGTGGCTCAAGCTTTCTTGGATAATATTTTTAAGCTCCATGGATTTCCGCAGTCAATTGTAAGTGATAGAGATACAGTGTTTCTCAGCGAATTTTGGAAGGAGTTCTTTAGCTTGCAAGGAGTAGCTCTAAACATGTCTAGCGCTTATCACCCACAAAGCGATGGTCAGACCGAAGTGGTAAATCGATGTTTGGAGAGTTATTTGCGTTGTATGTGCAGTGACAGACCACACCTTTGGAGCAAGTGGTTACCGTTAGCTGAATTTTGGTACAACACTAATTTCCATACTTCGATTCAAATGACTCCATATGAGGCAGTTTATGGACAGACCCCGCCGCAGCATTTACCGTATTTACCGGGAGAATCAAAGGTTGCTGTTGTTGCCAAGAACTTGCAGGAACGGGAGAACATGATTTTGATTTTAAAATTTCATCTCTTGCGAGCTCAACATCGGATGAAGCAGTTTGCAGACCAGCATAGAACAGAACGAGAATTGGAGATTGGGGATTATGTTTACGTTAAGCTTCAGCCTTACCGTCAACAATCGGTGGTTCATCGCTCACAGCAGAAGCTATCTCCAAAGTATTTCGGTCCGTACAAAGTTATTGATCGCTGTGGGAAGGTGGCTTATAAGCTCGAGCTTCCATCATCTTCGCAGATCCATCCAGTTTTCCATATTTCTCAGCTGAAGTTGCGAATTGGTAATGTGGCAACATCATCACAGTTGCCGTCTATTGTTCAAGATGTCTTGGTGAAGGAACCTGAGCGAATTTTGGAGAGGAAGATGGTGAATCGTCAAGGTAGAGCTGCAACAATGGTGTTAGTCAAATGGTCTCATCAGCCGGAGGAAGAAGCTACGTGGGAAGTGTTGTACGAGCTGTCCAGGCGCTATCCTGCTTTTCAACCTTGAGGACAAGGTTCTTTCAGCAGGGGAGATTTGTTACAGGAAAACCGAATTCCTATTTTTAGTACCTTTTTGATTTCAGTAACTTTCCTTTTTTCTTAAGAACGATTTATTATAAGAAGTTGTAAGCCCATTAGGGTTAAGGCAATCAGAATAATTTCAGAAAATCTTCTTCTCTCTTCTCTTTGTGTCGTCGCTCATTGTAGCTGTAGGATCCCTTCTTCTTCTTGGATTCTTTGGCAGGTGAGAACAGGATTTGTGTTTTAAGAACATTAGTCCTCTGTTCTACTCTGTTTTGGGAATTGATAGTTATTTCTTTATCAATCGCCCTCGAGTTCTCTTTGCGAACATGTCCTTTTTCCTTTAACTTCTGATTATCGACCTTGATCGTTTTCAATTGGTTCAATCATTTCATCGAACACTTTCTGAGTATGAAATGTCTAAGGTATAGAATTTGAGTTATTAAGTCAAAATTAACATTAATATAAACCTAGATAATAATATAACAAGAATCAACATAAATCATCTTCATCTAACCATCAAATATCCAAATTTACCATTACCCATTATCCAACAAAAGACTATCCACTTAACATGGTGAAAGTAAAAGAAAAGTATATAAATATAAAGATAAAAGGTAGAGATGAAAAATCTTTCACTAGAATGACATGAAATATTGAAGATTATTCCAAAGATCAAAATAAGAATTTTGATCTAAATCTAATTCTAGAGAAGTAAAACTCAGGTAAGAAAGTGTCTAAAAAAGCTTAAATACATAATATGTTTTGCCTGGATCAACCCGGAACAATCGGGTTCGGAACTTGGATAATTGGGTGATGAGGAGGTCCACAACGGGATAACAATCTTGTTGCACATGTCTGTTGCATCTTCGTGTCTTCAAGAGATGTTTGCGAACCAACTTTAATGCTTGCCAAATTTACATGTATCCACTGAATTGATCATAACTCTTGAATGCTTACCGGAATAACCTGAAACCACGCATTGGTAAAGACTTCCATTCAAATCGGTTTTTTAGACACTTGGAGCTTGTTTTGTGTCACCATTTCTCTTCTTTAATGTGTGTCCTCCACTATTTTCAAATAATATATCACACACAAAAACATATAAAAAAACGCAATATAACTTTTAAAATACAAAAGGACACTTAAACACTAAATATAACAAAATACAATAAAAATCAATAAAACATGACAAAAAAAAAAGAGACAAAAACAACTAGAATAAAACAATAAATATGAAGTATATCAATATCTTGTTTCAAATTTTATTTTCGATTTATTCACCTCCCAAATCTCAAAAGCAAAATACAAATGTGAAGGCACCTATTTATATTTTAATGCAACGATAAATGATTAAAGAAAATATAGAGAACTAAAACCATTAAAAGTGAGACATATCATATATTACATCCATTTCATAATAAATATCATTTTAGGTTTTAATTTTTGATTTTAAAATTTTTTTGCATATTAATACAAGTTTTAATTTTTTTTAGTTTTATTCTTATTATTTAAAGAGGTAAACTAACATGATATATTAATAAAATGTCATATATGAATCTATAAACTTTTTTAATAATTGGAATGAGTAGTTTTTGTAAAATTTTCATTAAAAATAAATTCTTAAACGATATTTGAAATGAAGAGAGCATATATTTTCTCTTATGTATATTTGAGTCATCCTAAAGGCTCTCGGAATGTGGAGTCTTGTCGGAAATAACGATGTTTTACAGTAGGGTACAATTCAGAGTTTTTGGAAAATTAAATTCAACGTTGGTTACAAATAAAAGCTAGAACAACGACAAAAGACAATCATGTTAAATGGAAAAAGTGAAAGGACAAGTGTCATTCCATCTAGAGATGGTGCGTGGGGGTAATCATATCACGTTTGACACTAATAAACCCACCCATATACATTTTGTACTGTCTCAGATAATTTAAGAAAGCATGATTTAGCAAAAATAAATAAACTTTAAACCAAAATTAACTAAGTACTACGTTATCTTTATTTTTATGACGTAGTAGTGTTAACTTAAGTAAATAAGTTAACTTAAATCATCTATCTCTAGATCAACAAAGCGTACATCACGGCATCGTTACTGAGTTTTATTAAACGTATGCTTGCATATTCGTTCATAGGTAAAAAACAAACAAGAAACTGTGTGAGAAGGAGAAATAGTCCCGGCACTAGTTATCTACTATTGTCGTTCACGTAAAATATTGTAAAAGTAGATGTGGATTGGCAATTTTGTGTTATATAGAGATCATGTGTTATATAGAGAAATTGGGATGGTCAAAAAGGACGAAGGAGAATGATTGAATCAAAAGAGATAAGTGATGAAGTCGAGAGTACCTCTAAGTGGAACAATCGGTGCTATAATAATATTCATCAATCATTACCAATTCCTATTGTGATCCAACCAACTAAAATTTGTTATCATACGCACGTGCCTGTTGTCCGCACGTGGCATTCCCTTCCCTTTGCATAGTTTCTTTCACTCTCAGTTTTTTTTTTCTTTTTAAGTGACACAACATTGCATTCTTAGATTATTAAATCTTGAACTCATTAGGAAAACATGTATTTTTCTATTGATGGAATGAGTAGTTTTGTTGGAAGTTACTGATTTGGGAATGTTTTATTGTTTGGAGTAGGAGATGTTAAGGAATTATATATTAATGAATAGTAAATAAGTTAATGTACATTGTTCGGTAACAATAGATAATACTCGGTTTACGGTGGAAAATACATTGTTCATGCTATACATTAGATTATATATTATTCATCATCTAACGTCCAGTTCAAATGTTCAATGGTGTACAATACATTGTTCACGATGTATGATATACTGTTTACGGTAGATGATATACATTATTGTTTGCGGTCACTGTCACTATTTATCATCCTCCTTATACTGTCCACTATGCATATTGTAAGTCATCCAGTACAATATTCAGTAACATAGTTCGTATATATACATTTATTAGAGAGTTTAAAAAGTGAGAGTACAATACAAATACCCAAAACGCATTTTTTTTAGTATAGCTAAAACGAAATTTCTATAAATTTAAAAGTTTTCTCTCAGCAACTTTTTTCTTGAATCTATTAGCTAGGTTTTAAATATATGGAAGGCTCTGGCCGATAAATATAACTGGCTAATTACCGATAATTAATGATAAGAAAACAGAGCAAACCGGATCTTAGTTTATGAGTAAAAACTTTATGGTTATTTTAGATTCGTATTTACAAAATAAGCCTTACCGCAACCAACCTCACTAATCGTTCACAATGTCAATGCTTATCTTTCACGAGGGTGAACATCCAATTTTGATAACAATTTTTACTTGGTTTTTTAAAGATACATGTAGTGAGATATAAGAATGTAAGGTCATGCGCATGCCTTATGACCACAAGGGCTACCATAACATGCAGAGCCGGCCCATTCATAAGGCACGTAAAGCATATGCTTGAGGCCAGAGTTCTTTTAAATAGTTTTAAAGGCCACATGATGTATTGGTATATATATGGTCAAGATACTCTATAGTGACTCCTTAATCCACGTCTATTTTGACTATAATTGAAGTTCGATTTTTTTTTTTCAAAAGAGTTTATATTTTAAAACTAGTGATTCACAGTATTTAGTGAGGGTATGCTCATAGAATAATATCTTTCACACTTATAGATAGAATCAAATAAATATGTTATAACTTTTTTGTTGGTTAAAAAATATCTTTAAGTTGAATGTCTTTGATTTTTTTTTTTTCGTCAAGTTGAATGGCTATGATAAACAAAACATGTTACATAAAACTATAGCATAGGTTAAATAAATGAAAGCCGATTGGATAACAAAATCGTTTTATTTTAACTTATTTTGCTTAGAGGATAAGTTATACCCTTGCTATTTGTTGTAAATATCATCATAACGATTCTCATTAACTAAGTTATTCTTTAATAGAGCATTGAAACCTCAAAACTTCAAATTTGAGGTTTCATCATTTTTATTGCAGTTCTTACCCTTATAATTATATATATCACTCATAAACATATTCATTAACTTTATTTTAATTATAATAGTTCCTATCATTTATGTCTAATAATTATAACTTTAATTTTACATATAAAATAAAGTAAACACCTTAAAATGAAAAAAAAATATTAAATAGAAAAAATATTATGTAATTTGGTATAATAATCATAATAGTTTTGTTCAATAATTTGGTATTTTATTTGAGTTTGTGAGTTAATTGTGTGTGTTTTAATTGTTTTATGTAATTTTTATATTTTAATCTAGCATCTTATTATTTAATATTATTTGTAATATTTCTTTAATGTATGTTTTGTAGTGTTTTTTTAAAGTTGTATGAATTTAATTAATTACGTTTAATAGTATGAACTAAAATGTAATATGCATGTTATTTTAGAGTTTTATATGAGGTTTTTTTTTTGGAAAAAGACATACTTTAACCTCAAATATAAAGTCTTTTTTGGAGATGCTGTTAATTATATTGGTAGTATGGAGAGTTCTATATATCAACTCAAAACATTAACCGTATAAATAATTTGTTTGACATTGGTTGATATTCACAATCTTAAGTCTCCTTGTCTAATACTCCTATTGGTAAATATTCATATTTTTGGACTTTCTACTATCTACGACCATTGATCTTTTATTAGACCGAAGATTACTATTTAGACTCCTACGACTATCTATTGGTCATACAGATCATCACGATCACTTTCCAAAAGTATCTTAAAACCTGCAAAACATACAAAACGTCTTCAGATAGATGACGGTCCTAGATTTTATGGGTCAACGCAATTCAGCCCTAGAACTGTAATGAGATAAGTAAAAAAAAAATGTATCTTCATTGGTGTCTTCTCACACAAAAACCGTTCTCTTGATAGTTTGATGCAATTGGATCCATTTTCATTGATTAGGGTTTTCGATTTGTTTCATACAAAATTTCTTGGTTCTTATTAGAAGGAAACCCACAAAACATGGTAAGATTTCTTTTACAAGAAAAGTAAAACAAATTATTTGAAGAAAGAAAAACAAAAACTCTTTCTCTCAACTATCTCAATCTATAATGCATTTACAAGTTGAAAAAAAGAGACATATTACCCTAAAAGAATTTGATATGAAAGATTCGCGTTTTTGGTAGCTAGCAGTGGAAAGTAAAGTTAGAATGAGCAAAATTCTCTTTGCTTTTTGAGCACTCAAACTCACTCTGTCACTCACCTTCACTTTATTTTTCTTATCTTTTTTTTTTTTTTTAACTTTCCCTCCCTTTTATTTTTTAGAGAAAGTGAGAGAAAAAGAGGGAATGAATTGAAAAGGGTTGAAGTGAGTGAAAGACATTATGATCGCATGGTGAGGAAATTGTCAAAGTCATGTAATGCTAAAGTTGGTACACAAAATTTACATCTAAAATCTCTTCTTCTTTTTATTCTTTGTGGAGAACAATCCAATTCCCACCTTTTAATGTTCATATTCTTTTTCACACACAATTATCTATTTTGACCGAATTGAAACACCTTGTAGTAGTTGTGATCTGTTAGCTGATAAGCTATTTAGTTTAGTGATTAGTCACTCACCAATTGATGTTTATCTTCAGGTGCACATAGCATTTTGAAGTATCTCAAATCAAATCATGATCAAGGCTTATTGTCTGAGACTTGAGAGGCTTCATAAGCAGTCCAACAACCAGCAAGCCGCCTAATCCATACGATTGAGAAATCAATTCGGAAATAGGGTTCGTCTCTTTACAATATTAAGACTCTCCGCGGCTTGGGAAGTTACTCAAGAGGATTTTGATAACTTGGTCCAAATTTTTCTTTTCTGTTTTTGTTTTTCCTTTTTTTTGTACATATACATTTTTTATCAATAAATTTAACATTTCATAAAAAAATTGTATCGTTAAATAATTTATTTATAAAATTTAAGAGCTATATTGAATCTCTAATAAAATTTTAAAGACAAAAGTAGATAAAAATATGAAGCATACTACTAGAGAAAATACTTTCGAATTATTCAACAAATCAAACCACACAGTATAATTATATATATTAGTGAGATTTGCAAAGTTATTAATTAGGTCATTTTCCTTAGGTTTAAGTTCATTTTTTCTTTAGTTTTAACACTTTTGCATTAGTTTTGGTTTCTTGTGTTCATGATCTTGTATTTTAGGACTTTAGACATATTACATGCATTTTACATTGGTTTTGATGCCTTTTACTAGGTGAAATGAAGATTGGAGGCGAGACTTTGATGCAAAGAAGGAAAATGATGATGCAGAACCAGTCCAAAGTGCCTCAAAGATCGACTCCTATGAAAGTTCTCTTATGGGATTTAGTTTCAGAGTTCTTCATATAAGTTACGAAACATTGAGTTATATTTCCAATGGCGGTGATTTCATGACAATCCAAGCTACACAACAAAAGTTATGGCTGATTTAGTGGAGACATATCAATCTGCCGCGTAAAAGAAGCTAACCTGAAAATTCTCGGATTTACATCGACCAACTGCATCGGGTAACTGATGCCCGATGCAGACCTTCATCAACCTAAATTGACCAGGTCAATACCCGGTTTTTCTCGAGTTGATCCGGTTCGAACCCATTTAGTATTTAAGCAATTTTTACACATTTCTAAACCTAAATTTTCTTCTCTAGAGTTGGATTTAGATCCAAACTCTCTTCTTGATATTTTGGATTGATCTTCACCATTTCATGCCACTTTAGTGAAGGATTCTTCATCTCTATCTTTATCTTTATGTTTATGCACTTTTACTTTGTCTTTCATCATGTTTAGTAGCTAGTCTTTTTGTTTGATCATGGTCATTTCTAGATTAGGATGATTTGATGGTTAGATGATGATGATGATATAGGTTGATTCTTATTAGATTTTTCATTTAGGTTGATCTTAATGCTAGTTTTGACTTGATCACTCAAAATCTAGAACTTAAGCAATTCACGCCTGGAAGGTGTTTGTGAAAATGTTTGAACCAAACATTCTATGAGTTTTACATTCATAGCCAATGGGAGTTGATGATTAGTATGTTTAGTGAACTAATTGGACTTGTTTTTAATGCTCATTGATCATTTAATTACGAATGGAAGTTGATGAAAATTAGGTGATTAGTGAAGTGATTAGTGTCACAGAAGTGAATTAGTCATATTTGTGAATTCCATGTTCTAGGATGGTGCTTAATTCAATCTCTTGAATCATTGTTTGATTGTGGATCAATTATCATGATAGTTAAACCCATGGTCCAACACTTTTCTCTTGTTTGACTTCTTACATTTTAATTTCTTGTTTTTTATTTGTATCTTTAGGAATTTAAACAAACAAAAACCCAAAAATCATTTACTCTAGCTTAGTTTGAATCTCGTATCTTTGGTGTGTAGTCTTTATTCCTCGTGGGATCGACATCTAAATTACTACAACGTTTGCACTTGCACTTGGATGATTTAGAGCATATCCACTGTTGAGAAACTCACCTAAGTTTCTCAAAATTAAAATATTCATATAATTATATTATTTAATTATTTAATTATTATTTTTTCTGAATCAGTTTCTATAGAGTTTCTCACGCAAGAGTCGTTTCTTGCCTCTCTCCTCTTCTTTCCAATTCTTTTTAATATTTTATTGTAAATGTTTCTAATTTAGAAACTCCGATGGAGCTGCTCTTAAAGATATAAAATTTAAAACTTATGTTTTAAAAACGAAATATTTTTCAATCATATATATATATATATATATATATATATATGTATATTTAAAATAATTTAATTATATTTGTTATAAAAGTTTTTTCCAAAAAAAAAAATACTTACACCAGCTAAATTATATCATTAGTAAACGCACATTGCAAACAAAGTATAGTGTAAAACTGTTAAATTTTACTTCAGAAAAGCTTATGCGACCAAAGTTCATTGTTAAGATGTAAAAATTTACTTTAAGAAAGATTTGCCTCTGTTTTGGTTAAGTCTTAGAATTCATATAGTGAACATTTTTTGAGAATTTTGGTTTCTGTTTTCTTTGGTTTTTATATATGAAATCGAAGTGTTCTCCTTTTTCACTAATTATAATTGATCTTTATATTTATTAGTAATCTTATATTATTATTTTAACCTTCAATCTAAACATTTCTTCGTAAAGTCGTATCTCATTTTAAAAATACAGACTCATGATTTTTTCTTAACTAGTGTAAAGATTTTCATTTTTTTTTCTTTCCCTTAACGTAAAATGGTCTTTTACTTGTTTGGTTGAACTGATTTCTGCAGTTTTTTCGGCATCCTCTGAGCTTTACTCTACGTCTAATTGTACTAGTTATTATTGTTTTATTTATTATCTTAGAAGAAACCAATGATTTCGCTAGATATCACAAACATGCATGAAGGATATCGTTGATTACTTGATTATATGAACTTTATAACTCCAAACTAAAAAAGTACACATAATTTTGTTTACTCTTTTGGACTCAATGAAAAGAAGAAAAAGAGTATTCGTAATTTATATGTAGGACCGTCTTAGAATTCAACATTGTTTCGATTTCCAAAAGAAGAAATCCTTCATTTAAAAAAAATATACATATACATTGGGACTTATACTATTTTTCAAAATGTTTTAATACATCAATTATATATTTAACAAGAAATTATATAAAAGAAAAGACGCCGACTTTAACCAAAAAAAAAAAAGACGCAATGAAAGAATCCTAAATGGGCTGCAGAGCTATTCCATGTTAGGCCGTCAAGATCGGCTGTACGAAGTGAGAAGACATTTTGAGAAGAAAAACACCTAATTTATATAGGCCTCAAAGTATACACAAGTGATAAGCCCAACCTACTAAATAGTTTGAAGTTTATATCACTGTCACTTACCTAACCGACCAATTTGGTGTGATTGTTGATAATTTGATTATAAGAGCATATTAATGGGGTTTCTTAAGTAAGTTTCTTAAAATAAAATATGATTTAATTAAATTATAATAAAATGAAATAACGAGGATCGGTTTTTAAAAATCGATTTTAAGAACCGTTTCTTAGAGCATGATTAATGGGGTTTCTTAAGGGTTTCTTAAGTAAGTTTTTAAAATAAAATATGATTTAATTAAATCATAAGAAAATAAAATAACAAGGATCGGTTCTTAAAAATCGATTTTAAGAAGCTCCAATCTCAGAAATCTCAGTTTCTTGATCGATCCGATTTCTTCATCTTCTTTACTTCCTCTCTCTACTTCTTTATCTCTCACTTCTCTCTCTATCAAACTGTGGAGACCCCAAAACTCAGATTTCACTTGGGTTGCTCTGTTTTTATCTCTTAAGGAGTTATCAATCAATGTTCACTCAACGAATTCTTCAGTTTTCGGGTCTAATCCTAACCCGGAAGTTGTAGAATTGGGTTTGGAATCGATTTCTTTATCAGGTATTGGATCTGATGATAATGGAGTTAGCTGGTTATGGAAAAGTTGTAGAAAGTTAAAGAAATTGAATTTGAAATCTTGTGGAAGCATTGGTGAAATCGAGTCTTTTGGTTTGTGTTAGAAGAATCTTGAAGAGATTGAGTTAAAAACATGTAGGAGTATAGTTGATGTGGTTCTGCTGAAAGTATTAGAAATTTGTGAATCTTTGAAGTCTTTGTTGATACATGATGGTGGAAACAAAGATGGGTTGGTTCATTTCATGAACAATGCTAGATGTTATAATACTTTGGAAAGACTCGATTTACGTCTGCCAATGGATTTGACCGATGATCATCTAGTCTCTCTCGCTGCGAATTTCAAGTCTTTGTCAAGTCTTAGGCTTACAAGCTGTATTTTTGTGACTGGTGTTAGTCTAAAGGCATTAGCTTTAAGCTTTAGTTCGAGTCTTGAAGTGCTTTCTCTGCGTAGCTGCGATGTGATGGAACGAGAGCATGGTTTGTTGGCGACATTAGGACAGCATTTGGAAAGAGTAAGGAAACTAGAGTTGACTCGGAACGAGTGGTTATTCGATAAAGAAGTTGTTCCGATGCTAGCTTCTTGCAAGGGTTTGGTTGAGTTGGATTTGAGAGATTGTAAGCATTTGGCAGGTGCAGTGTTGGTTGCTTTGAGCCTGTGTCGTTTGCGAGTTTGCCAATTCAATGGAGCGGGAAGGATAAAGTTGATGGAAGTGCGTTAGGTTTATACTTGAGAGGAAGATCTGATAATGGCCTTTTACCTCTGCATAAGCTTGTCAAAGCTTGGAGATTCGACCTTTCTAACTTCAGGCCTGAGATTTATGTTCTTACAAAGGATAATAACTGGATTAAGCTTGACGAACCCAGAAAAAGCTATGCGGAATTGATAAGAACTGTTTTGGTTACCTTGTATTCCATTCAGTTTCTTAGGAAGAATCCCCAAGCGTCCGAGCAATCTCTCTAGGAGAAATTAACTAGAAGTTTGAGGTGACTCGTGCTTTTCAGCTCTTTTGTTCTTCTCTCTCGAAATTTTCATTCTTTTTGGTCTCATTCTGTTACTGATTGCTTACATTTTTCAGGTATGGATTTTATGATGAATGCTTGAGGAAATATGGAAACGCTAATGTATGGAAGCACTTCACCGACCTTTTTGATTATCTTCCTCTTACAGCTCTCATTGAGAGTCAGGTATGTCAAGCTAATGAGCTTTTCACGTACCTTAAAAAGTCTCTTATGCTTCTGCCATTTTGGACTTAAACTAGGAAACTTCATTTTCTGTAGGTTTTCTGTTTACATGGAGGGCTTTCACCTTCTTTAGATACACTTGACAACATCTGATCTTTAGATCGAATTCAAGAGGCGAGTTACAAATTCCAAACCTACAAAAGCTGCATTCTACTTTGTGTTACATAACGAGATAATAACCTTTGTGTTGTGTAGGTTCCACATGAAGGACCAATGTGAGATCTCTTATGGTCTGATCCAGATGACCGGTGCGGTTGGGGAATATCTCCTCGTGGTGCAGGCTACACATTCGGACAAGATATCGCTACTCAGTTTAACCACACCAATGGACTCTCTCTGATATCAAGAGCACACCAAATTCTTCAGTGAAAGCTTAACCATTTTAATTTATTCTTGCTAGTACATATTATAGTATTTATTCTTAGAACTCATTAAGAAACTCTCTACCTACAGATTTGTCGAAATGATGGCGCCTGTGTTTTCCAGAGATGCCTGGAGGTATACATGGCATATGATTTAGGTATTGCACAAGTTTGAACTAGTTATGTCACAGACTACTGAAGACCATCAACATTAGGATACTCGAATTTGTTTTATTGCTGTTTTCATTCTCTCAATATTGTCTTGTTGCTTTGAATAGGGTGATCGAACCAAAAATATCGGCTTTTACTAATGTTGTAACTATGTTCTTAACTTGTTTTAGATGTCTTTTCCAGCTTTAATTTGAGGTTTTATCTGCTTTCACTAATGATGTAGCTTATCTTTTTGGTTAACACTTTGATATGTTTAATATTTGACATATGTGTAGACAGTTGTTCCTTATGTTCATGTCATTCTCCTTATTAGTTGTATATACATGCTTAAGTTCTGGTTAGACGAGTAAGATTTAATGTTCATACGCTGTTTCATATGATATAGCATTTTTTGGCAGCTTTGGTATATTTCATTTTTTAACTTTAAAGCCAAAAAATTAAGGGTGTTTGGTTAAGATAGAATCAGCAGAATATATGTTTTAGTGTTAGATTAGGGTTGTAATAAATGGGTTAGATAGATGTCAACTCAAGTTTTTTTTCCTCTTTCTTATCATCTTCTAAACCCATTTCATCTCTTCTTTCTTCTCTTTGTGTTCATCTTCTGGACTGAGATTTCATCTTCTCTTTCCCTCTTCTTTGACATTTTAGGATATGGATTCTACAAATCCATATAGTCATTTTGTTGACCTTTTGAACAGTCAACAAGATAGTTTTTCATCACAACTCCCTGTTTTCAGTACTCAATGTACTGAAACATCAAGCATCGGTGAAGACACGCCTGCAGAGCATAGAGGAAGAAGGAGCTGGAGTACCATAGATGATGTAGTCCTCATCAGTGCCTGGCTAAACACGAGCAAGGATCCTGTGGTAGGTAATGAGCAGAAATCAGGTGCCTTCTAGAAACGTATTGCAGCCTACTTTGCAGCTAGTCCCAAGGTTGGAGGAGGTGAAATGCCAGAGTCAACTCACTGTAAGCAACGGTGGCAGAAGATTAATGACCTGGTTTGCAAGTTTTGTGGATCCTATGAGGCTGCAACAAGAGAGAAAACAAGTGGTCAGAATGAAGAAGATGTTCTAAAATTGGCTCATGAGATCTTCTACAACGACTATAAGAAGAAATTCAGCCTTCACCATGATTGGCAGGAGCTCCGGAATGACCAGAAATGGTGTGAAGCAGTTAGAAGCAAAACTGATGGAAGCCATAAAAAGAGAAGGTGTGAGGATGGTGCACAATCATCAAGCTCTCACGCATTTACCACAGAAGGTGAAGAAGGAACCAACCGTCCTCCTGGTGTTAAGGCAACCAAAAAAGCATCTGGTAAGAGAACTGCAGTAGAGGGGAATGCTCTGTCAGAGTTTCAGAGCATGTGGTCCATTAAAGAGAAAGATTTGACAATGAAAGAAAGACTCTCCAAGATGAATCTACTTGAAAGTCTCATTGCCGAAAAGAGCCACTATCTGAGTGTGAAGAAGCTTTAAAGAAGAAGCTTATTGAATAAATGTTGGCTAATTAGTGTGAACTAGTTATTAGACTGTTTGTATGTTTCATGTTATTGAATATATGTTGGCTAATCTATGTTTTTGTTTAAATGTGTGTAATCTATGTTTCTGTAATCTATGTTTGTGTAAACTATGTTTAAGCATAATGTTCTGAAACTGATGTTTGTATAACGTTCAGTAATCTATGTTTATGTTGCTCTTATTTCTGCTCCTAACACCAAATATCCCAACTTTGTAAAAGTTTCTCTATTTTCTTGTTGATTGCTTCTCTGATTTTGGCTTGTTAACTGCTTCAGGATTGTTGGTTGTTATCAATGGATTGTTTTCGAACTTGGTCAAAATGTAAATTGTCTTTGCTTTTTTCACCCTTTTTAGGTGTGTTTGTATTACTCACCTATGTTATCTCTGATGTTGTTTTGCCTTTTGTACATTGCAGTGATATGGGTTGCCATATTGATGGGTTCATTGCTCTTTTTGGCCACACACATGTTCTTCAAGAAGGTCCTGTTAGTGGACGTAAAGCTTATGTTATTACTGCCGCAAATACTGCAGCTGAAGTTGCTTTGAGGCTCGTTCGTCCTGGAAAGAAGGTAGCCAATAACCATAATCCTACTTTTACATGAGATTTGAAAGTATTAGGCTGCTAGTGTTGGCATTATATATGTTCCCTGAATGATTTTCAAGGTTTTGAAACCCCAGATGATGAATACTTATTGATAGCTATGGATTATCCATCTGATGCTTTTTGTCATAGTTACTATGATGGGATTTTTCTACTCTGAATTTTAGCATGATGCTTCATTGGACTGACTATTAGACGTGGGAACTTTGTCAAAGTTGTGCTTCTCGTGGTCTTATCCGATATTGAATGGGTTATTCCATTTTTAACGGAGTTTTGATATAAATTGTGTTCAGAAGAGATTCCTGGATAAATGCCTTTGTTGCTATGGACTAACATTTAAATGAGCCGTAGTTACTCTAATATGGGGATTTTTTTAAAAAACAAAATTTCTTACCCTGAATGAGTTGATAATTTCCTGTTTAATCATACAACAAATTGCAATCAAGACATTATTATTCTGTTTTTCTTATGACAGAACACTGATGTAACTGAAGCTATTCAGAAGGTGGCTGCAGCTTTTGACTGCAAAATTGTTGAAGGTGTTCTTTCCCACCAGATGAAACATCATGTAATAGATGGAAACAAGGTTGTCCTTAGTGTAGCCAATCCAGAAGTAACTGTTGAAGAGGTTGAATTTGAAGAGAATGAAGTCTATGCAATAGATATTGTGGCAAGCACTGGTGATGGCAAGGTAATTGCTATTGTTGATCTGAGCTTGATGACTATTGTTGAAGCTTCATCTATTGCAATTGTTCTCACAATCTTCAAATTTGCAGCCAAAACTAATTGATGAGAAGCAAACAACTATTTACAAGAAAGATGAGAGTGTTAACTATCAATTGAAGATGAAGGCCTCTAGATTCATACTCAGCGAAGTTATACAGAGCCATGGTAATTTGCAATTATATCTTGTCCTTTATGAGAAATCTGGCAAGACTACACAAGGTTTTTTTAATCAATAAACGTTTGAATCTCATGACATTGGGGCTCATATTATATGTGGTTTTTCAACAGGTGATTTTGTTGCCCAGATTAAATTCACAGTTTTGCTGATGCCAAATGGATCGAATAGGATCACTTCACATACACTTCAGGAGCTTCAACCTACGAAGGTCATTGATGACACTGAGTTCAAAGGATGGTTAGCCTTGGGGATCAAGAAGAAGAAAGCTGGCGGAAAGAAGAAGAAAGGTAAGAATTTTGAAATTAATTTTTCTAACATTTACCAAATATGATGTGATCCTCATGTTGAGAAAAAAGATTCATTTTGGTGTTTTGCAGCCAAGAAGGCAGGAGAGAAAGGGGAGGCTTCAACAGAGTCAACAGAGGCTGATCCAATGGATGCTTGTAGTAATGCTCATGAATGATTAGGAAGATTTCTCTTTGTTTCTTTGAAAGAATTTTTGGAACTTGAAGTACTCTTTATTTGTATGTTTGGGGTTCAAAAGAGTCTTTTCTTATGAAATAAAACAACAAAAAATATTTACTTCCATCACCTTTGTCCTTAATATGCGCATATATAACCACTCTATAACCAAAAAACTCTATAACCACTCTATAACCAAGAAATTGTGTGCATAATGGACTCTAATATGAATATCTTTATTACTTTTGTATTTGTCATATGGTTCCTCGCAAGTGTACTCATTTAATTGGCACAAGAAACATGTCGGCACAAACAAACAACATTTCACAAGACATTATAATCATGTCTTTTTGTTTTTTTTTTCTTTGTTTGTTTTGGTTTTGTTTCTTTCGTAAATTATTTCTATCCTTCTCCTTCTTCTCTCCTTCTTTATTTCTCTTTTTCTCCTTCTTCTCTCCTTCTTTATTCCTCTTCTTCTCCTTCGTCTCTCATTCTCCTTCTTCTCTTCACAAGACTTGTTTCTTCTCTCCTTCTACTTCTTCTACTCTTTCTTACTTATTTCTTCTCTCCTTCTCTTCTTCTCTCATTGATCAAATCCACCTTTTTATATCAAAATCTTAAAAAAAAATTATACACATATGGCATCTTCTTCCCATAATCCGTTTGACGGATCAATTGATGAAAATTTAGATTAAAAGTTTGATCAACTATTCGATCAAACATTTGAGAATATGTTTATTGATTATGGTGAGCATCAGCAGGCAAGGGAGTCAAAGAAAAAAAGACGATTTATTGAAAGAAATCGCGAAGAAGATCACATACGTTTATGGAACGATTATTTCAGTGAGGCTCCAAAAATTTATTCCGACGACGTTTTATAATGAACAAGCCATTTTTCTTACATATATTTGATCGACTCTCCAATGAAGTTCTATTTTCCGACAAAAAAAAAGACGCTCTCGGAAGGTCTGGTCTCTCTCCACTTCAAAAATGTACAGCAGCAATTCCTCTCTTAGCATATGGTGGTGCGGCTGATACAGTTGACGAATACCTACGGCTATGTGAAACTACTTCTCGTTCATGTTTGGAAAATTTTGTCGAAGGAATAATATATTTGTTCTTCTATGAGTACTTAAGAAGACCCACACCTGAGGATCTTCAACGATTACTTCATATTGTAGATTAATTTGTATTTCCTGGGATGATTGGAAGCATCGATTGTATGCATTGGGAGTGGAAGAATTGCCCCACTGCTTGGAAAGGGCAATATTTACGTGGTTCTTGAAAACCCACAATCGTTTTAGAGGCCGTAGNGAAAACCCACAATCGTTTTAGAGGTCGTAGCTTCATATGATCTCTGGATATGGCATGCATTTTTTGGACCTCCAGGTACTTTAAACGATATCAATGTTCTTGATCGCTCACCCGTTTTCGATGATATAATAAAAGGTCAAGCTCCGCAAGTGAATTTCTTTGTCAACGGAAGGGAGTATCATATGGCTTACTATCTCACAGATGGTATTTATCCTAAATGGGCAACTTTTATCCAATCTATTCCAATTCCACAAGGCCCCAAAGCATCTTTATTTGCTCAACATCAAGAAGCTACACGAAAAGATGTCGAACGTGCTTTTGGAGTTTTGCAAGCTCGATTCGCCATCGTTAAAAACCCAGCTCTTTTTTGGGATAAAGTCAAAATAGGAAAGATTATGAGAGCATGTATCATACTCCACAATATGATAGTAGAAGACGAACGAGATGGATACACTCAATTTGATGTTTCAGGATTCCAACAAGGAGAAGGAAACGAAAGTTCAGATGTCGATCTCACGTACTCTACAGATATGCCTACAAATCTCACTTATATGTTCGGTGTTCGAACTAGAATTCGTGATACACAAGCGCATCAACAATTGAAAGCTGATTTGGTTGAGCATATATGGCAAAAATTTGGACGTCATCAAGATAACAACTGAGCTTCGATGCTTATTTAAAATGTATATCGTTTTTTTTTTTGAAATCTATGTTTAAAATATTTTTATATCAAGTATGTTTAATTTAAATAAAAGACTATTTACAAAAAAAAATAAAAAAATTTAAGAACCCCATTAGGGGTTGTTACCATTGTAGGACAAAAAATCAAAGTTTCTTAACAAAGTTTCGTTAACTTAATTAATTATTTAAATATTACTTAAGAAACTCATTAAAAAACTATCCATTAATCATGCTCTAACCTCTCTGTTTATTTTAACCTATCATTCCATATCCTTATTGCTACTAATTGTCAGGCATTATTTTTCTTTTCTCTAATACATCCATTAAAATTTAAAACTATGAAAGATATTTATAATCATTTGAATTAAAATATAAGAAAAAAAGAACTGACACGATTCATATATACATATTCTATAACTTCATATTTTATGTTAATTAACACTTAAGAGTTTTCGAGCCGAATAGAGAATAAGAAACAAACAACAACACTAGGCTGGTTACTCTTTAACCAAAAAGAAAAAATGAACGTACGTGGGGCACAAACTTATGCTAGACTATGCCTCTGAAGGAAGGGTAGCAATAGCGGTTTAGAAGGATGAAATCATTTTTTTATTATTTCATTCTCTTTAGTTACTGATTAAAACAGTAAGCATATTTATACTATAGTGATTAGGTTTAGGATACAACATTATTATCCAAAATTCCAAACATATTGGTCAATTTAATTTGTTGAATTTTATAGCTGCTTTTTCTTTTTAGCTTTTGAGTAGATTTTCTTTTAATTTCTTCCTTTTGCTCTTCTTTGTTGCAAGTGACTGTTGTTTCGATTGTAAGATAGGAATGAAGGGCTTTGCCTTTATACTGGGCTGTTTAGCTATGTCTTGTTTGGGCCTCGAATTGGTTTGGCCCATCTGTTATTTTGTCAATTCGATGTCGTTTTGAGCTGAAGCTAAGTTGTCTTCTTCGTCCCTATCGTTTCGACTTCTTGATTTATGAACACAACTTTTCTGTCTTCCTTTCTTCTCTCTACTATTCTTTCCTCAGATTTGCTGATAGTCCCCCTCAAACTTGACATAGGTGGCACATCGACGCCAAGTTTGAACTTTAATGACGTGAATGCGGCCAGCGGAAGTGATTTCGTGAAGATGTATGCAATTTGGAGATGCGACGAAATATGCTTGACAACGAGAGAACCTAGAGCCATTCTTTCACGTACATAGTAGTGGTGAATCTCGAAGTGTTTGGTCTGCTTGTGTAAGGATGGGTTCGCTGTGAGATACACTGCAAAAAAATTGTCACAGTACAATTCCGGAGTCACATGTAGAGGGACTTCTAATTCCTTAAGGATTTAGCTAATCCATAGAATTTCCGAAGTCATATCTGACATAGTTCAGTATTCTGCTTCTGTTGAGATTTTGGAGACTATGGGCAAGTTTGCCCCAAGGAAGGTACAAAATCCTCCTGTAGATCTCCTAGTGCTCTTACAGCCTGCCAGTCTATGTCGTTGTAAGATCTAAGTGTGTAGTCCGTGTCTTTGCTAAAGGAGATGCCCATTGTGATGGTCCCTTTCACATACGGCAAGATCCTCTTTAGTAAGATAAAGTCTGCAACTATAGGAGAATGCATTTTCTGGCACACAAAGTTTACTGCGAATTGTAAATCTAGTCTAGTGAGGGTTAGGTACTGTAATTTACATACCTGCTAGACTTCGAAAATACGTTGGATTTGAGAATACTTCTTCTTGTGCATGTAATTTATCAAGTTGGAGTGGTAGAGGGGTGGCCACTGGAACACAATTTGTCATCGCAACAATTGTTACCAAGTCTTCATGATACTTTTGTTGTGAGAGGAGCAGTCTTCCATAATGAAATTGTGCTTATATCACTACAAGAAAAACAGCGATTTCCTACGGCTTTTCCTACGAAAAATTTCGTAGGAAATATTTCCTACTATAAACCTACAAAACTTTGACGTTAAGTAAAAGGTATAGGAATTTCGTAAGAAAATTCCTACGAAACATTATCCTCGGAAAAGCCGTAGGAAATTTCCTACGCAACTCCAACCATGACAAGTCACGTAGGAAAACTGGTAGAAAATTGGAAAGAAAGTCGTAGGAAAAACGATGATAGGAAGCTAGTAGGAAATTTACCTTCCAAATTCCTACGAAAGAAATTTGTAGGTAATTCGTAGATATCTCGTCGGACTTTCGTAGGAAAAGCTCCTTCCAAATTCCTACGAATAACGATTGGTAGGAAACGTGGAAGGAAATTGGTAGGTATTTCGTAGTTAAATAAGGGGGTAGGAAAGTGGTAGGACTATTACCTTTCAAATTCCTACGAAAATAATGCGTAGATAAATCGAAGGAATGTCGAAGGATATTCGTCGTGAATAATCCTTCCAAATTCCTACGAAACACCGTTGGAAGGAAACGCGAGGGAATTGCATAGGTTTATTTCCTACGAAGTGCGGTTGGTAGGAAACTGGGAAGGAAAGTGGTAGGCGTTTCGTAGGAAAACAGTGGTAGGAACCTGGTAGGATTTTAACCTTCCAAATTCCTACGAAAATTATGTGTAGGTTTATTTTCGTCAGGAAACCGTAGGAATAGCGTAGGTTTATTTTCACAACGTTACAAAAATCGTTAAGTAGGTGGAGTAGGTGAGTTAGGTGAAAACGTTTTTATTTTTTAGTTGGTAGGAAATCCGTAGGAAAATCGTTGGAAATTTCAATTATAAATACACCCTCTCACTTTCCTCAATTTGTATCAGAATCAAACAGAAAATTTTTGAGAGGGAAGAAAAAAAAAAAATTTGTTTGGGGGAAATAACCGTTTTTGCAGGGTGTCGGGGAAAAAAAAAACCTTTTGTGATATTTTTTTTTTCAAATGTCATCAAATATAAGAAATATGCGGGCATGGATGGAGAAAGAGAGATATGACTCAAGTACGGGGACACATACAAGAGAATACTCAACTGGACTCCAAGAATTTATGGAATTCGCAACAAATCAGCCCACGTGCTTAGAAAGCGGTATGCTCTTTTGTCCTTGTCAAAGTTGTGATAATAGGAAGTTTCTCAAAAAAGATGTTGTGTGGTTACACTTATTTAGATATGGGATTATGCCTACTTATAAGGTGTGGTATTATCACGGAGAAAATGATACATACAACATTGGTAGTACTAATGGATACCACGTGGGTAGTAGTAGTGGATATGACCCAGAAATATTAGAAGAAGGAAGAACGGTTGAAGAGAACGTGGGCACTGTTCATATGGTTTATGATGCATATAGGGAAAATATGCATTCATTTCCGGAAGAAGGAAATAGAGGAGAAGGGCCAAATTCAGAAGCTAGAAAGTTTTTTGATATGTTAGATGCTTCGAAGAATCCATTATATGAAGGTTGTAGGGAAGGTCATTCCCCTTTGTCAGCAGCAACAAGGATGATGAATATCAAGACGGATTATAATATGTCTGAAGATTGTATTGATGCTTGGGCGGATTTTGTGAAAGATATATTGCCAGAAGGCAATTTGTCTCCGGCTTCTTATTATGAAATTGAGAAGCTTGTGTCTGGTCTTGGTTTACCATATCAGATGATAGATGTTTGTATTGATAACTGTATGATTTACTGGAAATCAGATTAACGCCTCTTGAATTGTCGATTTTGTGGAAAGCCTCGATTTCAGAATCCCGGCAGAAGGACTCAAGTGGCGTTGAAGCGTATGTGGTATTTGCCCGTAGGAAAACGATTAAAGAGGTTATATCAAGCGGAGCGCACTGCTCATACTATGCGATGGCACGAAGATCATTCATATCAAGGCGAAATCAAGCATCCCTCAGACGCAGAGGCTTGAAAATACTTTCAGTCACTTTATCAATGTTTTGCATCTGAGAGTAGAAATGTATACCTGGGCCTATGCACTGATGGTTTCAATCCATTTGGGAAGCATGGGAGGCAATATTCTTTGTGGCCAGTCATTCTCATCCCTTACAATTTGCCGCCCTTTTTGTGCATGAAGCGAGAGTTTCTGTTTCTTAGCATCCTTGTTCCTGGTCCAGAGCACCCAAAGCGATCCCTAGATGTGTTCTTACAACCTTTGATTCATGAGTTACAAGGTTTATGGGAGTACGGTGTTGAAGCATATGATGTTTCTTGTCAGCATAATTTTTTTATGCGAGCGGTTTTAATGTGGACCATTAGTGATTTCCCAGCGTACGGAATGTTATCTTGGTGGACAACCCATGGGAGATTGTCATGTCCATATTGTCAGGACAGTACGGATGCATTTCAACTAAAACATGGAAGAAAAACTTGTTGGTTTGATTGTCATAGAAGATTCTTGCCACAGTCGCATCCATACCGGTGCAACAAAAAGTTATTTAAGAGGAACGTTGTTGTTCGTGACGAACCACCACCTGAGTTAAATGGTAATTATATGCTGACTCAACTTCGAGATTTTGGCGCTGAGAAGACAACGCATTGTGGTGGTAATGGCCATTATCTTGTTGACGGTTATGGAGAGTACCACAATTGGCACAAGAAAAGTAATTTTTGGGATCTACCATATTGGAAAGATCATTTGCTCAGACATAATCTTGATGTCATGCATATTGAGAAAATTAAAACTTCTTCGACAACATCATGAATACTGTTTTAAATGTTCAAGGGAAAACGAAAGAAAATTTAAAATCAAGGTTAGACGTGCCTGATTTATGTGTGCGTGATCAGCTTCATGTCTTGCCAAATGGCAAGGGTCCGATCCCTATTTTCAGATTACACGGAGAAGCAAATGATGCATTTTTCCATTGGGTTGTGCTGAGTGTTAAATTCCCTGATGGATACGCTTCTAAATTTTAGAAATTGTGTTGATAGCCAAGAAGGAAGATTTTCTGGGATGAAGAGTCATGATTGTCACGTATTTATGCAACGCTTGCTTCCATTTGCATTTGATGGAACTCTGCCCAAAACTGTATATGAAGCAATTGCAGGTAGCATTTAATGAGCAATAATTTTTGAACGTTAAAGTTAAATTTTTGCTTTTCTTCTTACTTAAAATACTAATTCTTCTATACATGCAGGAATTAGTGCATTTTTCAGGGACTTGTGCACGAGATCCCTTACAACTGATGGGATTCGAAACTTGTCAAACAACATACCCGTTCTCCTTTGTAATCTGGAGAAGATATTTTCACCATCATTTTTTGATGTAAAGGAACATCTTCCAATTCATCTCCCTCGAGAAGCAGCACTAGGTGGCCCTGTTCAGTATAGGTAGATGTACCCGTTCGAGAGGTTCATGTTCCATTTAAAAAAAAAGGTTAAAAATTTAAGCAAAGTTGAAGGCTCAATTGTTGCTCAAAGTATTAATGAAGAAACATCAAATTTTTCCGCACACTATTTCCCACCCCTTGTGCAAACGAAGAGCAGAAAACCTAGTCGTTTCGATGACGGAGGAGAGAAGCGTCACTATTTAACCCTCGTACTCGATAATTTCTCACCAATCGGGCGATTAAGCGGGAAATCCATTAAGAGATGGCTTACAGAAGAAGAGCAAGCTCACATTCATTTGTATATTCTTCTTAATTGCGACGAGTTATTGGCATACGAGAGGTATAACTAATTTATATGTAATTAAATTATACATATATATATTGTTTTCTTACTCGTGTTACTTATAAGTAATTTTATATATGTCATATTTATAAATTTACAGGATGTATCTAGAGCAATTGAGGATGACTTATACAAATTATAATGAGCAGACTATGTGTACTATAAAACAAACGGAGTTTGCACAATGGATGAAATTCTATGTTAGTTGATTGCGTTTATAATTTAATTGTCTCGTATTTACTTCATATATAATATAAATATATATATATTCTTCTTATTGCTGAAAACTATGTTACGATACATGTGCATACATGTCGAGAAAGAGAAAGAGGTGAATTGTTACATACTTGGTTGGAAGAGTTGGTTGACGGTCCTTTGTCATTGGCACGAAGTTCACCGATGTATTACACTCGTGGATATGCCTTTAAGATATTNAATCATGATTGGTCTTTTAAAAGACTCAACTTTGTGCCTTAGTCTTGACAATGTTCACATTAGCATCACAAATACTGTATGTGTTAGTAGATATGTTGAATGCTTTTGTTAATTTGTGTCTTAATTAGGATATGTTTTTTGTTCTTCAAAACTGTTAAATTCTTGAATCAATAATACTGTCAGTGTGTTAAATGGGTTAGTAAGGACATGAAATTGAATCACATAAACTAATGTTATTCACTGATTTAGTCTCTGTGCCTTATGATCTATCTTGCTTTAGTCTTTGTGCCTTAGGATCTGTCTAGCTTTACTCTTTGTGCCTTAGATCTTGTATTTGTTAATTTGTGCCTTAGGATATGTTTTGTTCATGAGGTCTGTTAGATTCTTGTATCAGTAATACTGTCAGAGTGGTTGTACGGGTTAGTATGTGCTTTAGGACCTGAAATTGAATCACATAAACTATTGTTATTCACAGCTTTAGTCTATGTGCCTTAGGATCTGTCTTGCTTTAGTCTATGTGCCTTAATTAGATCGATCTGTCTTGGCCTCACAATCATGATTGGTCTTTTAAAAGACTCAACTTTGTGCCTTAGTCTTGACAATGTTCACATTAGCATCACAAATACTGTATGTGTTAGTAGATATGTTGAATGCTTTTGTTAATTTGTGTCTTAATTAGGATATGTTTTTTGTTCTTCAAAACTGTTAAATTCTTGAATCAATAATACTGTCAGTGTGTTAAATGGGTTAGTAAGGACATGAAATTGAATCACATAAACTAATGTTATTCACTGATTTAGTCTCTGTGCCTTATGATCTATCTTGCTTTAGTCTTTGTGCCTTAGGATCTGTCTAGCTTTACTCTTTGTGCCTTAGATCTTGTATTTGTTAATTTGTGCCTTAGGATATGTTTTGTTCATGAGGTCTGTTAGATTCTTGTATCAGTAATACTGTCAGAGTGGTTGTACGGGTTAGTATGTGCTTTAGGACCTGAAATTGAATCACATAAACTATTGTTATTCACAGCTTTAGTCTATGTGCCTTAGGATCTGTCTTGCTTTAGTCTATGTGCCTTAATTAGATCGATCTGTCTTGGCCTCACAATCATGATTGGTCTTTTAAAAGACTCAACTTTGTGCCTTAGTCTTGACAATGTTCACATTAGCATCACAAATACTGTATGTGTTAGTAGATATGTTGAATGCTTTTGTTAATTTGTGTCTTAATTAGGATATGTTTTTTGTTCTTCAAAACTGTTAAATTCTTGAATCAATAATACTGTCAGTGTGTTAAATGGGTTAGTAAGGACATGAAATTGAATCACATAAACTAATGTTATTCACTGATTTAGTCTCTGTGCCTTATGATCTATCTTGCTTTAGTCTTTGTGCCTTAGGATCTGTCTAGCTTTACTCTTTGTGCCTTAGATCTTGTATTTGTTAATTTGTGCCTTAGGATATGTTTTGTTCATGAGGTCTGTTAGATTCTTGTATCAGTAATACTGTCAGAGTGGTTGTACGGGTTAGTATGTGCTTTAGGACCTGAAATTGAATCACATAAACTATTGTTATTCACAGCTTTAGTCTATGTGCCTTAGGATCTGTCTTGCTTTAGTCTATGTGCCTTAATTAGATCGATCTGTCTTGGCCTCACAATCATGATTGGTCTTTTAAAAGACTCAACTTTGTGCCTTAGTCTTGACAATGTTCACATTAGCATCACAAATACTGTATGTGTTAGTAGATATGTTGAATGCTTTTGTTAATTTGTGTCTTAATTAGGATATGTTTTTTGTTCTTCAAAACTGTTAAATTCTTGAATCAATAATACTGTCAGTGTGTTAAATGGGTTAGTAAGGACATGAAATTGAATCACATAAACTAATGTTATTCACTGATTTAGTCTCTGTGCCTTATGATCTATCTTGCTTTAGTCTTTGTGCCTTAGGATCTGTCTAGCTTTACTCTTTGTGCCTTAGATCTTGTATTTGTTAATTTGTGCCTTAGGATATGTTTTGTTCATGAGGTCTGTTAGATTCTTGTATCAGTAATACTGTCAGAGTGGTTGTACGGGTTAGTATGTGCTTTAGGACCTGAAATTGAATCACATAAACTATTGTTATTCACAGCTTTAGTCTATGTGCCTTAGGATCTGTCTTGCTTTAGTCTATGTGCCTTAATTAGATCGATCTGTCTTGGCCTCACAATCATGATTGGTCTTTTAAAAGACTCAACTTTGTGCCTTAGTCTTGACAATGTTCACATTAGCATCACAAATACTGTATGTGTTAGTAGATATGTTGAATGCTTTTGTTAATTTGTGTCTTAATTAGGATATGTTTTTTGTTCTTCAAAACTGTTAAATTCTTGAATCAATAATACTGTCAGTGTGTTAAATGGGTTAGTAAGGACATGAAATTGAATCACATAAACTAATGTTATTCACTGATTTAGTCTCTGTGCCTTATGATCTATCTTGCTTTAGTCTTTGTGCCTTAGGATCTGTCTAGCTTTACTCTTTGTGCCTTAGATCTTGTATTTGTTAATTTGTGCCTTAGGATATGTTTTGTTCATGAGGTCTGTTAGATTCTTGTATCAGTAATACTGTCAGAGTGGTTGTACGGGTTAGTATGTGCTTTAGGACCTGAAATTGAATCACATAAACTATTGTTATTCACAGCTTTAGTCTATGTGCCTTAGGATCTGTCTTGCTTTAGTCTATGTGCCTTAATTAGATCGATCTGTCTTGGCCTCACAATCATGATTGGTCTTTTAAAAGACTCAACTTTGTGCCTTAGTCTTGACAATGTTCACATTAGCATCACAAATACTGTATGTGTTAGTAGATATGTTGAATGCTTTTGTTAATTTGTGTCTTAATTAGGATATGTTTTTTGTTCTTCAAAACTGTTAAATTCTTGAATCAATAATACTGTCAGTGTGTTAAATGGGTTAGTAAGGACATGAAATTGAATCACATAAACTAATGTTATTCACTGATTTAGTCTCTGTGCCTTATGATCTATCTTGCTTTAGTCTTTGTGCCTTAGGATCTGTCTAGCTTTACTCTTTGTGCCTTAGATCTTGTATTTGTTAATTTGTGCCTTAGGATATGTTTTGTTCATGAGGTCTGTTAGATTCTTGTATCAGTAATACTGTCAGAGTGGTTGTACGGGTTAGTATGTGCTTTAGGACCTGAAATTGAATCACATAAACTATTGTTATTCACAGCTTTAGTCTATGTGCCTTAGGATCTGTCTTGCTTTAGTCTATGTGCCTTAATTAGATCGATCTGTCTTGGCCTCACAATCATGATTGGTCTTTTAAAAGACTCAACTTTGTGCCTTAGTCTTGACAATGTTCACATTAGCATCACAAATACTGTATGTGTTAGTAGATATGTTGAATGCTTTTGTTAATTTGTGTCTTAATTAGGATATGTTTTTTGTTCTTCAAAACTGTTAAATTCTTGAATCAATAATACTGTCAGTGTGTTAAATGGGTTAGTAAGGACATGAAATTGAATCACATAAACTAATGTTATTCACTGATTTAGTCTCTGTGCCTTATGATCTATCTTGCTTTAGTCTTTGTGCCTTAGGATCTGTCTAGCTTTACTCTTTGTGCCTTAGATCTTGTTTTTGTTAATTTGTGCCTTAGGATATGTTTTGTTCATGAGGTCTGTTAGATTCTTGTATCAGTAATACTGTCAGAGTGGTTGTACGGGTTAGTATGTGCTTTAGGACCTGAAATTGAATCACATAAACTACTGTTATTCACTGCTTTAGTCTCTGTGCCTTAGGATCTATCTTGCTTTACTCTCTGTGCCTTAATTAGATCGATCTGTCTTGAACTCACAATCATGATTGGTCTTTTAAAAGACTCAACCTTGTGCCTTAGTCTTGACAATGTTCATATTAGCATCAGTAGTATTGTATGTGTTCTGTGTTAGGATCTGTCTTTGACTCACATCATCATAATGATTGGTCTTTTAAGAGACTCAAATTTGTTGTATCTTCTTGAATGACCCTTGTGGAAAAATGAATTTTATCACAGCTCTTGTTTCTTTTCACTTATGATTATTTTTTGAAGTATACTTGTCTCAACTATCTTGCTCTTTGTTCAACAATGTTTGTCAATGTGTTCTTGAACTTTTGATGGTCAGACACAATGTTTTTGTTTTTTTTTAATATGCAGGAGAATACTCGTGCAAACTATGAAAGGTACATGTCAGAGGAGAGGCGCGGTTATGACAGCTCCACACCATGCTACTCACTCAATGACATAACCAGGCCTCAATTCCAACAAACCTCTCAGCCTATCCAACGTATATGTAATACAAGTGGAGGGGGAGCAGAAATTGTGGAGCAGCCCGAGTCCGAGGAATCAGTTGTTCCTATCTTAGCATCGGTGGATTACTTGCTAAATGCTCCTGGCCGCAGCAAGTTGCAGAAGCTAAGTCCCAACCGTGAACAAAACACTATTTGGTACAAATATTATCTTCCTGGCAAGGTCACTTAGCTTGAATTATTTCTGACTTTGTTATATTTTGTAGGTTAAGGCATGATTCCTCTGGTAAGATTACCAAACAGTTACAGAAGATGCTTAAATCTGATCTCCCTAAACCATATCCAACATATCGATCTCTCCCGCAAGAAATCAAGAACAGATGGTTCCGAGCATTCGCAGTAAATGTAGACTAATTAAGTTCTTTTTCATTATCAGTGTAGAGTAAGTTGTTTTTCTAATCTGGTTTCTAATCCAACTTATAAATTTCATGGACAGCAAGAGTTCACCTGGGACTCAAGCATAACTGAAAAAGTCCAATCTGCTTACATGACGCAAGCAGATTTGTCGTTTAGATCAAACTTGCATGAGTGGAAGAGGTTATGGAAGACAAGAGGGGTTGATAACTTACCAGAATGGATGAAAGCAAGGAAATCTCTATTTGAAGGTTACATCAAAATGTGGACAGATGAGAAAGTGGTTAAGTCGGCAGAGAAAAACTTGAAGAATCGAGCTAGTGATCGAGGTGGTTTAGGCATCGCAGTACACAACAACGGTGCAAAAACATTTGAACGCCAGTTTGATGAAATGGTAAGTATATTTGCATACTTTTTAATTCGGTTCTTATGCATATATAACCTGTTTGTTTTTCTAATGTTATTAACATTTCTATTAGACCACTGAAGCTGGAAAGGAGCCTGATATGATGAAGTTTGTGGAAGAAACTCATTCAAACAAGAAGACTCGTCAAATTAACGACTTGAAGGCGAAAAAGATTCTGGACGACGCCAAGAGTTTGATAGAGCTTACAGCTTTTCAGCGAGAAGCTGAAGGGGATGAGGATGTCCAATCAAACACAATCACTGATTCGGAGATTAATGCTATAATGCTTGAAGTAAGTATGCTTTTTTTAATAATTTTATTTTCGATTTAGATAAGCTTTACAACTTTAGAAATCTTCTGGTTATAAACTTCACAGTTCACAGTTAACAGTTCACACAAAAACTTCATAGTTCACACATATATAGTTCACTGTTCACACATAAAATTGATAGTTCACAGTTTATAAACTTACTTTTTTATAAACTCCATAGTTCATATATCGAGATTTTGCTCCTTAGTTATGAGTATTCTATTGTCGGTAATGCAACATATACATGTGCAATCTGGGCAATAAACATCTGAAATCTGGGGACTACATAAATACTTGTCCTCAATCTGGGGACATTTTCTTACTATATAGTAACCTGCATGGGTGTTATGTTCTTTAATACAGTTTATAATACTTGTATTATACATGCTAACAGTCTTGTATTATAATACTTGCAAGTATTTATGTTTTTCTTACTTGTTGGTTTATGTTTTTTTCAGACAGTTCCCAAGGTTAAAAGACGTCGTTTTGGGTTTGGCAGGTTACTTGATGACGGATGCTCTTCATCTTCTTACACCTCGAGAAGCTTAGAACAGGAGACATTGTTGCGAGAAGAGATTCAAACGCTCAAGGAACGTGAAAGAGAGAAGGATGTTCAGATTCAATATCTCCTAGTGTGCTACAAGCTGTTCCTCGAGAATTTTCTTGACTTCCGTCTACAAACTTCTTCACTTCATCCGGGATCAGATGAAGACGAGACGCAGCCGTAACGTGGTCCTCTTTAAAATCGAAACATCAAACTAATTTTCTATTTTCAGTTGGTGTCTGATTAGTTTCTGAAACATGTTTTTTTGTTATTCAAAACCAATGAACTTCATTTCATTAACAAATAAAGTCATTTCATTAATAATTTATAATTTGTTTACAATTTACATTTTATTTACAGGGCAATTTAGAATTATGAATTCTATAGGGCATTTTAAAATTATGAATTCTATAGGGCATTTCAGAAAAAAATCAGTTTTTTTAATAAAATTTTAATTATAATTCCTACCACTTTCCTACAACCTATGAAATAAATATTCCTATGAGTTACCTACGACATTAAATTTCCTACGGATAATATGGTAGGAAACTGTTTCACGTTTCTTACGATTCTCCTACCAAACAAGCCCTACGATATTCCTACCAACATAGGACGTAGGTAATTACTAATCCTACGATTTTTCTATCTTCATTTCCTACGAGTTTCCTACATCCATTTCCTACGATTTTCCTTCGACCACCTTCCTTAGGAAATTTCCTACGATATTCCGTCCAAACAAAGACGTAGGTACTACTAACTCCTACGATATTCCTACCTCATTTTCCTACGAATTTCCTACCACTGTTTCCTACGTTTTTTCCTACGAACATTTATCCGTAGGAAAATTCCTTCGATTTTCTGACCAATTCTTATTTTCCTAAGGGATATATCCTACGACCCTTTATCGTAGGAAAACGGTAGGAAAAGTCTATAACCTACCGATTTCCTACGATTATGGTCATAGGAAAACAATCTTTTTCTTGTAGTGTATGCCCAAGAAGTAATGGAGTTGTCCCATGTCCTTCATTATGAACTATGCATTGAGGGCATGAAGTAAGGATTTCCATAGCTGAGGAGTCATTCCCTGTTATTACCATGTCGTCAACATTGAGGAGCAGGATTATGATGGCCTTGTTCTTGATGTAGACAAACATAGATGGATCCGGTATACAACAGGTAAATCCAAATTCCAACAAGTATGTGCTGAATTTATCATACCATGCCTGTGGAGACTGCTTTAACCCATACAGTGATTTGTGTAGATGACAGACATGGCTTGGTTTTGTAAGGTCAATAAAGCCAGCATGTGATCTATTTGGGGTTTGATTTCCTTGTACCAGCATGTGATCTAGTCACCATGGGGTAGTAAAGATAACATGTTGTTGTTCATTTGGATCAGTCTAATGAGCTTGTGATGATTCTGTTGTAGATATTTCAGTTTATAAGGTAGTTGGAGGTGAAGAAAGACAGTATCATCAGCTCTATTCATCCCTGTAGCTAGTTCACGGGAGTCGTTGCCTATAGGAACATGATCTAAGCTTGTCCTAAAACCAAGACTCCTATCACTAGTAGCATTAGACTGAGCTGGAACATGTCTCGTCAATGGTGGAAGGTTATGTAGGTTAAGTATAGGCACCTCTGTTGATTGATCTGCAGACTGAATCTATGTACTTATTGTTTCTGATGTAGTATATGTTGCATGGACCAAGCTCTTTTGCCAAGCTGTAAGAAGAGGTGTGTTCAAAGTTAGGTTGGAAGTAACTGAAGTCTGGAAAAGGAATGATTCTTCATAAAAAACCACATGTCTACTAATGTTTATACAGCCTGTGGCTGGAAGTAAGCACATGTAGTCCTTAAATCTTTCATTGTAGCATAGGAATACACACTTTAATGATCTTTGATCAAATTTGTTTTGTGCTTAATCCCTTAATGTTGCATAACAGACACAATGAAAGACTCTGAGTGAGGTGTATTCTGGTTTTTACCCAAAGAGAATTTCATAAGGACTCTGGTGATTGGTGTGTATTGATGATGGAAGAATGTTGTTGAGGAAGTTTGCACTAAAGAATGCTTCAACCCAATACTTCAGAGGTAAATTACCTTGGAACATCATAGATATCCCCAGCTCAATCAGATGCATGTGCTTTTTTCAGCCAAGCCATTTTGTTGTGGACTGTGAGGGTAAAAGACCAATTGATGAATACCATGTGTCTGTAAGTGAGTCAAAAACTTTATACTTATGATTTCTCCACTACCATCACACTGAAAACTTCTAATTTTTAATGAGAACTGATTTTTCACTAGTGCTTGAAAGACACTGAATATTGAAAAAAAGTCTTAATTAAACTTCAGTGGATATAACCAGCAATCTCTAGAGTAATTATCTATGAAAATAACATTTTATCTAAACTCTTGCAATGACATTATTGGTGCAGGTCTCCAAAGATCACAGTGTATCCTTTGTAGAGGCATGGTAGTGAATGTAGTGGAAGGTGAAAAAGGTAGTCTTGAGCTTTTACCAAGTTGACAGGGTTCACAAATCCTTTGGTGCTCTTATTAACGATAATAGACTTTGTCTTTGACATGTGCTAAAGGATTTGATTATTGGGATGGCCAAGCCTCATGTGCCAGACGTCCTTTAAAGCAGATTGTTGTCTGGTTGAGTAGAAGGCATGGATAGGTGTATCCTTCAGGATGTAAAGACCATTAATGTGACTTCCTAGAACCAGCAACCTCTTTGTGGCCTTATCATAGACATGCACATCATCACAGTCAAACTCAAAGGAGAAGGATAATCATTGATAAGTTTTGACACTGATAATAGGAACTTAGATATATTAGGGCATACAAGGACGTCTTCTAAAGGTAACTTACCTGAGTTTGCTAGAATATTGTTTGAACCTGTGTGAGTGATTGGCAGGAACTCTCCATTTCCAAGCATTACAGTGTCTGATCCTCCATAGATGTGTGCTTGTTACAGATTGTGAGGAAAGTTTGTGACATGGGCTGTAGCCCCAGTTTCTGGTAACCATTCTTGACCTGAACCTTCTGTTACATCTGTGATTCTCATTGCAGTAAGAGCAGAAGGTAAGTCTTCATACTGTAGCTATTGTTCAATTTGTGCCAACATTTTAGAGTTTGATGACCCATTTTTCCACATATTAGACATATAGGTCTGTTGTCAGTACCAACTGTGATGGAAGATCCTGAGCTTGAAGATATTTGTTAGTGGAGTCCACTACCACGAGTTGAGAAGTTGATTCTGCCTCTGGATCTTTCATATGTATTCCCTTTGCTTCTGAAGTTGTTAGAGCCCCCAAATCATTAAGTGTTAAATGCCATGTGAGTAGTGACTGAGGTTGTTGTTTCCTATATTATAAGTCTCTCTGTATAGCTTGGTAGCCTTGGGATAACATCTCTAGAGTTAGTAGAGGAAATTCATCCACATGACCTTCAATAAATGTCTTGATAGACTCATACTCTCGTCCAAGACCATGAAGTGCAGCAAATATCTTCATCTTCTCATTGATTGGGCTGCCAATAGATGCAAGTTGCTCACAAATCTCCTTCAGCTCCTTTAGGTACTCCAACATTGTTTTCTCTTGTTTTTCTATTGTTTGTAGCTTCCTTTGGAGCTCACATAGTCTTGAAGATGAGATCTTATTGAAGTATCTTCCAAGTGCTAACCATACATCTTATGTTGTTTCGGCAGATACCACCTCTCTAAGAATGTTTTTAGACAAGGACCCTAGTAGCCAAGCCTTCACCATCTGATCAGATTTGTGCCTGGTATGATAGTCTGGATTTGGAACTTCTAAGGTGCATCAATTTTTGGTACAAGTATCACTTGAGAAGGTCTTGTGGTTGCCCTATGAAAAATCCGAGAAGATTCTGACCAGACAAGGAACTCTCAAACTGTGATTTCCATAGTAAGTAATTTCTTTTAGTGAGTTTTACAGTAACATAGTTAGAGATATTGAGAATAGGAGGAGAATAGAGCTCTATTGCTCGTTCAATGGCTCTGATACCATGAAAGAAGGACGTTAGCAATAAGGGTTTAGAAGGATGAAATCATTTCTTTTTATTTCACTCTCTTAAGTTGACGATAACAACAACGAGCATATTTATACTAGAGTGATTATGTTTAGGATACAACATTGTTATCCAAAACTCCAAACATATTATGGTCAACTTAATTTGCTGAATTTTATAGCTGGTTTCTCCTTTTGGCTTTTAAGGAAATTTCCTTGTAATTTTCTCTTTCTCTTTCTGTTGCAGATGACCGTTGTTGTTTCATAAAGTCAATTGTAGGAGAGGAACAAATGGGCTTTGACTTCAAACAGGGATATTTAGCTATGTCTTGTTTGGGCCTCGAACTGGTTTGGCCCATTTGTTCTTTTGTCAATCCACTATCGTGTTGAGCTGAAGCTGAAGCTGAAGTTGTCTTCTTCGTCCCTATCGTTTCGACTTCTTGATTCACGAACACATCTTTTTGTGTTCCTTTCTTCTCTCTATTGTTCTTGCCTCACATATGCTGATAGCCTCTTCGTCTGGACAACACTCGACAAAGATCACATTCACCTACTAGGTAGTGACCATCCTCTCGAAAAAAATCGAATATCACTCAGAAGGTATGCTATTTTCCTTCCGCTCTTTTGGATTCATATGGTCCACCGCATCCGACGGAGAGCTCCAACCCCACTACATTAAAATAATTTATCTATTTGAAATTATTCAACTAAACATTAGATTGTACCTTAGACCCGTCTTCTCATATGACTCATATATAAACCTCTAGAAACTGACTATTTGTCCGGTCATGTTGACTCTTCCGACTAAGGCGTTGAAGAGTTTTTAAGAAGACACACCTTCTCTTGCTTTATCGTGGGTCTGTCTGACCATGTTAATATGACATATACATAGCTTATAATCCCTGCTCCTATATTATAAACACAATGTAGCGCCCCGACTGCCACTTTTAGTGGGCCTTAAGTCTTCTCTCGGTCCATTGGGCCCATCCTGGTCCGACTGCCGATCTGCTACATCCGGGAGGCTTGTTTACCGATCTTACATATCCCCACATGAACTTTTTCTGTGTTTTGTCCTCACTCGCACGGTACTGGAAACCACTTCCTGGGAGGTCACTCATCCTGAAATTGCTCCAGCTCACACAGCCTTAACTCTAGAGTTCTCTCGGGATGCTTGACCGAAAAGATAAATGCACTTTGGTGACATAGGTGGCCAAATTAATTTTTTTAAACATCTCTGTATGCACCACCATATTCCTAAAACCGGGATGTTACAATCACCCTCACTAACAGACCGCAACGTTCTTGTTGCGCACCAAATTGTTACCCTCGATAGTGTGAGCCTTTTTGGCTCCATACTCATCTGGGTTCGGCTCTAATACCACTTGTAACGTCTCGACCGCAACTTTTAGTATGCCCTATTAGGCCCACCTTGATCCGACAGCTTGTCCGTTACGTATGTTAGGCTTTAAAGACTTGTTTATCGACCATACGAGTCACCAAATGAACTTTTCCGTGTTTTTTCCTCACTCGCATGGTACTAGAAACTATTTCCCGAGAAGTCATCCATCCTAAAATTACTCCAGCTCAAACACCCTTAACTCTGAAATTTTCACGCGATGTTTGATCGAAAAAATAAATACAATTTTGTGATATAGGTGACCAAATCAACAACTGCAATATGTATCCAGATGAGCACATATTCGTTTTTCAGTAGACGAGTATCTCATTTTAGGTTCATCTATTATTCCTAATAAATGAGATTTTCTACTAGAAAACAAATTTAGCATCTAGAATGGTCCAAAATCTCTCCGTGAATATATATTAGTTAATTCCATTATCCGATATACTTTGTTATCTCATTAGTTCAATCGTTCAGTGCTTTCTTATTTGATGAATTATTAGTTTAGTTTCTTTCTTTACGTATTGCCCTTTATCTTGCTTTATTTACTTAAATCAATTTCTGCCACTAATGCACTTGTTACTCATTAAAAGAATATACTTGTTGTATCAAGCAACCAATAAAAATATAAGAGCAAACAACATTTCTTTCCCGAGCTTCCTTTACTAGACCGTCCGTCTTGATGAATTATAGGATGAGTGATTCAAGTGGATATTGACGAATGATAAGATACTAGCCCATGCTTGGAAAATTAAAGGTCTCGAAGATTAAAACATTTTATCTTGCAACTGGCGTCAGGAATTCTAGTAGTGAAATAAAGAATTAGGGATAAAGGTAATACTTGGGACACAATTTATCCAAGACAGAGTTAATGAGACAAATATTAATTATGTGTTATTTGAAACATGATATTGTCTCCAACTCCATCTGCTTCAGAGGTCGTTTGAGGGAGTCAATTTTCACAAATCTAGATTATTTACTTTGAAGGAGATCATGTTGTAGGAATATGGACGGGATCAAGAGGTATACCCATGACCCGCCCGTGTTTCTATTATTAATGTGGAAGTTGAGAAAGGAGATTATATTCGATCGAGGGGTGCCCGAAAACCTTCAATTATTTTAGAACATGTTATATGCGAATATAAGATTTGGAAAGAGGCTCAACAAAAAGTCTCCATAGAGAATAAAATTATACCGTAGGTTATGGGATTCAATACTTGTGCTAGTGCCCCCAACACCAAAATCACTTGGATGCGTCTGTATATACTCTTTGGTTAACTCAGGAGATCGATCGTTCAAAAAACTCCTTTTTTTATTGAACAATGTTTTTTTTTTCTAATAAGTATGTGAATAAAGAAATGAAAATTTAGGTTTTATAACAATCAAATCCTAAAAAACATGGTCCATGCCAGAAAAGAGAAAAACATGGGAACATAAACATTCGAGAGAACAAACAATGACTATAACATAAGCTATACTTTTGGTAAGACTTGAAAGTACTCGTGATAAATGGACTCTTCTAAGTAAAAAAGGCAAGAACAAGAACACCACATGAAAAGAGGAACCCTCAATAGACGAAGAAATGAGAATAAAGTCTTTTCAGCGTGAGCCCAAATCGACAAAGAAGCGGAGCAACACGACCTTTAAAGCGACAAGCAATGTTGTCCTCTTGGATCTTGATGTCAGTAGCACAGACTCAGATAACATCTTAATCTCTACAAGGCATACTAGCACCTCCTAGACTCAAAAAACAATCACAAAGAATCACTACCAATAACTAAAACTTCACTAGCTAAGAACCTTTCACTTAACTAACGTAAGAGAGAAATAAAAAAGTAGGAAGTGAACCAAGGCAGCAAGAAACCTGGAAATCAAATATCAAAACACACTAGCGCGACATGGCCGGATATGCGTGGAGTTGATAGATGATGCGATCTAAGGCAGCCCTCAATCCCATGATTAAGCTAAACATCAACTCCTTCCAACCGAAACTCACAAGCTGCCTGCAAAACCAAATCATGTCTTGGACCGAAATAAGCATACAACTTTAAGCCAACATTTTTGGCTTAGGAGTTGGTCTGAAATGTCAGGCTTATAGGTGACCCAAGGAAGCAAGAGAAGCTGGCTCTAGCAAACTAAGAGTCACATTAACAACCAGCTTCAGACATCAAGACTCCCAGTGAAGGCGCTAGCTCTAAATCGGAACGACTGGAGCATGCTACCTAATAAATATCTGCTAAAATCAAAACTCAAGCAAAAAGCAGAGCACATCACTCACCTTGAGTTTGTGACAAAACAGAGAGCCCAACGACGCCACCACAAAGCAGGAGAAAAGAGAGACGGAGCTGAAGAAAAGAAGCAAAAGGGAGGGAATGAGAAGCAAAGCTTACCATCCCCGACAGAGCAAGAAGTTGTCCCGAGCATCCACCTGAGAAGATTTTCCGCCACCTGAGCAGTCATCGCCACCTAACTAAAGCCAAGTAGCCACGCCACCAAACCGGGGCAAAGAGAACACGTCGGTAACCACCGTGGGGAGACCGTTCTAAAAACCTAGCCGCAGTCATCGGGCAACTGAGGGAGAGAGAGGTCGTCGGAAATATGAAGACGTTGCGCTCACCAAGAGGATCCGCGACAAGCCGACGCCATTTCAGTCAAAGGTTGAACCACCACAATCCTAACCACACAACGCCGTCTTCTAATCTCGTTAAATCGTTGATGCGGAAACGCCAGAATAACATGCATGAGGCAAAATGGGCCCTCTCATAGCCAGAGCAAGGAGCGCCGGTGATGGGAGAAGTAAAACACGACAAAGAGTTAGGTCACTCGATTCAGTGAGGGTTGAGAGAAACTTTTGGAGGCACGTAGGCTCTACGCGCGAGGTACGTAATATGATGATAGCTATAACCTCGTCGAATTACAGCTTTGTAACAGAGTAAGGCAAAACAATTGAACACTTGTGTTTGGGCAATTTTACAAATTTGCGGTAATACCCTGTAATACCCTGTAAGGCCATACCCTGTAATACCCTGTAATACAGAGTATGGACGTGCTATCACCCCATACTCTTTTACAAATTTGCGGTAATACCCTGTAAGGCCAAGAAAACCACGTAATTATGTAACTGTTGTGGGTGCCGGCCAGTCGAGCATCGCCTTAATCTTTGATTTATCAACTCGAACGCCATCTCTAGAAATTATATGTCCCAAGTATTCGAGCTCGTCTTCTTGAGCTTTACAAAAAGCTTATGTTGTTGTAGTAGCTCTAGAACAGTACGCACGTGATCGAGGTGTGCCTTCCACGATTGGCTATACACCAGTATGTCGTCAAAGAAAACGAGAACAAACTTCCGGAGATGCGGGCGGAAGATCGAATTCATCAATGACTGGAAGGTAGAAGGAGCATTGCAAAGTCCAAAAGGCATTACCAGGTACTCGTAGTGGCCATTGTGTATGTGAAACGCCGTCTTTGGAATATCTGTTTCATGAACACGTACTTGATGGTAACCGGCGGTGAGATCGAGCTTTGTGAACACAGTCGCCCCATGTAGCTCATCTAGCATGTCGTCGACTATTGGTATAGGAAAATGATCCTTGACTGTGGCTGCATTAAGGGCTCTGTAGTCTGTGCAAAACCGCCAAGATCCATCCTTTTTCTTAACAAGGAGCACTGGTGAAGAAAAAGGGCTAGAGCTTGGTTGAATCAAACCAGCTTCAAGCATCTCCGAGACTTGATTTTCGATTTCTTCCTTTTAGAAATGGGGTAGCGGTATTGCCGGACATTGATGGGGTCAGTCCCTTCTTTGAGTGTAATGTGGTGCTCAATTGATCGTGAAGGTGGAAGTTGGGTTGGTGTTTGAAAGATCTCGTCGAACTGTAGAAGAAGAAGTCGCATGTCCTCTGTTACGTGTGAGATGGTGTCATTTTGCTCATTGACACAAATGGCAAAACAGTGTTGGCCCAAGCGTGCTTCACGTTCAAGTTCTCCTGAATGGGCTCGTTCAATGGGTGTATTTTCAAGCCCACAAATATTGGCATGTTGTCCAGCCCACTGGAATTCCATAGATTTGGCCTTCCAGTCACATATAGTGGGCCCTAACTGCTCTAGCCATTGAATCCCTAGCACGATATCGAGACCTGTTAATGGTAATGCGAAGAAGTCGATGGTGAACAACACGCCCCCAAGCTTGACAGCAACCTCTGCGAACTTCCCACGACATTGCAAGGGGTAACCATCCGCGACTTTGACATGAAAAGGCTTCATTGTTGTAAGCGTGAGATTCAATCGAGTAGCGGTCCTCTCGTTGATGAAATTGTGGGTGGCGCCGCTGTTGATTAATGCTACCAGCTCTTTATGATTTACAATGGTTTGTACACGGACAGTTCGTGGCGAATCCCAACCGGTGAGTGATTGGAGTGTGATCTCGAGCTCCTCTAATTCATGAAAAACATCATCTTCTTCCTCTTCGATATCGACGCCTTCCATGAGCAGAAGCTGTGACTTGCGACATCGGTGGCCGGGAGTGTATCGTTCATCACAGCTAAAGCACAACCCGAGGCTTCTTTTTTGTTTCATCTCATCCCAACTTAGCCTCTTGGGAACCGGTGACTCACGAGTTTGGTTCTACGGAGGTGGAGATGGAGTGTAATTGTGAGAATTTGATGGTAATGATAGGGGTCGGGGTGTGAATGACTTCCGCTGTCGTTGTAGTTGGTTATCTCGTAGACTGGCCAGATTAATCACTTCACGCAATGTTTTTGGAGAAAATATTTGAATGTTGTCTGCAATGGAGTCTTTTAAACCGCCCAAGAAAGTCCCTACGAGGGCCTCCTCCGTCCAGTTGTCAACTTTGTTCATCAATTTCTCGAACTCCTTCTGATAATCTCGTAATGATCCGGTTTGGCGTATTTTGGACAATGCTTCATGGAAATTTTCGCCCTCAGATGGCCCAAACCGCACCCACAGCTCGGTTTTGAATGACTCCCATGGTGCTGTGTTGGGATCAAGGCGAAGTGCCTTGGATATCGCTTGCCACCACGCGTTTGTTTCCGAGGTGAGATGATACGATGCAAAGCTGACTCGTTGCTCTCTTGGAATCTCGTGGAAGGTGAAGTACTGCTTGATTTTACTCAACCATTCCGTTGGATCACCTCCCTCAAATCGTGGACAATCGAGCTTGATCTGGCGGTGGTGGTTAGCTGGTGCTGGGAACAGATTGGCTCTATCATCTCGTCTTCCCGCCGGTTGAGTTGGAGCCAGTCGTTGAGGTAGTTGTGGTGCATCGGGTGTGTTGTTACGGTTCTGCGTCATCAAATCCATGAGTCTTTAAATCGCAGTGTCCATCGCTTGTTGTGACTCCGTCAGACGCCGAAATCGCTCGTTGCTCGTCTCCTCCATGCGGGCTAGCTTGGCATTGATTTTAACTTGTCGTTTGTGCATATCCTCCGTGAGCAAGCCCATCCCTTTTTCCAGTTCTTCAAGTCTTTCTTTGGCAGCCATGGATCTCGTTGTTGATTGGGCCACGACTAAATTTTTTTTTTTTTTTTTTGTGGAACGATCAAGAAGCTCTGATACCAATTGATAGCTATAACCTCGTCGAATTACAGTTTTGTAACAGAGTAAGGCAAAACAATTGAACACTTGTGTTTGGGCAATTTTGATTGCCTCTTTTGGCTTTTTGCATTAGTTTAAATAGAAGATTACATGAAGCAAATAACAAAGTAGTGTCTCCTACAAACATGGGAATAATGGGAAATGGAGAAGATGGTCTCCTCAACAGAGAAAGACTCAGTCATCTCTTATTTGCAACTGAAACAAATACTGAAATAATGAAATGGAAAAACAAATGTCATCACGTGTATTTCCGGTTTGGTACTCTGTTGCGGTTCGACTTTCTGCATCTTGGTTCATTGATCCCATCATATGAATGTTTGAGTTTTGATAATCTTTATTGAGTGAAGAAGACCACATATATACAAAGGATCCTGTGCTATCTTGAGTAAATAAATACACAATATTGACTTTACATATTAAGAAGATTGCAGGAATATCAATTCCTTTGATTGAGCTTTTGCTTGATTATGATTGATCCTTAACACGCCCCCTCAAGATGGAGGGGCTTGGCGAAACTCCAATCTTGCTTGAAAGTAAGGTGAAAGTCGACTTTGGTAGTGGTTTTGTTAAGACATCAGCTAACTGATCTTTGGTGGACACATGAACAACTCGTAAAGCTCCTGCTTGAACTTGATTTCGAACAAAATGGTAATCCAAGGCAATGTGTTTCATCCTTGAGTGAAAAACATGATTAGCACATATGTAAGTGGCTCCTATATTTTCGCAATAGATAGTTGGAGCTTCTCGTACTCGAATCCCAATTTCATGTAATAGAGAACAAATCCAGCGTATCTCGGAAGTTGCATTAGCAACAGATCTATATTCCGCCTCAGTGGACGACCTTGCAACTCCTTTTTGCTTTCTTGAAGACCAAGAGACTGGATTATGACCAAGATAAACCACATACGCATTCGTCGAAACATAATCATCTGAGTCACCAGCCCAGTCCGCATCTGAGAACGCATGAAGAGACAGTGGGTTATTGGGCCGAAGTAGGATGCCATGAGTCGAAGTTCCATTCAAAAATCAGAGTATTCTCTTTACCTCTAGCCAATGATCTGTTTTCGGCATGTGCATATACTGTGATAACCGATTAACCGCATACGATATATCCGGTCTTGTGAATGCCAAATATTGTAAGCTACCAACAATGCTTCTATATTCAGTTGCATCTGGCAACTTAGTTCCTGAATGTATCGTAAGCTTCGGAGATGTCGCCATGGGTGTGCGAACTGGTTTGTACGTCAACATATTTGTGCGAGCCAGCAAATCAACTATGTACTTCCGTTGGTTTAAGTGCAAGCCTGCTGCTGTTCTCTTAGCCTCAATACCAAGAAAATATGACAACTCCTCATGATTTTTGACAGAGAATCTTGTTGCTAGACCAGCAAGTTGTTGAGCTAGTAGTTCATCATCATTTCCGGTGACTATTATATCATCCACGTATATCAACATATAGAGTATGGAGTTTCCTTTCTGAAGAATAAACAACGATGTATCCGCAACAGAGTTCACAAAGCCCACCTGAACTAAGTAGTGCCTAAGTTCCATATACCAAGCTCTTGGAGCTTGTTTTAAACCGTAAATTGCTTTTCTTAGCCTGCACACATAATCCGGACGATCAGCATCAACAAACCCAGGGGGTTGAGACATGTATACCTCCTCAGATAGAGTTCCTTGTAGGAACGCGTTATTGACGTCTAGTTGTCAAATCGGCCAGCCACAGTCCACCGCAACTCCAAGAACAATGCGAATTGTCGTCGGCTTAGTGACTGGACTAAAAGTCTCTGTGTAATCAAGTCCTGCTTGTTGAGTGAACCCTCGAGCTACTAGCCTTGCTTTATATCGTTGAATAGAACCGTCGGTGTTGTATTTCGTTGTAAAAAGCCATCGGCATCCAACAATAGTAACATTAGGTGATGGAGGTGGCACTAAGTCCCATGTATGATTTCGTAATTGAGCATTAATCTCATCAGTTAGAGCAGCTCGCCATCGATCGTCTTGAAGGGTTTGAATGGCTGTTCGTGGTTCTGTCCCTGTAGAATCTAAAACAGTAACATTGAATAAATACTTCTGATTTAGTTTTACGATCCCATGTTTTGCACGAGTAGTCATCGGATGTTGATTTCCAGAGTGAATCGATGGAGGCTGAACCACTAGTGATGCCGGCGGTGAATTATGTTCAGGCAACGATAAATTATCAATGGTGGAAGGTTGATTTTGTGGTCGATGTGGACTGTTTGTTTGGAGTGTATTTGTTGGCTCATTTTGTGTATCTAGTGGGCTAGGTAGTGGTAATGGATGTGTTAGTGGATTCAGATTAGGTGGTAATTGAATGTGGGTTTGTGTGGCTTGCTGGGCTTGTATTTGTAGTGGAGGTATTGTCTGGGCTGGGGGTTGCAGACCATTTTGTTTTGGAGCAGTGGGCTCAGAGGAAGAGTGTGAAGAAGACGTAATAGGAGAAGAAGGAGTCGAGTTTGGATAACGTACCTAAGATGGACATAGAGACCGCTCTGGAGGTGACGGAGGTGGGGAAGATACCACCGGCGAAGGCAAAGCATGATTCACTGGAGGTTGAATTTGAGAATCCGATGAATTTTATGGAATCTGTTCGGATTGATGTGGTTGTGTCGTGAGTGACGGCAGTTGGTGAAGGATCACGCTAGGGGATGATGATTGTATGAGTGGCTGAGAAGCTTCTGATGACAAGTTAACTGTAGTTTTAGGCGATTGCGGCGAAGACAGCTGCTGACTGAAGGGAAACTCATGTTCAATAAACTGTACATGACGAGAGATGTAGATTCGGCTTGAGTCCATATCTAAGCAATGATACGCACTTTGCGTTAATGAATAACCAAGGAACACACAACTCTTCGAACGATCATCCTTCTTATGTGCTGCATATGGTCTTAACCATGGAAAACATCGACAACCAAACACCCGAAGCTTACGATAGCTTGGGGAGACCTTGAATAATTGTTGATACGGACTGTGACGGGACAATACCGGCGTTGGCAACCGATTGATAAGATACACAGCTGTTGCAAAAGCATATGGCCAGTATCCTTTCGGCATATTCGCATGAGACAGCAAAGCTAAACCAGTTTCAACGATATGACGATGTTTGCGTTCCGAAATTCCATTATGCTCTGGTGTGTGTGGTGGCGAAGTGTAGTGTGCAATCCCATTCGAGCTAAGAAAACCTCTCAAAGCAATATACTCTCCTCCATTATCCGAATACAGTGTTTGTATTTTTTTCTTGAAAACGATTCTCCACAAGAGCCTTGTACGCAACAAAAACTTCTTTAACATCAGATTTTTTCTTAAGAGAATAGATCCATGTATATCTCGTAAAGTGATCAACGATGATCATGTAGTACTTGTAATTTTCTAATGATAATATTGGAGACGTCCATACATCGGTGAACAGAAACTGCAGCGGCTTTGTTGAGATAATGGAGGATGTGGCAAATGACAACTTGTGAGTTTTATTAAGCAAACAATCGGAACATGGCAACTGTTTGGTAGATGAAGCTGAAACTGGTAATGAAAAACTTGCAACAACTGATTGTAAAATAGGAGGAGACGGATGTCCAAGCCTAGCATGCCAAGAGGATAGAGAAGTCTTTGACGACGGAGATGCATACAAAGCTGCAACATGTGAGGCGGAAATAGGCCACTCATACAAATCATCCTTGGTTTTGCCTTGAAGCAATAGATCCCCCGTGCTGAGATCCTTCACCTGAAACGAAGCAGGAAAGAATTCAACGGAGACTTGGTTAGAATTGTATAAACGATATACAGAAATAAGATTTCTATGTATATTAGGCACACATAACACATTGTGTAGAAGCATTGGTTTATATTAGGAGGAGAGAGTGGTGAAACCCGTGTGTGTAATCGGTAGACCAGAACCATCACCGATAAGGACGTCATCACCACCGGAGTATGGTTGATGTAGAGACAGATTGTGGAGATCGGAAGTGATATGGTGAGTTGCTCCACTATCTAAGAGCCACTGATCTGCCGAGTTCGACGCACCGAGAGCCACATTGGCACGAGGCTGCCATGGGGTGAACGGTGTGTTTTGTGGTGGAAGAGATGGAGCTAGGCGAGACTGGAGTTGAGGGCACCTCTTTGCTGAATGGCCCTGAACATTACAAAACTGACACCGACCAAGATATGGTTTAGGAGCTCTGTTATTTGACGACATCTGACCCGAGTTACTGTTGTTGAAGTGGCGCTGCTTGTTGTTTTGTGTATGACCGTTGCGATTGTTGTGGACTGATCGTTGAGTAGCAATGTTTGCAGTGAGAGGCAGCAACGATGGAGCAGCTTGAGAGATGATCTTAGCTTCATGATTTAGTAATCGCTCATGAACATAAGCGATTGTGGGTGAGATATCTCGTCCTTCTATTTGATCCACTATTGCTTTATATTCTTCAGGTAACCCTTCCAAAATTGCTTCAATTTGCTCTTCATGATCCATTGGCTTACCCAGATTCGCTAACGTATCAAGTCTCGTCGTCACTCCTTGACGATACTCATCGATTGTGTGACTGCCTTTCTTCCAAGATTTCAATTGATCTTTCAATTGTTTCACATGCCCTCGACTGGGCTTTGCATATGTCTCTGCAAGTGTGCTCCAAATATCCGCCGACGAGTTGGTGCGAGACAGAGTGGATTGGACCGGAAGAGAAATCGATCCAAGCAACGCACTGTATATCAATTTATCTTGCCTGTGCCAAGCAAGAAACACCGGATTCGATGTTGCCGCATTGTCGACGGTGATCATTTCAGGAGGAGCAGCGGCGGAGCCATTTAGGTATCCAACGAGGCCATAACCATCAACAAGAGCATGAACTTGAAGCTTCCACATGATGTAATTGGTTGATGAAGCTTTGTGACATTAGTCATGTTAATATGAAGGAGGGTATGATTATTTGTGGTGATGGTTTCAGAAATCGTTGGAGGTATGTTGGTGTTTGAGGATCCAGACATGGTTGTGATTGTGTTGTTATATGTTGGAAAAGAAAAAATTATGGATCGAATTGCTCTGATACCATATGAATGTTTGAGTTTTGATAATCTTTATTGAGTGAAGAAGACCACATATATACAGAGAATTCTTCCTATGCTATCTTGAGTAAATAAATACACAATATTGACTTTACATATTAAGAAGATTGCAGGAATATCAATTCCTTTGATTGAGATTTTGCTTGATTATGATTGATCCTTAACACGTAATTGTATAATATAATATTGAATTTGTTTGAACAAAGTCTTGCCTCGTCGAAAGATGATTATATGGCAAAAATCATAACAATCAAACAAACACGTTTTCAATTCATGTTTTAGTTGAAATTCATTGGTAATATCCTAAAATACGAACACGATAATTCTCTACGCGTATTCTATCTAAAAAAGATATCATTGATTTTCCAAATCATCACCGCACGCATAACAAAGTTTTGTTATTGTGAAATATTGAAAGTATGAAGACCATGAACACAACAATATTTTAACTCATGAATCAAAAAATAGAAAAAATATTAATTAAAAGAGCTCCTATTGTGTTACAGGCCAAAAACTTATATGGTGAAAAACATAATGTCTAGATTTTTCAAAAATATGACATTAAATTGTAAGGCGTGACTGACTATAGCCACAATGTATATTTCTTACTAGATTTCCAAAATAGATCGAAAATATGTTATCCGTACATAATACAAGGTAGATGTTCATTGCAAAAATATGTTAAATCGAATTAATATGTTTTGAAATATGTGAGATGCAAAATTTCTCTTTTTGGTTGAATGCTATGTTGCCATCTAATAGGGCTCATCGTGTACTCAAATTGGTATACCTTTTTTTTTGCTATTTTGTTTGTAGTAAATACCACACAAGTCGGTATGGAACTCAAATTATTTCATTGGTCACCTTGAAACTTGGTTTTACCACAAAATCGACACTCCAAAATATTAATTTGGTGCACACATCGATCATCTGTAATAACAATCTAAGATCATATACTAGGTTTTTTTATATCATTATACGAAGCTCAAAACAGAGTTTTTTATGACATATATTCATTCACAAAATTAACAATTGCATCAACACAAATCTTCACTCCAATTGTACTTTGCTTTTATGTTCAATATCATAGTTATAGATAATAAAAGGTGACCAATGAAATAATTTTATAGTTAGTTCCTTTATGTCATTTTCAACTTCCATGAACGACAAATTATATTCACGAAGCGCACTTGTTACAATCTCAACAGTATCTACATTTTTCCTACACGAGCATACTAACTTGTTTTGACCTATCACCAACATTTCTACTAGTACGCAAACCATTTCGAAATATTTATATTGTAATCAAATCTTGTTTTTTTTTGGTAAAATGTGAAGTTTTATATCTTTTTAAGTTTTTTACAGAATGCATAGATTCAACGAAGAAAACAGAAAACCGAAAACTACTACGAACAACAATACAATAGAAGGCCACAAAACGAGTGTGAAGAAACAAAGAGATTACACGTAGGAGGAGGAGGACTCCAATAACTAACGGTTTTGCCGCGAGAACACCGCACCCGAGATAAACCCTCATTTCCTCTGGCAATGCGGGTTTACAGCTTTTCCAAGAGCTAAAAGTGCCTGTCACCTACGAGGAACAATTCAAAGAGAAAGAATCACAAAGCAGCTGCCACCACCTCAGAGACAATCACACCCTGATTGAATCAAACGGGCAGCCAAGGAAAACACGAGCTGAAGAGTAGAACCATGAGCAATGAAGAACCAGCTTTACTACAATCAATGCGCATAGTAAATCCGAGTCACATCAGCCCCGCCACAACTACTACTGCCGTAGCTTTGCTGGAAAAGAAGGAACCACCAGACATTTCGGTTACGAGATTGGGAGAGGAGGAGAGAGAGAGGAGAGCCTACTGTAATCAAATCTTATCAATACGCAAACCATTTCGAAATAACAGTAACCTACATATGACGAAGTGAATTGCTAGTACTTTATAAATGAAATGAATTCCAAAAAACAAGAATTATTACTATGGCATCAACATCTGTGTGTTCGCATGCAAGTATATACTTAAATAGATAATTATATCCCTTTTAATTTATTGAATTAACATCAGTTATCAAGCAGCTTAGCTAGAACAGTTTTTTTTCCTGTACTGATAGGCTTAATTAGTTTTTTCCTTTTCGCGTTTTGCTAAAGATGAAATGTATAGTTTTTTTTCTAGTTTGGATTATAATAAATTATAGTTAATCCAGTTACTAACCCATAATAAAAATAAGTGGATTATTTAAAGAATAAAATTTGATTTTATAAAATATAATTTTTAGTTTTGATCAAACAATTATAAAAACACACACAAATGTTTTCTTACACGCCTTACGGTTAATTAGTCATCGAATATTGGCAAATCATAAAATAAATTAATTAATTCATTGATGAACGAACTTTAAAAAAACATAAAGATCAATACAGAAATCTTTGATGTAAAGTACAAGGTTTCGGATTAAGTTTTCTACCAATATATATCTTCAAGATAACGTAAATAAACATCACTGTGATTACGAATCCAAAGATCACATCGAGCTAATAATATCAAATTTTGAAGTTTAAAAAATTAGTAGAATAGGAAAAGGACACGAATTATAAAAAATAACCTACTAATTAATATACATTAATATTACAACTTGAACTATAATTCGCTTCTCAAGGATTGCTCTTAGCCGGTTTTGTCTCCGGGCAGCTAATAACAGTCTATAGCAATTCGCTGATGCATATATAACATTTATGCTTGTATACATATATACTACTATATTTTATGTATTTTTTTGTGTATCGTGTATGTAAATGTAATCTTCTAAACAAACAAAAACAAACTACATATATTGTGTAAAATTTTGACTATATATCTCCGGATTCGGGTATTTGATTCAAATCGGGTTTTGTTACCGACAGAGAGGAGTCAGCCGTCGAAGGAGGCGGTGAAGTGAGGAGAGCATCCACTCTAGCGCCAACCTCCGCCGCTTTCTCCCTTATAAGAGCGGCGGGCATGTCGGCGGCTGATCGGTGGTCCTCTTCTTGTAAGAGAAGATCAGGGAAGTTGAGGCGTGCGGAGGAGCCACGAAGGTAAAATACGGCTACGTCGTAGGCTCTAGCGGCGGCAACATCGGTTGTGTAAGAGCCGAGCCAAAGACGTGACCGTTTGTTAGGCTCACGAATCTCAGCCACCCACTTGCCCCACTTCCTCATCCGTATCCCTCTGTATGGCTTCCTCGTAGCCACTTCTTCTTGAGGTGGCTGCCTTCTCTTTCGCATCGTAGACTCTTCCTGTTCTCCTACCATTGATAAAAGATGACTTTTGGGGGCAGTGGAAGTTTATTAAGTACGGTGACAATATTGAATACTAAAAATATATACGGCCGCTTATAAGGTTGTATTGTAAAAATTGCCAAGTAACCTCGTACTTCTCACCTTTTATCTCTTTACTAAATTTAACAATAAATTTGTCACTGATTGTTATGAGACCGACTGTAATTGTTTGGGAGATTTCGAGATTAAACTCCCGAAAGATAAACCAAATTTACAAAACACGAAGACCCAAATGATGGAAGAATCAAAATACCAAACTGAACTAACATACCAAAATATGATCTCTATTTTTATATATATCCTGGCGATGGTACTAATTTGATACATTATTTATCAAATATTACAAATTTGACGGTGATAACAACATATTATATAATATATATCTTTGATTTAGTATGATTAATTTACATTATGTTAAAGGTAAAATGTAAAGCTGTAAAAACTGACGATTGGAAAGTTTTATTCCTGAAAAACCTTAATTGAATCGTTCAAACTTCAAACCGTTAATATAGATATTTTATTTCCATAGATGATTGTAACACTTAATTCAATCGTTCAAAATTTTAGTATAGATAATTTATTTCCATATATGAGTGTTTGAAATATTATTCCAAAGTTACTTATTAAGACAAATACCCGTGTTTTGGTGTAACAGAGACTTGAATGTTTGTATTACAGGACCACATAAACTAAAGTTTTATTTTAAGGTAGATGCTAATCAAATGTTTTGGTTGTGGTCCAGTTCTCGGTTTAGTTTGATTCAAAATACTGGTGCAACCGTGCAAGAATATGAACAGATCGGGGCTTATTAGTTTAATCATTGCTCGTTATGGCAATTTTGATTAGATTTATATTTTCGAGTGAATCATTAAACCCAAAAGAGAGGATACACAATGAACATATTTTGTTTGATTCGTATATGATAATCAAACGTATTTCTGGAAATATATATAGTGTTATAACGAGGACACGTCACTTAAGAAAACAACAAAAGATGGGACACGTACGTAGAGAAATGGGTTAAAGATAAGCCCAAATATTGGCCGACAAAAACCCCTTCCGTCTTCCATCTTCCTTTGTCTTATCTCTTTTCGTGCGTCAATCGTCTTAGTCACCACTTAAATCTTAACATTATTAATATAATGTTGGTTTAATTCTACCACTAACATACATATATGTGCTTGCTATTCATGTATGCAATAGTTGATTCGATTAGTGATACGAAATGATTATAACAAAATTAGTGGTTACAATAGCAATAATGTTTTTTCGGGAAAAATAAAAAGAAATAGCAAGACAAATAATTTTGCTTTTACGGTTTTTGTTCGTGCCGTCTCGTCTTACTGTTTTGATTGGTGGCACAATTCGTGATACATTCTTTATCATAATATGTAAGAATATGAGAAAAAAATTGAGTAGAATGCAAGTGTAAAGAAGACTGAAAGATGAGAGAGAGAATGAGAATTTTTAGATTAAGTTTTAACAACGAGAGTATAATCTTTTTTATAGGAAAATATAGAGTTACAAATGACATAAAGAGAGAGAAAGTTATGCTCACAAACATGAAACAAACATGAAAGTGATCTTAGTTTGAATTTTGAATTCAAACTAAGATCTAATAGTTTTATTGTTTTAAGTTTGGCGAAGTCTGCTCAAGTTTGGTGAAATCTTTTTCAGTCTGATGCAGTCTTGTGCAAAGTCTCTCCACTTCTTATTTTTTTTATGTAATATGCTTGATCAATATTTTCTCTTAACCTTAGCCATAGAGACATCAAAGGAGACACGTGAAGCATCTCATTAAATATCTTAACATAAAACACAACTTGGTATAAAACTATGTTAAGGGAAAAAGAGTATGATGTCCACGAATTCGGGGACATGAGAATGGGCGTGAAAGGTTTACAACCCCAAGTTTGTTATGGATGTGCATGCAAATTTTGAGACTTGCAGCCTTTGTGAAGATGTCAGCCACTTGATCTTCACTCCGAGTGTAGCATGGAAGGATCATGATTTCTTCAATTTTCTCACGAACCTTGTGGTAGTATATCTCGATGTGCTTCGTCCTCTCATGAAACACTAAGTTGGTTGCTATGTGAATGACAACTTAGTTTTCACAATGCATGATGACGGGCTCGAAGACTCAATGCTGAAATCCTTGAGGAGAGCTTTGAGCCATGTTAGCTCATTTGTGAGCTTCCTCATTGTCCGGTATTCTGCTTTCGCACTCGAACAAGACACCACCTTCTGCTTCTTTGTCTTCCAAGTTACCAAGTTTCTTCCAATGAATGTGCAATACCTAGTTGTGGACTCCCTATCAACCCTATCTCTAGCCCATTAATCCGCATCGCAATATCCCAAAATCTCGGTCCTAGCGTTCCTTCCCATCTAAATGCCTTGGTTTAGGCTACCTTTGAGGTACCTAAGGATCTGCTCCACCATACTCTAATGGTACACCGTGGAAGTTTGCCTGTGTTGGCTGACCTGATTCACGGCAAAACAAATATCAGGTCGGGTAATAGTTACCTCCAAGCTGATGGTATTATGGATCATCCTCAAACCGCTCATATTCTTTCTCTCTCTCTTTCGATTGACCTTGTAGCCATCTTCTAGTGGAGTCTTGGTTGGTTTGGCTCCAAATTTACATGTCTTGTTCAACAAATCAAGTGTGTATTTCTTTTGACAGAAAAAGGCATTTTAGAGAACGGCACACTTCAATCCTTAGGAAGTATTTAGCTCACCAATGTCTTTAATATCAAAAACATATTTAAGGAAGGACTTGGTTGATTGGATACCTTCCTTGTTGTCTCTGGAGATGATAAGATCATCTACATATATGAGGACAACAACAATATCTTGAGAGCTTTGTAGTGTGAACAAAGTGTGGTCAGCCTCGGATACAAGATCTGTAGCAGTAAAAGTGTAATCTTGATTTCTTATCGAGAAAGATACAAGGTCTGTAGTAACACATGCGTTGCAGTCACACACACATATCTAACATAACTGATACAATTGATGAATTGAGATTATATACACGTGCTCTTTACATGTTTTCACTCGTACGTGCCTATTCCTTCTTCTCACTTCTCCCTCACTTCTGCATTCACATAAGTCCTCTCCTAATGTAGATTCTATGTGGCTTATCAGAACTGCTGGACAAAGCTATTACCCAACAGATAAAGAGAATAAGAAGAATGAAAACAAACAAGATTAGGAAAATGTAGATCTTTGCTCTGATACCATGTTAGAATATGAGAAAGAGATTTAACAGAATAGAAGTGTAAAGAAGAGTGAAGAATGAGAGAGAGAATGAAAGTAGAGAGAGAATGAGAATCTTTAGATTATGTTTCAACAATGAGGGTACAATCTCTTTTATAGGGAGTCAACATAAAGATACAAATGACATAAAGAGAGAGTAGATTGTGGTTCCAAGACATGAAAGTGACCTTAGTTTGAATTCAAAATTCAGACTAAGATCCAACACCTATATTTTTCCAAAGACTCTTACTTCAGTCTAGTTAAACATGGTGAAGTCTTGTGCAAAATCTCGCCATTTCTTATTTTATACGTGATAGATGGAGTATTTTAAACTAATAGATCAAACTCAATAAAAACAGAATCCATTATAAAAGAAAAAAAATGTGTGCAGCATGCTTCATAAGTTGCAGATTGCAAAAAGGTAGCATGCTGGATAAACCTATCTTTAATAGAATTATAATGGTAAATCCATAATTCTACGAAGATTAGAGGAACAATGAAAATGCCCTATAGAGAGGAGGAGAGACATCGGAAAGAAGAGATATGACAAATTTAACATTTGTTTTAACAATGATTTTTTAGTTTATAGGAAAGGAGACAAGTCACGATGTAAATCATTCATTATTACACAAGGGATTAGATAATGAAAAAGTATCGTATGGGTGTTATTCTGTTAAATCATTTATTTTGTTCACGTTCAGATTTGGCAGCAACAGAGTTATCATATGGGTTATTCTGGATATAGATACATGGAAATTTGTCAATCTGTTGATGGATTCATTTATCTATTTGAACAGTTATTGGATCTTATAAGAAAAAGATAGATATGGTTCTTGTGATATGCAACATGAAAGTGCAAGAGCTCAACTGATACATGAACTATATCAAAATGTAGAATAGACGATTTCTTAATCCTCTTGATTAATAGAAAACAAGTGATACAAAGGTTTTTCCTAACACACTTTTTTCTATTCTCTCTCACTCTTGTAATCTCAAATCAACCCCTATGATAAGAGAATTACCAAGATCGAAACTTAAGCCTCTCTAGAGTTTTCCCTTACTTTTTCTCTTAAGTAAAACTCTAATGCTAAGAATCCTTTTCAATATAAGTGCTACCTTCTCCAAAGGTCGAGCACTCTATATGTACTAGAATAGGTCGATCTTTTTCTCAGACCTATTTCCTAATCTCCGATTTCTAATTCGATTAATTTCCTTTTCTCTTAAAAAGAAAATTATCCTTTTCTTCTTTTGGGATAACTCTCTAATCCCTCTTTTGTTTTAATTCCTTTTTCTTCATGAGCTTCTAGCTTCTAGAACTCTGTCTTCATCATTGATATTTCCTTGATCTTCTAGAAATCTTCGATCTTCTAGAAATCTACGTCCTCCTATTGTATTACTTCTTGAGTTAGTTCTTCTGCGTCAAGTAGTACTTCAGCTTGCATCTTCAATCTCCCCCTTTTTAATTTTGAGCTTCTCAAGCATACCTGTCAATGTTTGAATTTTGCCACGATTCGAATGTCCGGAAAACTATCCAAAAGAACATTCAATCCGAAATAGCACACAACATCCATGAGTCTTTAAAACTAATCAAATGCCGAAAATTTTAAAACCAAACATTTCTAAACTCCCCCAAAGTTTTAGAATTGAAGCTTCCTTAAGAACAAACACAAACTCCCCCAGCTTCTGTGCCTATCTCCCCCTGCTTGAGAGCTCAACTTTAAAAACACCATTAATCAGTCTCTTCACTCGAGCTTGAAACTGCATGAACAGTCTTCACGGACTGAGTTAGACGCTGAACCACATCTGTAATGATCTGAAGAGCTGCAGCTGTGTCCTCCAAGGTCTCCATGATGGCTTCTGATCCTGTATCCTCTGAAGGCAAACGAATTTTACCCAGCTGAATGACATTACCTGACTTCGATGTAGAAGAGCATGCCTTGTCTGTTGCCCGAGACCTCTGAATCAGTGGCTTCTTTGACTGTTTAGTCTTAGCTTCTTCTTGCTTGATGAAAGCTTCCCCGACACGAGAATCTTTTCTGTACATAACAGGAGGAATCAGCTTCTCGGCAGGGAGGATCCATGGTTCCTTTTGTTTCAGAAGTAACCCATAAATGATTCTGGGAAACACAAGCCAGCGAGAGTCCTTCTTCTGAAGCACACTAAGACCAATTACTTGATTGTAAATCAACTTCCCAATTTCAAACCTTATTCCTGTTGTAAGTTTGTAGATCAATCTAGCTCGGTCTTCAGAGATATGATTCTTATGTTTTGATGGAATCCAATTATATGCAGCAATCAGGATTATTACTGCAAACTGAGGAGGCATAATCGTCGGACTAAGCTTGTTCCATCGGCAACCTTTGCACATATGAGATGCAATGACATCTAGACTAACTGTGTCAGCTTGTGCATCAATCAACAATTCCTTCTTGTTCAATGGCAGAATACCCAGAAATTTGTTGATAGCTTTGGGTGAGAACTCATACTAGGACTGTCTAACAAAGACTTTGACTCCATTGTCATTATCCTCTCCTTTTGTACCAGGTAGATTTGCATAAAATTCCTTCACAATCTCAGGACAGTAGCTAACTAAACCTGTAACAGTAGATTCTAGACTCCCTTCCTTGATCATATCCAGATAACCCCACATATCATCTTGTTCTAAATCAACCAACCGTTCCTCAATAATGTTTCGAATAGCAAAGAAGGAGTACTTATCCTTAGCTTTGGCTGAATTAAAGATGCGAGACCGTATTTTGGAGGTTGTTATACTTTTTTGAGTTGCATCTGATTTTGTTCTGGGTTTCTTCTTAGGAAGTTTGGCTTGCTTGCTCTGACGCTTCCTTCGATTGAGTTGATCTTGAACAGAGATGTCGAATGATTCAATTTCTTCATCAGAGACTTGATCTTTGCCTTTGTTCATAGCGTCTTCAGCCACATTCAGATTTTTGTCAGGTTCGCCAACTGCCTCGTTCTCAGTTTCTAGGTTTTCGTTTCCAGCTTCATTATCACTTGAATCTTTCTTGATTTTTTCTGATTCTTCCTTTTCCGAGTTACAATGAGTCGATTCACCCACATCTCCTTCTTCACTGATCACCTCTGTCGAGGTACCACTGTATGGCACAATCTGTAGCTCAGTCTCGTCTGCATTCGGTTCATCAACGAGAACGGGTTGATTAGGATCTACAGCAGGTTGCTGAGTCTGATTTCTGCTTCCAATTCGGCCGCTTCTGGTTGCATTCACCATTTTTAAGTCTGGGAGTTTTCTCCTGAGTTCGTGGGTTTTTGATTTTTGCTTTCTTTCTTCGAAAGTCGATCTTTAAAAATTTTCCCCCTTCTGGTACAATTGAACCGTCATTCTGGTTAACTTAAACCGCAAGCCCAAAATCGTTTTCACCTAAATTCCAATTTGTACTTGTAATAAACCTGTAATCGAGAATCTAATCAAATTGCTTAACCTGTTTACCATTTTGACACATACACACAAAATACACTTCATCCTGAGCCAGTGTATGTGTCAGTCTGTTTTTGTGTCAGGGTGCCATTTCACATACTCCGAGTGAGTTTCTTAATTTAACAAATCGATTGAAGTCCAATGGCTTGGTGAATAGATCAGCTAATTGCAGTTCAGTAACCACATGCTCTACCACAATCTATTTTTCTTCCACAAGCTCTCGAATAAAATGATGAAGTATATCAATGTGCTTTGTCCGAGAATGTTGAACTGGATTTTTAGATATATCGATTGCACTCTTGTTGTCACAGTAAACCATCATAGAGCCTGAGTTCATCCCGTAGTCACCTGACATCTGCTTCATCCAAAGAAGTTGGGTACAACAACTTCCCATTGCAATATACTCAGCTTCTGCTGTAGACAATAACACAAAATTCTGCTTTTTACTTAACCAAGAGATTAAGTTGTTCCTCAGAAAGAAACATCCACCACTTGTACTCTTTCTGTCACTAACTCTTCCAACCCAGTCTGCATCACAGTATCCCACCAACCTCTTATTTGATCCTTTTGAAAACCATATCCCGAGATTCACAGTTCCCTTGACATACTTGATTATTCTTTTGACTGCTTCAAGATGTGACTGTTTGGGTTTTGCTTGATATCTTGCACACATTCCTACACTCAAACACAGATCCGGTCTGCTTGCTGTGAGATACAGGAGACTCCCAATCATTCCTCTATAGGTCTTACTATCCACGTCTTTTCCTTCCTCATCTTTAGTTAACTTGACTGACGCACTCATAGGAGTTTTTGATTCCTTGCACTTATCCATCTTGAATTTTTTCAGCAGATTCTTTGCATAGGTGCTTTGAGAAATAAAGATACCTTCTTCTGATTGTGATATTTGTAGTCCCAATAAGTACTTCAGTTCACCAACCATGCTCATCTCAAATTCTTGAGTCATACTCTTCACAAACTTATCAACTAGTCCTTGAGAAGTGCTTCCAAATATTATATCATCCACATAGATTTGCACAATCATGATATCTTCGTTTTGTCCCAAGATGAAGAGAGTCTTATCAACACTTCCTCTGACATAGCCTTTTTCAACCAAGAAATTTGTCAATCTTTCATACCATGCTCTTGGAGCTTGCTTCAAACCATAAAGAACATTTTTTAGTCAATAAACATACACTGGATGTTCTGAATCTTCGAATCCTTTTGGCTGAGCTACATATACTTCTTCTTGAAGAATTCCGTTAAGAAATGCACTTTTCACATCCATCTGATAAACTTTGAAGTTCAGAATGCACGCCATCCCTAAGAATAATCTGATTGACTCAAGTCTTGCTACTAGAGCAAAAGTTTCTTCAAAGTCGATTCCTTCAATTTGTGAGTAGCCCTGAGCTACTAATCTAGCCTTGTTCCTAACAACAACCCCATCTTCATCGATCTTGTTCTTGAAGATCCATTTGGTTCCTATAGCATTCTGCCCTTCTGGACGTGGTCCTAGTTCCCAGACATCTCTTCTCACAAACTGTTCTAGTTCTTCTTCCATGGCCATGATCCAGAAATCATCCTCAAGTGCTTCAATATGAGTTCTTGGTTCGCTTATTGAGACGAAACACTTGAAGTGCATAGTTTCCCGGACTGCAAAATTGTTAACCATCTTTTTGTAGTCTATCTTGATTCCTCTTGTCTTCATTCTATCATTAACATCCCCAATAATATCTTCAGCAGAATGATTCCGATGTACTTCCTGAGTTACTTTCTCGTCTATGTCAGAGTCATTGTTGTCTCTTGATTCACTTGATACTAGTTTCTCTGTTTCACTTTCTGAGCTTTCTTTACTCCATTTAAGCGGTGTATAGTCATCAAATACCACATTAACAGATTCAACCACCGATGATGTTCGTATATTGAAGATTCTGAATGCTGTACTATTTCCTGAATAACCCAGAAATATCCCTTCATCACTCCTTGAATCAAATTTCCCAAGATGATCTTTATCATTCAGAATATAACACTTGCATCCAGAGATGTGGAAATAGCTGAGATTTGGAGTCTTTCCTTTCCACAGTTCATAGGGAGTCTTGATTGTTCCTTTCCTCACATAGACTCGATTAACAATGTAACACGCCGTGTTTACTGCTTCAGCCCAAAATCTCATAGAGACTTGATTTGCATGTATCATGGCTCGAGCCATCTCTTGAAGTGTTCTATTCTTTCTTTCAACTACTCCGTTTTGCTGAGGTGTTCATGGAGCAGCAAACTGATGAGAAATCCCATGATCTTCACAAAACACTTTCATAGATTTATTCTGAAATTCTCCCCCATGATCTCTACGGATTTTCTTGATGTTTCCTTTCTCATTTATCAACTTTAATGCCCAGATCCTAAAACTTTCCAAAGTCTCTGACTTCTCACGAATAAACCTTACCTAAGTGTATCTTGAAAAGTCATCAACTAGTACAAACACATACTTCTTCCCGCCTATACTTTCAACTTGCATTGGACCCATCAAATCCATGTGAACTAGATCCAGTACTGCTTTTGTCTGAACATCTTGTACCTTTTTGTGCTGAATTTTAACTTGCTTTCCTTGGTTGCATAGTCCACATACCATCCTATCATCTCCTTTGATTTTAGGTACACCTCTTACAAGCTCTTTGTTGACAAGAGTAGTTAGGTTCCTTGTGTTCATGTGACCAAGACGTTGATGCCACAGATTCAGATCATCTTTAGCACTAAAGCAATTATTTGATTCGTTCTCCCACATATAGCAATTGTTCCCCGACCTTCTTCCTTTCAAGATAGTTGCTCCTTCTTCATTCATGGCTTAGCAATATACTTTTGTGAATAGAACATTCAATCCTTCATCGCATAGTTGGCTCACACTTATCAAGTTAGCTTTCAGACCTTGAACAAGATAGACATTCATCAATTTTGGAAGATGTGTATCATGAGTGCTTCCTTTTCCTTGTATTGCTCCGTGTCCTCCATCTCCAAAAGTTACTTTACCTCCTTTAATCTTTTTGATACTACTCAGATTACTTGAAGTTCCTGTCATATGCCTTGAGCATCCACTGTCAAAATACCATGGAGTTGTATCTTCACATTCGTCTGTCATAAGTGCCATATTGCATCGAAATCCAAGCCCTGATGTTCCTTCTGACGTATATTTTGACACTGTTTGATACATATCAGATTTTTCAACCCATATTTGTTTCCGATAGCCATTCCAGAAGAATTTTCCTTAAAGCTTGAGTTTCTTAACTCTTTCCCAGTACTTGTAACAGAACCTCTTGATGTGTCCATTTTTTCCGCAGAAATAACATCCCGTGGTTCTGATTCTGCAATATTATGACATGTTCTGGTTCTGTTGAATCAGACCTCCTGACACAAACTTGGTTTGTCCTGAATCAGCTCCTGTATATCCTAACCCTTTGTTCGTCTTTTCTGTTCTTCCATAACTCAGAATTTTATCCAATTGTTTGGTTCCAGCGAACATATGGATTTTCCTGTTCTGTTGATCATGATCGGCCTGTAGCTTTTCTGAGACTGATTTTTCAGCTTGTAACTGCTTCTCGAGTTCATCTAATTTTGTTGCCAAAACTAGTTTTTCTTTCAGCAAAGTTACACTTTCTTGACTGATCTTCTTTTCCATCTCAAGCTCGTCTCTCAACGTTTGAATGATTGTGTTCAGCCGAGTTTTCTCTTTGACCATGTCCTGATTCTCTTGTCCGATTCTGATAAGTGCTTCTCGAACTTTCCTGTAGCTTTCAACAATATCTGCATCTTCTTCTTCTCCTTCAGATTCCGAGTCTGTGATCTCTTCTCCATCGATAAACTCAATGATGCCTACATAAGCAACAAAGTTATTGAGTATTTCTTCTTCCTCACTGTCTTCTTCATCCAATTCTTCTTCGATGCCTATCATTGATTTTCTGTTCTGATCGCTCACACATTCTTCTTGGGTATGCCATGTTCCTTTGCAACTCGTGCATTTAAGTTCTTGTCTTTTTATCGTCGGACATTCTCTAATGAAGTGACCATATCCTTTGCATTCATGACATTGCATGCTTGCCTTTTTAGATGTCTTTCCTTCATCTGTGTTCTTTTTGACTGAGCTGAATTTCTTCTGTCCTTGTTCATGCTCTACTTTTCTCAGTGCCCGATCAAACCTTCTTACAAGGAGTATTACTGGATCTTCTTCCTCTGTTTTGACTTCAACGGACTTTAAAGCCAATCATTTGCCTTTCTTTGTTCCTCCTAACTCCATCTCATGAGCTTGAAGCATTCCCACCACATCTCCAAAGCTGAGTTCATCTATGTTGTTGGATACTGTTAGAGTAGTTTTGTATGCCATGAACTTAGAAGGTAGACACCTTAGGAACTTTTTCACTAGCTTTTTGTCTTTGTACTTCTTTCCGAGAGTTAAAGCTTCCTGGGCAAGTGAGCTCAGTTTTGAGCTGAAATCCGAAATCGACTCATGTTCTTCCATTCTCAGGTTCTCAAATTTTGATGCTAGCATATCTTTTCTGGAGCTTTGGACTTTTGCTGTTCCTTCAAAGTGTGTTTGTAGAATGTCCCATGCTTCTTTGGCTGTTTCACAACCTTGAATCAGTTCGAACTGCTTCCTTCCAACGCGTAGTGTATAGCTGTGAGAGCTCTTGAATTGTACTTAGATTTTTTCAGTTCTTCATCAGTCCAATCCTTCTCTGGTTTGAGACTCTCAGTACCATCCCCAACCTTGATTTTGGGTTCTTCCCACTTTTCCAGAACAGCTTTCCATGCAAATACATCAATACCTCTTATTACGGATTTGATTCTTGATTTCCAGAAACCATAGTTACTATCGTCTAGGATCACCTTCGTGCTGTTCACCAGTTCCTGATAGCTCTCCATCATCTCTACAGGATCTCACCTGTATGCAATCCTCACAAGTGACCGCTCTGATACCAATTGAAAGTGCAAGAGCTCAACTGATACAGGAACTATATCAGAATGTAGAATAGACGATTTCTTAATCCTCTTGATTAATAGAAAACAAGTGATACAAAAGTTTTTCCTAACACACTTTTTTCTATTCTCTCTCACTCTTGTAATCTCAAATCAACCCCTATGATAAGAGAATTACCAAGATCAAAACTTAAGCCTCTCTAGAGTTTTCCCTTACTTTTTCTCTTAAGTAAAACTCTAATGCTAAGAATCCTTTTCAATATAAGTGCTACCTTCTCCAAAGGTCGAGCACTCTATATGTACTGGAATAGATCGATCTTTTTCTCAGACCTATTTCCTAATCTCCGATTTCCAATTCGATCAATTTCCTTTTCTCTTAAAAAGGAAATTATCCTTTTCTTCTTTTGGGATAACTCTCTAATCCCTCTTTTGTTTTAATTCATTTTTCTTCATGAGCTTCTAGCTTCTAGAACTCTGTCTTCATCATTGACATTTCCTTGATCTTCTAGAAATCTTCGATCTTCTAGAAATCTACGTCCTCTATTGTATTACTTCTTGAGTTAGTTCTTCTGCGTCAAGTAGTACTTCAGCTTGCATCTTCACAACCCTTGCACGGGTCAGTATACCTAAAGTGGCATCAAGGAATGTTGATTTAATATGCTTTTCGGTATGATCCAATCCGTAAACAATTCAAGGTTTTGTGCACCACCGAACATTATAGGCAACAAACAACCTCGAACAAGCATTATCAAGTTCTGGCATTAGGGACTGGAGAGCTGTTGTGAAGAAAGATAGAATGTTCGTTTTCGCTTGATACTCCGAAAGAGAGAAATGGGATATGAATCAATGGGGTTTTATATTACATAGTTTGGATCAAAAATAGGTACAATACTACTACGATAATTGTATGCTTTGATGTTAGCCTAACATTGTTAGGTCTAAGAAATTTAGCTTTCGACTCTCTTAGACTACTAGGGAATATTAGTTATCCTAATCTTACTGAGGTATGGTAGTCTTTCTGAGGTATGGTAGTCTTATTACTCTTTTTCATATTATTTTGCTTAGTGTTGATCTTCTAATGCTACTGCATTTTTAGTGTATTAGCCACATCACCTTAATCCTTGTGTGTTGTGTGAGTTTTTGAGGATCCCAAGAAGCAGGATGCAGATAATGTAGTCTTGGTTCTTCATTTCTGGTAACCATATCGAGAATGTTATGTGTTGGCGACTTGATATATCAGTAAAGATTGAAATATGGAACTGAGATATGCAACAAACAATCTACTGCCATATATATACAATTTCTTTTGTAAGAAACAACATGATCAAGTAATGAACATAGTATTGGCTGAGCGCAGCCAATCACCTGCTTGCCCGTCGTTGTCTCAAAGTGCAAGCTACTAGACTCATTCCACTGAACAGTCCAATGCCTGATTTGAAATACCCTGACCGGCTTCTACTACTCGATGCAATGCTTGGTGCCATGATCTGGCAGTTCAAATGAGGGAATTCGATTCCGTTTTCTTGCAATCCTCCTACTGCATCAATGCTTGCTTCTTCTTGATGTTCTGGTTCCACAGTGTCTGCGTTCACCGAAAGCATAGGCCTAACCTTTCTTAACCAGTCTGCGCACCCACCCATAACTCCTTTGCATTTCTTGATTTTTACTTTGGTTAAACCAGGGCATCCGTTTGCTAGATTCTCGACTCCCACATCAGATATGGGACAGTTCTTGATACATAATTTCCGTAAAGCCTGACATTTCACTGCAATACAAGAAAGCTCAGGATCACCAAACGTATCACAACCACAAAGTGCCAATCTTTCGAGATTCTGACATTTCGCAGCCAACATTCCTAAACTTAACGTAGTTGGATTCACTCCAATTAAAACCAATTCCTGTAACTGAGTGCAAAACTTAGCCACAGCCATGAGCCCTTCATCCCCAATCAAATTCGCTTTCCATCCATCGATATGAAGCTTTCTCAAATGCTTACACTTCTCTGCAACCGCAGCTAATCCGAAATTCGTGCATTCAGGTGTTTTCACAAGATGCAAAATCTCGAGACTCGAGCAATTCGATATCGCAGATAGAGCTACATCACTCACTTGCATCCGTTCCAAATGTAACTCAACTATACCATGATCCTTAACAGCCATATCTTGAAGAAGCATGTCCCAGTCACCAGAACACCTAAAAAGCTTCAAAGATCTAAGATTCTTCGCACCCACGATCACCGGACCGAAACACTGACCATTATAAAGCTCCTTCAAGCAAATCGACTTAAGAGACGAAGCAGCAACACCAGGACCAATCATAGCCGGAGCTATATCGGTGAATCCACGGAGACGCTTAATCGATAACTCCTCGAGATTAGAGCAATGATCAAGCACAGCTTTAACACCTTTAGCACCAAAATCACAAGATCCACAAGAGAATATCTTCAAATCCTTACAATTCTCAGCAAAAGCAGCCATACCTACATCGGTGAGCTCACGGCAAGCTCTAAGCTTAAGCCTCTTCAGATTCCGACACCGTAGAGAGATCTTAACAAGCGCTTCGTCGCCGATACTCACAGATCTACGATCGCATTTCAACGAAAGCTTCGTAACGGAATCGAATCGAGAGAAGAGAGAAGGAATCGAAGTAATGAGATCTCTACGAGCATGGAGAGAAAGACGATAACGATTCTGTCCCTCAACGATCATCCACCGGCGACAAACTAAAGCACATCTTTTACGATTACCGGAGTTTAAAAACTGGAACACCAAAGCTAAGCACTCATCAGGTAAATACGATGTGTAGTCAGGTTGTGAAATCTCAGATTCGATCAGAAGTTTCAGTGAGAACGAATTGGTTCCCCGTCGATGGAAGATGGAATTTCCAGCGGCGGAGGTTGATTGACCCATCCACAAAAGTCTCCGATGGTTCGTCGTCGTCGTCTGCGGCAGAGAGGAGAAGTCTGATTTTGATTTCGATTTTGAATTTTGGTTTTGTCGGTTAGTGAGACTTGAGCGTTGGTTTAAAGGTAAGGTTGAGAATTAGTTTTGATAAAGCTGTTGCTTAGAGTGAATTGTTTTTTGTTTTTGTTTTTGTTTTTGTTTCGGTTTATTCTGTTCGTTTGTGATTTTTTAGTTTGGTGTTGATGTATATTTGCTTTTAAGTTTTTTTAAACAATATGGTTCTCTTCTCCTTGTTGTTGTATTGACAGAGATTTTTACAACCCTTTTTGAGGAAACAAACTAAGAAGATTTAAATATAGTTATTGATTATTTTACATTATAAATTGATATTGTTATTATGCTATTAATTAAGAAAGTAACATCCAAATTAAATGAATTAGAGAATCTAGTACAGGTTAAATTAATAAAGGAAAAGGCAAGATACAAATTATTCTTTTTAAACTCTAAAATTTTATAACTAGGTTTTGATACGGGTTGCAATGTGAGAGTGGCATTGTAAACAAATTTGTGTGATATTTTGTAAGAATTAAGTGGTGTTAAAATATTTTATAAAAGAAAATATGATTAGAGGTGTTTCATCGAGTTTTTGGTTAGATGTCGTTTTGGGTTATTAGATTTTTTTGATTTAGTTTATGAATCTAAGTATCCAAAAATCCAATTTAAAACCTACTCTATAACTGATGGTGATTTCTTTACATAATAAGAGTCCGCCTAAATACGAGTATTCTAATAAATAAATATAATTTTTTTATGATATTTGAAAGTGTTAGTGGTAATGCACACATTTTTATATTTAATGTAGTAATATTTGTTTTAAATCCAAATTTCAATCTTACACATTTAATTTTGCAAAACAATTTAACTATTTATTTCATAATAAGAAACCGGATTTTAATTTTACACACTTCATCTAATGGAGAAGAGCTAAAAAAAATTATATCAAAAATAATATATGTAACATATAGAATCTATATCTCAGTTAATATTTAAAAAATAAAAACATAATTAGTAAAAAAATAAAAATCCACAAAAAAATTGGAAAACCACCACTGTTATAAATAAGTTTAATATATGTTGTAATCTCATAAATAATATTCTTTCTTCTCTCGGTCGTTCTAGGTGAGATTTTGAGTGGTAGGTTCGAAGATCTGCGTGGCTGAGCGAAGAAAAGCCTTGTCCAAGTCCTTTTTCTCAGACTAAATTGTTAACTTAGGAGTCGTTCAATTTACAAAACGAGCCCACTTAATTTATGCAATTTTTGTTTGATAAATTGAACGATTTATGTATTTTTTTTTCACTGGTGAGATTTTCGAACAGTAAATATGGTGAATGTGGCGGAAGTTATGGCGGCGATACCTCCTCCGGTGAACTAGATGTTGATGAGGCACTTCAGACATCCAGACAACGTTGGCTGAATGCGGTTGAGTGGGAAGCAATCTTCACCAACAACCACCTACAGATTTTTTCTTCAATATTAGGGTGGACACACATCTCTCTACAGGTACAATCAAGACTAGGATATAATACATGATGCAAAAGTCATACACGAATGGACTTTTAAGAGATGGATTGTTAGGAGAGAAGCAGAATTTTCAGATGTGCTTTTCCTACATTACTGATATAAGTAGATATAAGAGAGGATCGTAAGTAAATGACCTAGTTCTACCACTTATACCACTTTTCACATTTTGGATTATGTTGCTAAAATTTCATTTAGTTGTTTTCAAACATCTACCTCTTATAATATTATCTATCAAATATAAAGACTCATAAATAATATTTAACTCATGTCAAACTAATTGGAAATGAGTTAAACATTGTAAAATGAAATATAAATGAAAATATATTAATATTCTCATCAACTATCAAAAATTCATTCCTACAAACAAATTCTTTTTTTTCAATTGGTGTTTTACTTGTGACTGCATGTGTTAAATTTTATAAAATAAATAATAAGTAAAATTATATTTTGTTGGTCGGAAATTTATGGAAATTTCCTATTAGTTTCTTACCATTGTTTTTTCGTCAGAAATTTTACCGAAAAGTGGTCGGAAACGATTTCGTCATGTGGTCGGAATTTGAGATAGTTTTTTTTGTAGTGTAAGGAGCATGAACAACTTAACTAGAGATGTGAGGGGTGGGACAGCGTTGTATTTTATGCCGGGCCTGATGACTTCGTTTAGGACCAAAGCCTCCTACCAAAATTAAAGGGGAAATCCCAAAATGCAAGACGTTGAGAAGGAACGTGTAACTTTATTTCATAGAAGCAAAGGGTTTTTTCCATAACATAGCCATGAATATTAAACTTTCTTGAATTAACATTAAATTTACTGTATCAATGAAACCCAACTATGAAACTGAATGAAACTAAGGGTGCTTTTTTTATATACACGAAACCCAACAGCTGCATTTTTTTTATGTTTCTAGTTATGGCATAAACAACAATATTAAAAAGCATCTGATAAATCCCTTCAGAGAGATCGCTTCTCTCATGTGAGTCAGAGTTCTCTCTGAAGAAGCAAATGTTCAGTGTCTTCATCTTCTCTTTACGCAATATTCTTTCTGCCCTGTGACCAGAATGGCGTTGCGGGTTTACGCTTTAAGGCCTTAACACTAAATGGACTGTTCTTGCTCTGCAAATGACACATTCCCAGAAGGATTAGGTGAGATTCAAGCATTACTATTTTGATATGTGTTATTGAAAGTCGGAGAATGAGAACTTACCAATAAACAGGTTCCCTGATCAAGGTCACAAACCGGGTATTCGTGAGGGCAGCAACTATAGTTGTCATCACAGCAAGTGGCTGCTTCTAGTGGGCAACATCCCCAAGCAAAGCAATACTTGCCATACTCAAAGAGACAACAACAAGTGTTGCTCTCAGGACAAGTGTAGTAATTGTCACATTGGGTCGGTGGCTTGATGGGAGATGGAGGTGAAGGTCCCGGGTTTGGCGGGTTTTGGCCATTCTTGATCGGGTATGAAGGTTCAATTGCAATACCACATTTTCCCGATGAAGATGCGATGTTACGCGCCATCCTTAAGTATCCACTCTCTCCCCAGCTTTTACCCCATGAGTTTCTCACAATCCAGTAGTCTTTGCCGTCCTCAGTTCCGTATCCGACTGCCACAACTCCATGGTCTAGTTGTGTTCCACAAGTTCCATCAAATATACCCTTCAGAATAAAATGACACATCAACACATTAAAACACAAAGGTGAGTAACAATATGAACGTTTTGAGACCAAACATAGTAAAACATACTTAATATTCAACCATATATATATGAGATGCTATTGTTTCATGCGCCAATTTCTGCGTTTGCATATCATGAATAAACTTCACATTTCCAGAAACTAATAACATTTTTAAAGTTTTAATAAACTCTTTTGTAAAGTGTAAATGTAAACACCAAACAGAGTTTCTCCTTATGTTTGTATTTGGCATTTTCAATTAACAAAAGAAGTAAAATGGATTTATATGGATAAACATTAACATACTATCAAACACCCAAGAACTATGAGACATTGCTAAAATTTGTTACCGAATCATAGAGCTGGAAAGCACGACCGCCAGCCTCAATGGCGACGCTAATGGGCTGGTTAGCAACTGCTTTCTTCAACGATTCCTCGCTGTAAACGGGAACATCCTCATATGAATCGATCGTGACAACTTTAGCATTTTTCTGCAGCAAGAAACGCACAAGAGGATTGATATAAGAATAAGTTGCTAAGAATCAAATGTATTTCCTAATAAAAACAAACCAATGTACTTACTCTGATCTGGTCACAACGTCCATCAACACCCTTGTAAGGATAATCTTTGTCTGTATCAATTCCACCATTCTTGATGATGAACTCAAAAGCATAGTCCATGAGACCTCCGTTACAACCTTCGTTGTATGAAGTGTCACAATCGACCAACTCTTGTTCAGACAAGGTTATTAGGTCTCCGGTTACGATCTGGTTTATGCCCTCCACAGCTCCGATGGTTGAGAACGCCCAACAACTCCCTTCATTACCAATCATTAGTCATTAACATCAGCTTACAATAAACCACTAACGTCAGACTTCAGATAGAAACACATATCAATGTTCTGTAATGAGAATAAATAATTACCCACCAACCGATATATTGTGCAATTTCTAACATAATTATGACTACAAAAATTAACGTGTAGTAGTTAATCAAATTCATACATGAGCCTTAACAAAATTTCATAACCAAAATGAACAAATTTAAGAGATTGTGACCAAATAAAACCTCATTTAGGCTAAAGACACAACAACTACACTAGCACAATCAACTAGGCTAAGTCGTGGTCAATTTAAACAAGTCTCTAATAAAGTAATGACATCTATGCCTGATGATTTGTAACATTTAATTTACTGAGTCTTATCTTGCTAACTAAACCCATAATTCCCGGAAGGGTCGTATATGTTATTTTCACAAGTTCCAATACTTTTTGTAATAATTAGAGAGAGAATAATATACTAGAGGTAAATACAAAATGATGGTAAGATCCAGTGAACTAAAAACTTACCGCAGCTTCCCTGATCTTTGACCTCAGCCACGGCTCCTTTCTTCCTCCAGTCAACGGACTCCGGTTGCTCATCACCGACACGAGCCTCGTACCGTTGGCTAGTCCTCCTCTCACCTTTCTTATGCATCTTAGCTCCAAGATACATGGATCTATACTCATCGTTAGTAAGATCCGCAAACCGAGTCAAACCCAATCTATAACTAAGGTTCTTCTTGTTATGATCATCGACGAAACGAAGATTGTCCTTAAAGATCTCGAACCGTCGATCTTTCTCAAGAGAGTTTTGATTCTGAACCTTCCCGTGTTTCACCAACCACGCCTCGTAGATTCTCATAACCTCCGCATCGCTACGGCCACTGGTGGCGGAGACACCGTGTTTCTCGTCGTAGGAGATGATCGACATGTCCATGGCCGATGAAACTGCGACCATCGCTAGGAAAAAGATCGCCATGGCTGTCTTAAGGAAACCCATTTCTTCTTTACTGTTTTCTTGGGGAAGAAGAAGAAGAGAAAATGATCAAAAGACGATTGTATGATAGACAAGAGATGGTGGTGGGGTATATATAAAGCTAAATGAGATAAGTGTAATAATTGTTTTTTTTTTCTATTTATTTATGTTTTCGTAAGTCACTTTTTAAAAATTTCTAATAATAATGGTGACTTGTTCCGAATTTTCATTAGAAAGTTCAAAATAGATAGGAAAAATCCAAATTAATTTGATATGATAGCGAGACAATAAACTAATATGCATCTCCAACAGGTTGAAACGGAATCTATACCGAAAAAAGAAAAGAAAAATAGGGGATCTAATATATGAATGAAGATAAATGATTTATGGGCTTCTTTGTAGATAAGATAGCGTATGGTGATTGATTTTTTTTTCTAAGTCGAAAGAGGTAGCAAATCAGATAAATAAATAGAATGATATTTGGCTGTTGACAAAAAAAAAAAAAAAGAATGATATTTGGAAAAATAAGATTTTATAATAAAAAGTGATATTAATTTGTTAACCTATGTCAGTCGTTGTTTTAGTTAAAATATCAACATATCATTTCACTGATATTATTTATGATATACTGAAAAAAAGAAAGAAATAAAACTAAAATCAAATATTTTTAATCATTATCATCTTTTTTCTCATTTCCCTTCCAAATCAAAAATTTTACATGTCATTTTCAATTTTTAAAATTGAAAAAAAAACTAGGCCGAAATTGTTATACAATCCTTTCTAGTTTCTAGTAAAAAAAGAAAAATCCAAATTCTTCTGAACCTGTACATAAAATAATATATTTATTTTAATTACCATAATTCAAAAAACAAACAGAGGCAAAATCCGGTTTAAAAATCCTAATTAAGGCGGTTAAACAAATAAGTTAAAAAATTATAGTGTAAATATGAAAATCTATAAATGTGAGAGTCAATTATTGGTTAGACAAAATATGGGAAGGAAGAGATGAGATGAGACGTCAGTGGTTTGATTGGCAAACCAAAAATGTCATGTCCACACAAATTGGAGCGCGTGAAAATCACATGCGTTACAAAAGAGCGCGTGGATAGGATTGTATGTACGTGAGATTCTTATGAGTTCTGATAATAGAGAAGATACCATGGATCTAAAGTCTTACAAGTTATCGATAATAAATTATATTATAGATATATATATATATATATATGTCTCTATTATTAGATTCCTTCCGAAAATAAAAGACTGAAATAGTTTTATAGTTTATTTAGTTTACTCGAAATTATTTTAAAAAATGATTTGAAAGTTAACTTGTGACATTAGAACATTTGCCATATTTTTGTTGTCTGTTTCATCACTGAAAGAGAAAATGTAATTGTTAAATTTTTTTTTATCATATACACTAATAAAAATAAGTATTATATACAAGTCACATAATTGTAGGGAAATTTTCGTTGTTTACAAACGGTGGTACCAATTATATTTCGTTTCGTACACCACGACGTCGACAAAGTTCAACAAGTGATCGGTAGCCATTAACTCAACTAATCAAAGTAGGCACTGACTCAACGAATTAACGAAAATATTAACTTACATCCTTTCCAACCTTGATCTTTTTCCACAAACTACGACACTTGTAGTATGTCTAGAACCATAACGAATTTGATAAGAGTAGAGATGTAATGGTAACGGTCATTCGCCAAAGTCAAGATACGAATAATTGTTCCATCTTAGCCAAACGATAGCAGCCATAGAAAACAAAACGCTCCGATCCAAAGAACCCAATGATAAATTTGGTTCATGTGGTTGCTCCGGCTATTGAGACAAGGGCGATGGCAAAGATTACATCACGGTGGAATGCTAACCCGCCTATTCATGTATATTAACTTTCTGAAGAAAGGTCTGATCGGATCCGGTTGAACGAGATACGGCTCCCATGTATAAAGAATTTCATCAGCATTGAAGAAAAAATTTAAAGATAAACTCACCATATGAAAGAGAGATACGAAACGATAATGAAAGATATAAATGTACTCAATAATCATGAATCATCCGCTTAGACACATGCTTTTAATGGAGATGATACGGTTCGAGAGACATGATCATGAGTATCAAAAATGCATGTACCTACCCACCTCCATCCTCCAACTCACCGTTAGAAACCACACTACTTGTAACCAAAATCCATTAATAGTTCATTAGTTTTTAAATTATGCATAATAATTATTTGTTAAGAGACGGGTGCAACACGAGATCCGGTGCATTAGTGCTTCTATAATTTTCATATTTTTAGAACATTTGAAAAATAAATTAAACAGTAAGATTACATGGGCAGATAGTTTTGGGTGAACATACAGTCAACACCTTTTTCTAAACGATTAAGGGGTCCATTGGTTGCTATGCTGCAAGGCCTGTAGCCCATTAGAATATTTTGACAGTAATTTTCTAGTCAATCAGTCTTTCAGAACTTTTTATTATTATTTTACAGTCTTTAAAGTCTAACTGCCAACTTTACCTTTAATAGAATTCGACCCGCGCGTTAAGCAAGAATAATTACCATGTAACAATTTAGTTATTTGTTTGAGTTTTAATTTTGAAATGGTTGTTTAGTTGGAAAATTTTTAAAAATTAAATAAACAGAATCTTTCATTTTATACAATATACTATGAAAAATATATTGGACACACACAAAGATGTTGAAATTACTATCAGGCGTCAATAAATGTATTAAGTCCTAAATACTATCGGTTTCACAAGTCCTAAATATCAACAAAACAAAGCGTCTCTGGATCCTTTCACTTGCCATCCTCTTTTCCTTGTCCATCTGCTCCATCTTACTTGCCACCTCTAAGCCCCATTGTAAGAGATAAATAAATGAACACAACTTATAATCCAAGGATATAAGTCGCAACTATGATCTGAGTACTGTTTTAATGCAAAGACTTGTTACCGCTTCCTCCAAGACTGGTTTCTGGTTGTTGTTGCATCGCATGCTCAATAATACCCAAAAGTAAGTAAACCTCATACATTATATTTCGAAATTCGATATACATGTTAATGTTCTAATTGATCCTTGACTTTTATCATCAAAAACAACGTGGGAAGCCATAGCTGGTGCAGCTCCTGGTGCAGGTGGTGGGGGTTGAGCGTCAGCAAGAGACATCAAGTTCTTCTGGAGAAGAGCTTGGTACCTGAAGTTATAACCGAGCAAAGTGATGTCTATATAACCTCACCATTAATAGTTATTCTCAGATTCCATTACTGTTTAAGAGATATGAGATGGATATAAACATATGTATACAAAAAGATACTTACTGGACACGTTTTGCAAGTTTTCCGAGATTCTGGTTTTCTATGATCGCCATTATCAGCTTCTTGTTCTCATCAAGGTATTGCGTTTAAAAGATATTAAGGAGAATGAGAAGGAAATGAAGATGCAGTCTATCATCTAACCACAAACAATTAAAGACATCAAGCTAGCTACTTAACTATTTAAGAAAGTATAAACAACAAACATCAAAACCCACCAATCAATGTCCAAACTTGAAAATCGGATCCTAAGTGCGTTGATCCAAATTAACATATATTCCAAAATATTAACAGAACCCATAAAGCAGCTAATCTCCTAGTCCCAAAACAATCTCTTTTTCATCAATAAACAGAACCATCACCATGAAGGAGAGTAAAGACACTTGTGAGATTCCGGTCTGAGTAGTAATAAGATATTCAAATATAAACACTCCAACACAAATTGCCACTAATTACTACCAAATGACTATTACTTGCACTCAAATCACAAGAACTCATTGAGTCTCTCAGCATAAAAAAAAAACTTGAAAACACCCTAAAAGCCGAGAATGATGACAACCTTCAGATACATTATTTGTCTTAAATAAAACAATCCAGTAATGGCTGGAGAATAGTAGTTTTACTCACAGGTTCAGATATGCATTTCTGAAGTACCAATTTCTTGACGGTGAGGCAGCCAAAGGAAATATCGAAAGGGAGAGACTGCCATGGAAGAGTTAAAGAAGAACTTAATCACTAATCTCATCATTATATGTATAAGAATGTAACATTGTTTGGGAAAAAAAATATTTTTACCAACACATGAAAACCGGCCAATCTCGCAACGATCTTGAACTAAACCAGAAATCCGTTCTGATCAACCAACCATACTACATGAATGATAGCAACAACAACAAATGTAAGTCTCTGATAAAGTTCTCATCTCCAGAAAACCTAATAAGATTTCAAAGCAATTCATATCCAAAATGTTAGAAAGCAGCAGGAGAAAGCAGTAACTAACCTTCATGAGGTTATCGATGATGAGTCTACTGTTTACAGCAATAAGAACTACTACACATAGTTGAATAATCCGGCATGCCTCTGCAATGCCAAAACAATCACAAACTCTATTCATATGAAAACAAATTTATCTCTATAAGCTAGAGCAAGTTGAGATATGAAAATCAATTTCAAATTATCCTCCAACAGTTAACAAAATTGTTGCAATATCTGAGAAATTCACCTATTTGAAGATTGCGTTAAAGCTGAGTGGACTCTCCCTGGCCATCCGATGAGCACGAACCGACGGTCGATACATATACAATTTTTAGTCCATAGGATACATTTTTGCATACTTTCCTTTCACACGTCTGACAGCTAATACCATTGTTAAAAAAATAAAGTTGAACAAATCACACACAAAGTGAAACTGCTTCTGCATTAATGATCAAGCGATGGACACAAGAACACAAAATCGAACACGTAAGGCTCAAAAAAAAAATTCAGTTATTTTTTTGTTGAATGTACCAGCATACAAACTTTTCAATCAACAACCAAGCTAGCACCAATTCTGTGCACCTCACTGTATCATCAAAATCTACAGAAGATTAGATAAACACAAAGATCAGAACTCACACAGTAATGTAAAAAGGACATTCCATACACAAAAACACTTATAGAGATGTAAAAATTCGTATATGCTATTGATGATGAAATTCGGCCACTCCTAAATGACAATGATAATGTTTAAATGAACCCAAGAGATCTTCTTTAAGTGCTTAGAATTGTATATTATGTCTGTTTGCCTCTAGGATAACATTTTTTGTACCTGCAATGTAGAGAAAGCTTGTATACTATATGTCTGTTGAAATAATTATTCAATGATTAAAAGGAGTCAAGTCTATAAAAACTCATGAAAGAGATCTGCGAAAGCAATAAAACCATAGAAACTATAAAAGAAGACATGACGTAATGTGAAATACACGAACTGATTTGCTTTGATACACACAAAAATATCACCATATGGAACTAAGATAATAACGTCAAACAATCAATCGTAAAGAGAAACAATCTAGGATAACATTTTTTGTACCTGCAATGTAGAGAAAGCTTGTATACTATATGTCTGTTGAAATAATTATTCAATGATTAAAAGGAGTCAAGTCTATAAAAACTCATGAAAGAGATCTGCGAAAGCAATAAAACCATAGAAACTATAAAAGAAGACATGACGTAATGTGAAATACACGAACTGATTTGCTTTGATACACACAAAAATATCACCATATGGAACTAAGATAATAACGTCAAACAATCAATCGTAAAGAGAAACAATCTAGGATAACATTTTTTGTACCTGCAATGTAGAGAAAGCTTGTATACTATATGTCTGTTGAAATAATTATTCAATGATTAAAAGGAGTCAAGTCTATAAAAACTCATGAAAGAGATCTGCGAAAGCAATAAAACCATAGAAACTATAAAAGAAGACATGACGTAATGTGAAATACACGAACTGATTTGCTTTGATACACACAAAAATATCACCATATGGAACTAAGATAATAACGTCAAACAATCAATCGTAAAGAGAAATCATATCCTAAGAGTACTGAGGTAGAAGCATCCGACTACATAACAGCAAGAACCAGACATTTTCTACATAGCTACACCGTAAGACTTTTTTAATACAGTAGAAATAAAATCTCTGACAATGGAAAGATAGCAATGAAATTTGACAATAGTAAAACTCAAGGTGGGAGTTTACCAATCAAGTCTGGAAGCTTTTAAGTTCATAGAGCCGTATAGTGAGCATATGGTCAAGAGGATTCTACGCAACCATTGTCTTTTGATGACGATGAAGCTATAATTGGTGCCCAGAGCGTTGGCGCTGATCTTAGAATTGCAAATCTTGCATCACCGGCTCAGGGTATTTATCTGAGGAGCATTCTCCAATTACTAAATTAAAGATTTTTCTCAGGATAAAAGTTCCAGATTGCATCTAGGAGAACATTATGTCCTTGCAATTTAGTTTTAAGCAATGCCAAAAGATAAAAACAACTACCTCCTGGATGATACTGTCAAGACCATTGATGAGTTCTTGCATCAAGTTGTCCGTTTCCCCAAGAGTGTTTTCTTTAGGACCATTATTAGAGGATTCACCAGTAACAATCAACGCGAAAGCAGACATGAGATTATGCAGCACAAGCCACTGAGGCTGTGGTGGCTCACGATCAACCGTTAGATGCCCCTCAAAAAGATAACCTTGAAAAAATTCACAAGAGTGATAAACTCATCCCAAATTCTCTTCAGCTAAAACCATAAAGCCGTACTAAAAATGATCACAAACCTTGTGAGCTCCGTGTCGGCTGATTATCTACTTCGGTTAACTGCTCCTTGGCTTGAGCAATGCAAGATTTCAAGTGTTTCTTCTTGGAAGCATCAGACACAAGTCGCTCAGCCTCCTCGAAAAGACTCACTCCCGCAACCCAAAATCCAGTAGTTGTATATCTTGTCTTAAGAACCGTTGCAACACGAGATACAACTATATAGAACTGAAATGGCCATCAAACACAAATTGTGTCAGAGACGTAACTAAACAAACACACATCAGATCAATTGAAGATCCTTGACATGAACTTTCTCTACAATTTTAATAGAAAAGAATAAACGAAAGATGTTTAATTCATAATTCCATTACCAAACATAAGAAACTAAACGTTCAAATCACCATTACTATCATTAACCCTAAAATTCTGAGCTATTTTGAAATTGTGTTAGTCTGAAAAATTTAACAATAAACCAACCTGTTTGCGGAGAGAAGGAGAGGAAGAAGAGTAGCGATCACGGAGAAGATTTTTAATTGAACGAACATATGCTTCTAATCTGAGCTTTTTGTTAAGTTGTTTCTTCAGATCATCCAGCTCAAGCTTTAAGCTTTCCTCGGAAGGAGACGGTGAAGACGATGCATCCATTAAATTTTAATTACTTAGAGTAAAGGAGAATTTAGGGTTATTCATGATATGAAGAATAAGGAAGTTATTCATGAAGAAAACTAAAACTTGGATGGATACCTTAGTGAAATCAATCGAGAATGTAGAGACCTTGGGAAATTTTCTCTGCAGATGATGTTTATGAGTTGAATCGGACGCCAAATGCAATTCCTCGTGATGCACTCGTATTCTTCAAGATGTCGACAAAATAACGTTTGAGGCATTTAAACCCTGAGAATAAAGGCGAAGACGAAAAGCCAAGAAGCGGAAGAACTTCAGAACTTAAATCGTCAAATCGTCAATTCCTTTAATTTTATCAAGGACACGTGTCAAAATAGCAGATGCTGACGTGTTAACTCTAGAAAGGTTGACGTGGATAGCCGAGATGGAGAGAGAACTGTACTATTATATATATAGATTTGACGTTCATTATCTTAAAGCCACATAAGAGAAGCTTTCATAATAAAAAGTCACAACCATCAAAGTCACAATCATTTTAAGTGGTAACCAATTATTTTCTAAGACTAAGTCTCTAGAATCTCTTCTATTTTAACTTAGATTTTAGGTAAATTTTTATCAGAATGGTAATTCTTTTGAATAAAACATTTTTTTGGTTGTTTAATACATTATGATTTGAAGATATTTTTTTTTATCTATAAATATGATCAACTTAACCTTCACAACTATCATTTGGACCTTACAATCAAATCTTATTGGTAAACATTTGATGTTAAAAATTTGTAGACCTGTAAAATATATTTACTTTATCAATTGTATATGATATTATTTTTATTATATTTATTTATCTAATTTGATTAGGTGTGAGTGTTAAAATATGTCAAAATTCATGAGTCAACTCAATCAAATCTAATCTATAAACTCAAAAAATTTATAATTTGGGTTTTAATTAGCTATCACCACTTGGTTTTAGTCTTGTAGATTTTTTTTTTTTTGAAAAAATATTCTTGTAAATTTTAAATAAAGAAAATAATAAAAATATCAAATTAGAAGGATAAAATATAAAAAAAATGAAAAGGGAGAATCGATAAGAAAACTGTTCGTCTTTCCAAGACATTATGGATGAACAAGATTCAACTAAATTATCGCTTACGATTATTCAAAGAAAAAAATAAAAATGAAAGAGTTTAATATTTAACGTAAGAATAGGCCATATACGTGTAACATCAACCTCCAAGAACGTGCTTGCGTGCTGATCCATTCGCAAGGTAGCTCGAAAATATCTGAAGTTGACATAGATATTTTAACCTAACAAGTTGGAGTGGCAACAATTTTTACGTTTTTTTTTTGTCTATTGTATTCTCTCGGTTGTTTACTTTTTATTTTCTTATGACTTATAGTGTATAGATGTTTTTTATAAGCTGATTGATGAAAAAAGTTTCAACTGTTATACCAATTGGAATGATTGGTATGCATTTTTAAAATATAGATTTTAAATTTATAATTTTAAAAAATAGTTGTAAATTTTTTTATTTAAAGTTAATAAAATGTGATTTAAAAAAAATTAAAGTCATGATTTGTTGGCTTTTAAAATAACTAACGTAATATGTAAAAAAAAATTAGAAAGAGATTGAAAAAATCAAGGAGAACTTTCAGGGTTTTTAAAATTAAAAAAGTGTGATTGGTAAAATTTAAAATTTTAATATTTTTAAATAGGGCTTCTTGCTAAACTAGATCCTTATTTGAAGTCAATTCCAAAACTAGACCCCTGTTCTTTTTCTTTTCAAAATGCCTTAAAATACCCTTTCCAGCTTTTTTTCACAAAAATACTTAGCGCAGACTTCTTCTATGAAGTCTTGTAGCTGGGTTTAAAAAACAATAACCCAAAGATTCTCACGTAATAACGAAAATGCCATCGTCTTCAATAGTTCCCAACCACACTTACCAAACAAAATTGAGCTCTCAATGCTTCAAACAACCGAATTAAGTGATGTTAATGCTTTAAAACTGAGTTAAAAGCTCCATTTTTGTCGATCTCCTCTCTCATTTCAACCATTTAACTCTATAATATCGTTTTCAATATTTACCATCCATATATCTTGCGATTTACTAAGATTCGAGCATAATAACGCTTGGGTTGCTTGGGTATTGTTGGCGTGATCAGTTCTTGGCCGTTTAAGAAGCTAAACACAAGCTCAAACCGAATCTTGGTAATTTTTGCTTCATTTTCTCCGATTTTCCAGAAGGCAGACTTCATGGGTGAAGTCTCAATAGTCAACTGGGGGTTAGTTTTGCAATTGACTTTTTGGGTCTCAGACTTCACGATTGAACCACGATGAAGTCTGAAGTTCTCCTTTGAAAACAAAAAACGGTGTTTAGACTTCACCGTCGAAGTCTGGTTACAAGGGGTCTAGTTTTGCAATTGACCGTTAAGTCTGACTTTGTACAAAGACTTCTTCTGTGAAGTCTGCGAAAAAAGGCGGTTAGTTTTGCAATTGACCGGAACGAAGACTATTTATCGAGACTTCATCTGAGAAGTCTGCGTGAAAAAGGGGTTAGTTTTGCATTTGACCAAAATTCCGAAACATTGACTATTGGTAGACTTCTCGTATGAAGTCTACAACCATCGGTAATTCTGGAATTTAAAAATAAATTTTTTTGGTCAATTGCAAAAGTAACCCTTTTTCTAAATAGACTTCTCAGACGAAGTCTCATGTAAAAGTCAAACTCTGGTCAATTGCAAAACTATACCCTACTTTATGGGTAGACTTCGCCGAAGAAGTCTCTGAAGGCAAAAAGACTTCATCGAGGAAGTCTAATTACGTAATAGACTTCCTAAATGAAGTCTATTACCGAAAAGACTTCCTAGATGAAGTCTACTAAAAAAGTCAAAACTGTGGTCAATTGCAAAACTAGACCCCAAACTGGTATAGACTTCTCTGACGAAGTCTCCTTGTGTAGCAGACTGCGCATGTGAAGTCTGCTAAAAAAGTCAAAATCTGGTCAATTGCAAAATTAGACCCGTGCTTCAGACTTCACGGGCGAAGTCTGCTTCAGATAGCAAAGCAGACTTCATCGGAGAAGTCTACTAAGAGACTTCGCCTGTGAAGTCTCTAATGATAATTTTAGTAAAAATGCAATTTTAGCCTATTTGTAATTAGTTTTTTTTTTCTTGTCCTAACATGTGTGTTACGTATGGCTTTTGATGTTTTAGAAATTTGAACTATTTTAATCGCATAATTATTTTTTTATATTTTTTCTGAACTTATTAGGTGTTTAGGTTATAAATTTAGACTTCACGGGCGAAGTCTGCTTCCCATAGCAGAGCAGACTTCATCAAAGAAGTCTACTGAGAGACTTCGCCTGTGAAGTCTCTAATGATAATTTCAGTAAAAATGCAATTTTAGCCTATTTGTAATTAGTTTTTTTTTTCTTGTCCTAACATGTTTGTTACGTATGGCTTTTGATGTTTTAGAAATTTGAACTATTTTAATCGCATAATTATTTTTATATATTTTTTCTGAACTTATTGGGTGTTTAGGTTATAAATTTAGACTTCACAGAGGATGTCTGTGCGTAGACTTCGTTCGAGAAGTCTCTTGCACTATCTTTTTAAAAAATGGATTTGTATCATATATAATATGCATTTTCGAGATTTTAAATTTTTTACATGTGTATTAGTTATTGTTGTTGTTTATGTATGAATTTCACATCTCAATGTCTTATATTCTATCTTAAATCGATTTTACGAATTTCTGATAATTATTTTTCAACAGACTTCACCTTTGAAGTCTACTGTGAAACAAACTAACAGTTTGCCTTTGTGTTGTTTCAAATGTCTTTCAGAAAATGGTTCATGTACCTGCTGTCTTTGGAGAATGGGTGATGAGAGACTGTAAGTGGCATTTTGAGGTGGATCATCCCAAAGGAGGGAGAATGTTTTTCTTGAGTGATTCTTGTACACACCGTGAACTCATTGAGATGGCACTAGCAGACTATGAGCTGGACAAGAACGACTTCGTCGAGTTAACTTACTCGTTGCCGAATTCAATGTTGCAACTAACGGACACGGATTGTCCTACACCACCTATGCATGTCTCAAATGATAGACAAGTGCGGTCCTTGGTTGAGTTATGTAAAACGCATGCTGTACGCCTTTGCGTCTCGAGTCGTTTTGGTATGGCTAGTGGCAATGAGGTTGCTGGTGAAAGTGTTGACGAAGACCTTCAGGATGTAGAAGAGTTTGAAGACGAAGATATGGATATATCTGATGGTGGTGAGGTTAACGTCAACGACGATGGTGATGATGATGATGATGATGCGGAAGAATCTCATGCTGGTGAGGTTAAAGAAGAATACCTTGAGGATTATACTGTGTATGGGAAAGTTGAGGATGAGGATGGTAGTGAAAATGATGATGAGGATAATACGTGTCCTGTTGCGGAAGGTGGCTTTGTTGGTGAAGGCCCAAGATCCAACATGACATGGTCAGACGGTATCTATACGACTGCGAGTTTTCCTACAAAGGATGCGCTTGTATCCGAGCTGCGGTTGACGGCTATAATGTCGAAATTCACGTTCAAAGTGCATAAGTCTACACAAAAGTTGTTCGTAGCCATCTGCGGTGTGAAAGGATGCAATTGGAGGATTAGAGCGGCTGTGAAAAATGAACCAAAAAGGTTTTGGGTTACCTTGTACAAAAATGATCATACTTGCAATGTTGCAGACCGAATTTCTCTGCGCAAACGTCATGCTCCGAGATATATTGCTAAACTGTTTTATGATGAATGGGGAACAATCGATGGAGTAACGCCGAAGATGATTAGATCTGCAATGAAGAATAAATATGGTATGCAGATGAATTATACCACTTCCTATAGAGCTTTAATATTTGCACAACACTTGGTGAGGGGAACAGCTGAAGATGGATATGAGCAGCTGCCGTCTTATCTCTATCGCATCGGGCTAGCCAATCCCGGAACTGTCACTGATCTTGTGGTTGATGATCAAAACAGATTCAAATATCTGTTTATGGCTCTTGGAGCCTCTATTACCGGTTTTCAGTTTCTGAGAAGAGTTATGGTGGTGGATGGGTGTCATCTACCGGGGAAGTATGGTGGAGTTATGCTAGTGGCTTGCGGCCAGGACGGGAATTTCCAAATATTCCCGTTAGCTTTTGCTATTGTAGACTCTGAAAATGATGAAGCATGGCAATGGTTTTTCACTAAGTTGAGTGGATGTGTCTCTGATCAATTTCCTTTGGTCATAGTGTCCGACAGGCACGCCTCGATTAAGAATGCCATTGAAACTGTTATGCCATGGGCAACAAGAGGGATATGTTATTATCACCTACAGAATAACATAATCACGAAGTACAAGGGAAAGCAACTTATGTACTTGGTCAGAGGGGCTGCGTATGCATATACGCATTATGATTTTAACAGATACATGGACGCCTTACGTGAGACGAAGCCCGATCTTGCAGCTTACTTGGAGGACGCAGATGTGAAACTATGGGCCCGCGTTCACTTTCCAGGAGAACGATACAACATACAAACGAGCAACATTGCTGAATCGATAAACTCTGCACTTAAGCCAGCTCGAGGATTTCCCATACCCTTTCTTTTGGAATTCATACGAGAGAAGCTAGGAAGATGGTTTTTTAAAAGGCGAGAAGACGCTATCAGTCTCACAACCAAACATAGCAAGGGAGTTGAATATTTGCTAACTATTTGTCAGCATTATGCTGACCAGATGACTGTCGAACGCATAGACGGTTGGCGATTTCACGTGAAGGGAGGACATAGAGATTGTATCTTTGATTTCCAACATCGAACATGTGGATGTGGAGTGTATGATGTTGAGAAAATACCTTGTTCGCATGCTATTGTTACTTCTCCTGAGCTTAAATTGGATGTTGCCGCCCTCGTATGTCCGTCATACACAAAGGAATATTTGTATTCGACGTATGCATGCAACATTTTCCCAGAAACCGTCGATATCAAAGAGCCCGAGTTTACCAAGGTTTTCCTTCCACTCATCCGGCGTCCTCCTGGAAGGCAAAAGAAGTCAAGGTGGCAAACGTGGCTTGAAATCGCCAGAAAGACTACGCCAAAACAGCGGATGGCTCACAAGCAATATAATTGTTCAAAATGCAGGCAATCTGGACATACTCGCGCTAACTGTGTAAGTTAAAATCTTTGTTTTGAGGGGGCTCTAATTTTGAGGGGACTCTGTTTGTGAGGGGACTCTGTTTTTAAGGGGATTCTGTTTTCTTTTTTTTTGTTACGTAGAGTTTCAGGGTTGAAGGAAAGTAGAAGTCTGCTCTTGAAGTCTCCCATAGAAGTCAGTTCGGGACGCATACGAAGTCTCCAGAAGAAGTCTGTATTTGAAGTCTCCCGTAGAAGTCTATAACTAGATGTTCAGGACGCAGATGAAGTCTCATGTGGAAGTCTGTGGATGAAATCTTCCATTGATGTCTAAAATTAGGGTTTTGTACGAAGATGAAGTCTACAACTTTTTTACTTTTTTACTTATATAATTATGCTTTTTATACTTTTGCTGTCTACAACTTTTTGTATTTTTGCGGTTCTAATTTATCGAGTATTGCGGTTTTAATTGTATGACCAGTTATTTTTGTATTTTTACGAAGATAAGGTCTAAAACTTCTTTACTTATATAAGAGTAATTAAGGATAATTAATATAAATAAATTAAAGGTTCCGAACCATAATTAACATAATAAAGTTTGAAGATATAATTTACATAAAACCCCTCTTCACCACGCTCCGTTTTATAAAAGATATTTGAGATTTCCTTAGATAGCAATAGATGAAACTGTAATTTTTAGATCTACTCAGTAATATAGTGATTCAAAGAAGTTGGTTGCGTGTTTTGGAGAAGAGTAATAAATGATATGAAGCGACGTTTCATGAAGGTCCGTTTCTTTTTTCGTGCTTTTTATCGTAATTGAGAAGTCTAAATGAGAATTTTTCTAAGTATGTCTCTTAATAGGGTTTTGTATGAAGATGAAGTCTCCAGTAGAAGTCTGCGTTTGAAGTCTCCTAAGGAAGTCTCTTACTAGGGTTTTGTACGAAGATGAAAGCTCCAGTAGAAGTCTGCGATTGAAGTTTCCTAGAAAAGATTTTTGTGGTTATATTTCATTTAAGCAGATTTATACAAGATTATACAAAATATACGGTTATGCTAGATTTATACAACATACAAAATATCCAGATTTGTACAACATACAAAACCCTAGTTAAATATCTAGATTTATACAACATACAAAATATCCAGATTTATACAACATACAAATATCCAGATTTATACAACATACAAAATATCCGGTTAAATTATACAAAATATACGGTTAAATTCCTCAGCTAGTTTACAAAATATACGGTTAAGAAAAGCTCAGTCGTACAAATCCAAACCTTCGTAACCGCGCTTCTGAGTCCCCGTTATGCCGAGATCATCGTATATTTCTGTAGCCAGCTTCTCCCTTATGAACTTGATTTTTTTATCACACAAGCGGGTTGGATCAAATGGTATGTCTAGCGTATGATACTCGATGTACTTAAGGCAATACACTCCACAGTCACCACTCTGATTGTTTTTAGGAACACTCGTCTGTGGAACCCGCTCGTATGAGTAGGGATCAGAAGGGTACTTATCTTTTAGCGCCATAGGAGCTAGAAGGTTCATAAGATAAGCCATTATATGGCAAACATGATGTATTGCAGCATCAATCTCCTTATCCTTGCTGACCGTTAGATCGCTATCCCAAATAACGATGTGTCTCTTATGAATATCAATCAGTAGAGCAACCCAATGCATAACCTTGATGTTAAGGGAGGTGTAGATTTTATCCACATCTTATTAGATCTGCAGAACTCTGGTTGCTCTCCTGTGGCAAGAACATACGCACCAGGAGGTAGCAATCTGCCTAAACCTTTTTCATCACCACTTTTCTGATATTCTTCATACTTAGACTTCCACATCATGGTGAAGATGGAATCAACGAAGCAGATTCTGTCGCTCCTAAACCATTCTGGATGCTTCGTGAACCGTTGTCTTAGCAGATTGATTCCAGCATCAATGTGTTCTCAGACTTCAATATAAGACTTCACTCTCAGACTTATTACAAGAAGTCTCACCAGGTCCCAAAGCCATATTCTAGGAGACCGCATCACTTGGTACCAGAATGTGGTTGAGTGTTCCTTGGGTTTTTTTCTGATTCAACTTCTTTTAAAATGAAGTTACATACACATTCAAAATCTCATCACATAAACTATGTTTAAAAGGGTGATTAAATAGTGCTAATTACGGGCAAGTCGCCAAGAAGGCAATCAGCTTGGCTTTTTTGTCCTTGTCAATAGGACCAAAAGGGTCATAGCCATTGCCAGAACGAACAACCAGCCTCTCTAGCAACCATTGCTGATCACCCATCTTCTTAGCCATGAGCAATGCTGCTTTCTCTTTCAAGTTCTGTTTTGCCCTTTTTGCTTTATCAAACTCCGTATCTACATCTTTGGAGTTTTCTATCAGCACAACACTGTCTCCACTGCCCTGGTTAACACTGCTCTGCATAGTTTGAAGCAAACATCTTTTTATTGCAATTTCCAATGGACAAACAAACATCATTCAAATATAAATTTTACAAGTTTCTGAAATAAAGTTTAACATTTTCCCAACAACAATCTAAAATAAGAGTTAAACATGCCAACAAATTTCACATCATTTGTGTGACTGTGACTGACTACTCCTGGCAGCTACTCTTTTACTTTTCCTCTCCCCCTTGGGAACCTTTGGGATAAGGGGATGAAGACTAACCCCTTCGTCAGGTTGATTTGATTTGGTTTCAGATTGAGCCTGCTTCTCCTGAGGATTCTCTTTCACTTCCTCGGGTAGATTCTTCATAGCTCCGCTGGTGAACTTATCAAAAGCAGAACTCAGACTGTCTACTTTGTCAATGAGTAAGACAATCTTCGTTCCAAGCTCAACCAACTGCCCCTTCAACTCTGCCTCAAACGTGTTGAGTCGAGTGTCAACTACATCCTTCAACGCATCACATATGCGCTCCTCAAACTCAGGGGATAGACGAACTTTCTTCAAACTACCCTCTTCAGGAGCTTCTAGCTCTCTCTTAAAGCCATGATAAGGCTCATCCTTCACCTCATTCTTCACCTCTTCCTTCAACTTCAAAGGAACCTTCACCTTGAAGTTTGAGGGCAACTCACCCTTAGACTGCCAGTGTCCTTTTTGCCACTGCCAAGGGTTAATTGAGAAATGTCCATACATTGCTTTCACAATGTTGACAATACTCTCATCCTCATCATCCTCATCCCACCGTGGGAACATCTCATCAAATGGTTTTTCCACAAAACTGTAGACTGTGGTCTACAAACATAAAATTAAAATGAATAGAGGGAGATCAGATAATATAATAACAGACAGACATGTGTGAAGGAGATCATATAATATAATAACAGACATACCTGCTTGAGGATGCCATTTTAGAGGGTTTTGCTTCAATGGGGTCAATGGGGAAAGGATATGCGACCTCTTTTGCAAAGTCCGGTAGGGTAAAGTAAACCCAGGACTACAACGCTTGGACAAATCCGCTGATGTGATAAGTCCTTGAGATATCAACAGCCTTCACCGAGGAAATCAGAATCTTGAAAGCTACCCTTCCCCAAGGGTATGCAGCAAACTTGTCCAGATCCATCACCAACCTAGCAAGGTTCACATTGATGCCCTGATGGTGAGGGTGAGCATCAATGCAGCTGGCAAGGATGGCTAGATACCCCAACCTCACTCGATCTTCCGGATCCCATTGAGCACAGTGTGTACACACTGATACCAAGGCTTTATAGCTTCGTCCAACAGCCACATCGACTCCAAGCTTTACCCAAAAATCCCTCAGCTCATCTGTGATCTCAGCCTCCGGCTCCGGAGTCATAAGGTTTTGAACATAATCGCAGTTGAGCCCAGTGATGTGTTCAAACTCGTTTAAAGAGAATCTACTGGGACTTCACCAACTAGGCTCCAAATCTCATGCTTCTTGAAGTATACAAGTTGGAAACTGAGCATATAGTGGACCAGCCTTGATGCCCATGCGATCTGTTGCTCGTGGTACATTAGGAAAACACCCAGAGGGGAAGTCCAAAGCCTCTCCCATTCACCACGAGTTAGTGCACCCTTGACAGCTATAAGAAGCTTAGGTGTTCCGCTGTAGTAGCCTTTACTTTTCTCAGGCTGCGGCTCAACATCTTTGGTGAAATGCCTGTGTGGAAACTCTGGCATATGGTGAATAGCCTCCTTCGATTCGTATTCAGCTACTTCCCGCGAAAGAGCCATATTACAAACATATGTCATAGAAGAAAAAACAGGAAGTTAGATGACTGTGAAGTGTACGGACTTCGCCGGTGAAGTCTTCATATAGACTTTCCTTATGAAGTCTCCAACAATCTAGTAAAAAGGGACAGACGAAGAGAATAAACTGAAATTTAATTTGATTAGCTGTACGAAGATGAAGATGAAGATATGAATGAAGTCTGCGATTTCCATAACTGCGAATAAAATAAAAGATGAGTTTAGATACAGATAAAAGAAGAAACAGTTCAGAGAAAGAGTAGAGAGAGTGAGTCGTCGTAGAGAGAGTGTCGTCGCATGGTGATTTTCCAGCGAGAAAGAGTGTCGTCGTAGAGAGAGTTTGTTTTCCCGCAGGGAGGAAGAAAATCGATAACTTACGATGAAAGAGGAGAAAGAGGAGTAAGAGGGTCGGCGGTGTTTAGAGATTTCCGGTGACTTTTGGTGTTTCGGAGAAGAAAAAGAACGATGGAGATTTCTTAATTTTTTTTACCAAATTAACTATTTTTTTAGTAGCTGTAAATTTTTTTAACATAAACGTCTTTTTAGTCTCCATAATTTCTATCTTGACAGACTGTATATTTTTTAAATTTTTTAAAATTAGATAATATCGGTTACTTACAGACGAAGTCTATTGCAGACTTCACCAAAGAAGTCTCTCGTAGAAGTCTGCATGTGAAGTCTGGTCATGAAGTCTATAGTCTGTCATTTTTAGACTTCATTTGGAGACTTCGCTTACAGAATTCATATATTTACAGCTGTAAATTGTTTATGCCAAACCGGTAAATGTACATTTACAGCTGTAAATTGTTTAGTAAATTTTTTTTTTCCTCCAAAATTTTTCTCCCCCCAAAGAAGTCTCTCGTTGAAGTCTGCGTGTGAAGTCTTCTCATGAAGTCTATACAGACATTACTGGAGAAGTGTGTAACCCTTAAAACAAAACATTAAAGAACCAGAAACACTGCAATTTTTTTTTTAAAAGTCACGTCCTTGAGATAATATACGTCCGTCTCTTCAGTTTCCCATCTACTAATCTTTTCAGTTTCCCATCTATTAATCATTCCACCTCCATAGAAGAATTCAATTCTTCTTCACTGCTTTTATCTCAGCAACACAAAACTCACAACAAGAAAAAGAAAAACCCGATGGATGCTTACAACCTTCTAGCCGAAGCAAATGAAAGATACAATGGAAGCAAAACAGATTGGTGTTTTAAAGTCAAGATTCTCCGCGCCTACTCTTATTCGTTCTCAATGAAGGTCCCTACTGGTCCTACGTATTAGTAGATGAAGCGGTAAGAGATATTCACTTACATGCAGACATGCAGTCACATGGATCTGACAATACAATACTTTGGTGATGCTTCTTTTATGCAGGGAACTAAGATGGAGTTGATGATTACTCCAGAACATGTGCCAGCGTTCTCTGGATTGGAGAAGTATGAAGGGCACTGGATTGAAATACAGAATGTAGCAGTACAGCCAGGATTCGCAGCATTCCGTGCAACAAACTCTCATTTCAAACTTACAATCCAGTCTACCCAGTATACAAAGACTGGAATCATAAAAATCGATCCTTTGAACGACGAGCACTACTTGGATTTTTTAAGTTTGACCCAAATACGTGACATCAAAACCAAAACGAACGTTGCTATAGGTATGCATGCAAATTTCTTAACCCATAATTTATATGCATGTAACTTTATTTAACTAAAGGAGAACACTTATGATGTAGATACTATGGGCATGCTCTGCAACACATGCCCCCTTCAAGAGAGTCCACTTGGCCGTACATTTTCAAAGAGTGTGTTTCACATCAAAGATGCCATGTAAGTTTAAACCAAACAATAATAATACCATGACGAAGCTCACCGTATTGTAATTTACAACCACCTTTTATTAATCATAATAGGGACAATATGTTAAAGTGTGTGGCAACCGGTGAACACGCTTATAACTTCTGGAATGGCTTTAGGAACAGGAGGGGTGGAGCGGTGATCGTGGTGCTTAAATTATGGAGGATAAATCAGTTCGCGCGTAAGTGTGTTATTGCTACAGTTTAACATATCGTAATTGATCTAGACAATACAAATCTAATTCCCACAGGTGGTGATGATGACACTTGGCTGGAAACTGAAGAAGGCTTATCGGACATTTTGTTCGACCCAGCGATGGAAGAGGTTGAAGATTTGAGAGACGACTTCTTGATGTTTGATATGATAGCAAGATACAGGGCAATTGTCCCTAGATAGGCTCAGTTTATCTATCTAAATCTCTGTTTAAGAACATAAGTTTATTTATAATATATTACACTTTGTTTTGGATTTATTTGAATTTCATACGATAACAAAATCTTACAGACTTCACATGCGAAGTCTGCCGTGAGACTTCACCCGAAACTCGAGAAGTCTGTAAGCCCTAAACTCTAAATTTCGAACGTTTAATTCACTCTTTGTTAACAAATACTAACATTTGACATCAAAATAGTATAATATGTTCAAAATCTAACAACTATACGAAGGATCGCCATTTTATATCAAAAACATATCAATCTAAGTCTAACCCTAAAGATATATGCATGGATTCTTACACATTGGCAACCTCTAACCTATATGCCTCACATGGTTTACATCAAATGGCTCAGTTTTATGAATTTTTTTTTTAAACCTATTCGATCTGATTTAAAATAATTTATCTTTCAAAAATTTTGATTGAAATAATTTTTTATCATTTTTTTATTAAAATTCCACATTTAATTACGTTTCCAGACTTCATGGTCGAAGTCTGAACCGTAATTAAACCGTAGATTTAAATTATGAAAATAATAAAAAATAATCTCAATGCAATTTCTTCTTAAGAAAATAAGATTATCCCAAATATGAACTTTATAAATTAAAATTTCAGAAACTTTCATAAAATTAAGGTTGATTATGTTCTATGCAAATGATTATACCACTTCCTATAGAGGAAGTCTGTGCTGGAAATCTACTGGAGAAGTCTCTAACTAGGTGTTCTGTATTAATACGAAGTCTCTTAGTGAAGTCTACTCGTGAAGTCTACTTTTGGAAGTCTCTTGGTGTTCTCGCTGTTCTGAGACCAGTTCTTTTTGTATTTTTGCGGTTTTCGAACTTTTTATTTGATTTACAAATCAAGATTCCAATAATAATTAACATAATAAGAGAAATTAAAGATAATTAACTAATAAGAAATCAAAGGTTCCGATAGATAATTAACATAATAAGAGAAATTTAATATAATTAACATACAGAGGAAGTCTGTGCTGGAAGTCTACTGGAGAAGTCTCTAACTGGGTGTTCTGTATGAATACGAAGTCTCTTCGTATATACTACTCGTGAAGTCTACTTTTAGAAGTCAAAGGTTCCGATAGATAATTAACATAATAAGAGAAATTAAAGATAATCAACATAATAAGAAATCAAAGGTTCCGATATGTTTTGTTGTCTAATATGAAGAAGAAGAGCCCGATGAAGATGAAAAAGAAGAATCAGATGAAACTCACACTTACTAACCCAGACCCTGACATGTCAATGCAAAATTTTGTCGACCTGGTGAAGTACTCCTTCACCAGGTCGACAAAATTTTGCATTGGCATCTCTGGGTCTGGATTAGTAAGTGTGAGTTTCATCTGATTCTTCTTCTTCATCTTCATCGGGATCTTCATCTTCATCATTCACTCTTTTCGACCAAATCCGCGTACTCTCTTCTTGTCTTCGAAAACAATCTCACCATCTCTACTTTCCAGGATCTCTCCTCTAGAATTAGTTATTCTTTTCTTGAACAACCGCGATAATGGTACGTACAAGTCATCATTAGTATCACCATCTTCTTCTTCATCCTCACTCTTCACATTAACAACGCCCCATTATCCGGTCTCACATTTCTTCTCTTTCATCTGATTCTTCTTCTTCATCTTCATCGGGATCTTAATCTTCATCTGGATCTTCATCTTCATCTTCATCTTCATCTTCATCTTCATCGTCATCTAGAAGCAATGCTCTCTTCACCGACCGCCTGCTACTCATCTGATATGCGAAGACGGAAACAGAATAGCTTTGAAGATATGAATAGACGGTTGCGATTCCCAGATCTGCGAATCAAATAAAAGATGGGATTAGAGTTTTCCAGCGAGAGAGGAGAAAGAGGAGAAAGAATATCGATAACTTACGGCGAAAGAGGAGAAAGAGTGTCGGCGTTTAGAGATTTCCGGCGACGTTTGGTGATTCGAAGTCGAAGAAGAAAAAGAGCGATGGAAATTTTTTAATTTTTTTACCCAGATTAACTATTGCAATTTCAGTTTTATCTTGTTTAGTAAATGTAAATTTTCCCCCAAAATTTTTCGCGAAACATTTCAAAATTTTGGATTCATTTGAATTTCATCAGACTTCTACAAAGAAGTCTACGATAACAAAATCTTACAGACTTCACATGCGAAGTCTACTGTGAGACTTCACCCGAAACTCGAGAAGTCTGTAAGCCCTAAACTCTAAAATTCGAACGTTTAATTCACTCTTTGTTAACAAATACTAACATTTGACATCAAAATAGTATATTATATTCAAAATCTAACAACTATACGAAGGATCACCATTTTATATCAAAAACATATCAATCTAAGTCTAACTCTAAAGATATATGCATGGATTCTTACCTATTGACAACCTCTAAACTATATGCCTCACATGGTTTACATCAAATGGCTTAGTTTTATGAATTTTTATTTTTAAACCTATTCGATTTGATTTAAAATAATTTATCTTTCAAAAATTTTGATCGAAATATTTTTTTTTTCATTTTTTTATTAAAATTTCACATTTAATTACGGTTCAGACTTCATGGTCGAAGTCTGCGACTGTTTATGTTTTATAACATAATCAACCTTACATGCTTAAAATTTATGAAAGTTTCAGAAATTTAATTTATAAAGTTCATATTTTAGATAATCTTATTTTATTTAGAAGAAATTGCATTGAAAATATTTTTTATTATTTTCCTAATTTAAATCTAAGATTTAATTACGGTTCATACTTCATGGATGTCATGAACGAAGTCTACTGTGAGACTTCGTTCAAGAAGTCTTCTTCGCACGAAAGTTAGAACTGTAGTTGCGGTTTCTGTTTTTTTGTTTGCAAATATGGGGGTTTATATAATTTCCATACCCAAAGGTCTAGTTTTGCATTTGTTTCAATTTATGGTCTAGTTTTGCATTCAAACTCAATTTTTAGTCTAGTTTTAGCAATTCTCCCTTTAAATTAAGTACAAGTTTTGAAAGTGTTAACCAATCACCTTTGATCATTTTCTATAAATTTAATTAAAACATTTTATATCATTTATATTCAAGAGAATTTGCACTCTATACCAAAGAAATTGAAAATATTTATTTCGATGACATTTTCGTAATATTTGTTAAAATGAAAATTTTATATTAAAATATCTTTATCTTCTCTAAAATATATCTCTCTCGTCTCTATTTCTTCTTTGGTCCCTCTTTGAAGTTACAATAATCAATAAAATCCTCAAATTATTTTTCTTCATAATTTTTATAGTGGTTTAATGTTAAATTCTAGTTTTCCGAATTCTTCAAACTCGTCGAATTTTTTCCATGAGAATAAGATTAAAGAACCACCAATTTGAGTTTTGCAAAAGATAACCAAGTCGCTGGATGGCGGTTTTTATCATTTGAATGCAAAAGAAAACCATGTCGGTGGGCGGCGGTGGACAAGTTTGAATGGGAAGAGAACCCGGTTGGTGGACGGCGGTCTTTGTCACCTTTTGAAAAGTAGATACTTCATTAACTCTATTGAACCTTTTCCAAAAACAAAAAAACTTTGTACTAAGACAACTGCGTCTGTCCTGATGCAGAGCATAAATGAAGTAGTAAAAAAAGCTAAAAAATTATGAAATTTAGAAAGATTAACAACTGCCATACAATCCATAGAAAACATTTGGAGTTACGATTCAAAAGTTATGACCAAAATCCCAATACATATCTGAAATGATACAACATGCGAACAACAAATATTTATATGCACCGTTATATATCAATATATCAATATATCTCTATATATATATATATATTAATAAATCATATATATATTTACATATCATGTTATATGCTAATACGCAATGATATATTTGATATATCACACTATTTTTTTAATATTATACATGAAAATAATAGGAAAAAAATATCACGATATGTTATATATTTATATACCATGTTATATATTTATATAGAATGTTATATGCTAATAGTACACTGTTATATGTCAATACTAGGTAGCTATCCACTCCATGTGCAGAGAAAAAAAATGTATGAACGCAATTTAACTATAGAGTTTGTTTAACTAAAGATAGATATCAAAAGTAATGTCTAAACAAATACATCAAAAAATACGAACACAAAAAAGAAACGAAGATAATCTAAATGTTTTGAAAGACTTTCTTGTCACCAAATTCATGGGGTTTTCTGTATATTTTCGTCTTTGTCGTCGGTTATCATTATATTCATTAGAAAGGAGTTTACCCATAATGTCTAAAGTTCTTGGTTTATGAAGTATAATATTCAAGAGAGATATATGTTTTTAAAAATAATAATAATCGATATATGCAATGTATGTATATAATCAACCTTACATGCTTTACTATTATGAAATTTTAATTTATAAAGTTCATATTTGGATAAACTTAAATTCTGTATACGAATTTGCAATGAAATAATTTTATTTTATTTTTCTTATTTAAATTTAAGATTTAATTACTTAAAGGATACTTCACTAGTGAATTCTTCTAAAACGAGAAATTTTAACCTAACCCTAATTTTACCACCCATATATAAACTCAGTTTTCGCTATTATTCTCAAACCTTTTTCATTCTCTCAAAAACGACAAAACACACACTCTCTCTCTAAAACCTATGTAAATTAGCAAGGATCTTTCCACCTTCGACGCCCCTCCACCGTACCGTCGTCGGAAAGACATCGATTTTCTTGTTTTTTCTTCGTTTTCGTCGCTATTAATCTCTCCTTAAAAGTGTTATTTTCTTCATCCTCAGACATGACTAACAACTCGCTCATTATTGTTTCATTTTTTTTCACCGGCGTCTTCATCCTACTAACTTATGTTTTATGCTTGAAACATATGAGGTGTAATACCACCAGAAGACAATTAAGTTTGTTTATTCGTTAGATTCATACAACAATTTATGTTCCAAACAAAAGTTCAGATATGAATCTTCAATAATTTATGCGTTTTGATTTATTTTTTGGAATTTCATCTAGAGGTTTCATAATGAATTTCAAGTTAAAGTTTAAAACAATTTATGTCGAGTATGATTTCTAAAACTTTTGTTGATTTATCTAGGTTTCTTTGCATTATCTTTGTGTTGGTATACGAGTCTTCAATTTTTCCCTTTATTTTTACAGATCTAGATTTATACTGAGACTTCACAGTGAGACTTCACAGAGAGACTTCACACCGAGACTTCATAGAGAGACTGCACACCGAGACTTCACAGTGAGACTGCACACCGAGACTTCACAGTAAGACTGCACACTGAGACTTCACAGTGAGATTTCACACCTAGACTTCATTGGGAGACTGCACACTGAGACTTCACAAAGAAACTTCACAACGAGATTTCATAGTGAAACTTCACACCGAGACGTTTTTGGATTCTCGTAGCTTTAAAATTCTTGCATATAATGTTGTAGATGTAAGAATAAACTATTGAAAACTATTGAAGATGATGATATTTTTGTAATTACATCAGAATCTTTGAGTTGTTATGTTTCAAACTCAGCAATCATACTACATAGGAGAAGTCTTCGCTAGGTATTATTGTGAAAAAAGAAGTTCAAAAGAGTATTTTAAGACATTTTGAAAGAAAGAGGATGAGAGGTCTAGATTTGCATTTGACTTCAAATAAGAGTATAGTTTAACAAAAAATCCCAAAATTAATTCATAACAAAATGATGAATTTAATGTAATAAATAAATATGGAAAATAATGGTTATTTGTTATTTCATTGTTATAACTAATATATTTTTATATTTTATATTTGATTTGTTTGCAAAATAATTTAGATTTATTTTTGCTAAAGTCAGTATACAAATTTTCTTTTCTCTTCTCAAGCTATATTATATTATGGAGCCAGGTTTCTTTTTCATATATTCGTTTTTGTGATATGTTGTCTTTTTAAAATTTGTCTTTATTGTATTGTTTCAATAAACAAAATGTTGCAACCAATTTTTTTGGGTAAGAAGATGAATCATCGACTACATGACCAGTTTTTTAGGGAAGAAGTTGAATCATCGACCACGCGACTGACATCTCTTCCCCATCGTCATCCATTTCATCTTCAAAAGATCTCCAATACCATTTTTGTAGCTTATTCAAATGTTATTATCTTACCAAACATCATATTGAAATTTAGATCACCTCTCTATCTAGCCTATAAAATTACTACAACACCCTTTTTATGTGATCGAGACTACATGGCAAAATTCCAAAATATTTTTAATAAATTCTCTTTAAAATCTCGAAAATGGTAACATTAAAGGCGTCCTTGAAATCATAACAAAAATAACGGAAAACCAACTTGAAATCATATTTAACAGAAATGAGTCTTAACATTAACTTAACGAACTAAAAAGAAAGTATTGAAAACCCCTCCTCAGCCAGTTCGGATTATGAGTCACTTCTTTCGTTGTTTACGTTATCAAAAAAATTTCATCTATATTGACATTTTCTTCAACTCAGCCAGTTCCAGCTTGCTCCGCACTTGCTACATCTCGGACTTTCATTAATATTCTTTTAATTCATTTTTGAAGCCCTTCCTTTGGTCCGGGGGTAACACGCAATCCGTTTAGATATAATTCAGTTGTTGTTGCACCATGTTGACCCATTCCCATTCAATCTAGAAATTAATAATTGAGTAAGAGAAGAAAATCAGCTCCGCACCTTCCTCATTTGCATTCATTTTCAGGAGGTGTGAGCAAAAAGTTACTCAGTGACGGAGATCCTTCTACCCACATGAATCGAATAGAATCCCAAGACACATACGAAAATCATATAGACAAAAGAATATTCAAACAATATTCTTGCCTTCAAACCAACAAGAAAACAACATAAAACAAACAAGAAAATCCTACACACAAAGAATTACGATGCATGGCTTTCACCATCTCAGGATCGTCAACTGTTAATGAGCTGGTACATGACTACTCTGTCCACGCCCACAACCGAACAAGGAATACTACTTCGCTAGATCTCATCTAGGTTCTCCAGCAATATAACATCATTACTCTAATACAATATCACATAATTTCATGCATTTCATGCATTTCAATCATTACATAGTCTCAAGGTTATCAAATAGCTTAACACTATCAATCACATATTGGTTAACCATTTTAGATCTACAAAACCCTACTTAACCATACTCGTCAGCCGTCAACAAACTGCCACACGACTACTCTGTCCATGCCCACAAATCGAACAATGATCTACTTCCCTAGATATCATGTAGGTTCTCAAGCAACCTAGCATCAATACTCTAATACAACATCACATATTCTCATGCATCTCCATCATCACATAGTCTCAAGGTTATCAATCACCACAATTCAATCAACCACATATTGGTTACCATCATAGATCTACACAATCCTTGCACGAACTCCCTAGAAGAAATATGGATCCACAATCACGTCATCACCTTAACAGCTAAGAAGCATGGGGGCGAGAGCTTTGCAGCGTCTCGTGTATCGGAATCGTTTCGGGGACATGTACGGCATAAAGACGGCAAAGAAATGTATCATGTACATTTCTTATAAGGCACGGACCACGGCGATTTATAGGGACGGAGACAGTAGATTTTTAGAAACGTTTCTCATATAAAATAGAAATTATAATTTTTTTTTCAAAAAACATTAAAGGAACATATCCTTTAAACCTTTGTTTAATTAGGGTTTATAGATTTTAATCTCTCTTTATATAGGTTTTTTTGCATTCTCTTTTAGTCTTTTCATCACGATCTTCTCAATAATTAATCTCTGTAAAAGCCAAAAGGTATGTCTCTTCACGATTACTTGCTATGTTTATCTATTTGTTTATTGATCGACAAATAACGTAATTAGCCAACGAAAATCTCAATAATACTATGCATGTTTATATATTTCACTACAAGAAAACTGGCGATTTGCGACGGAAATATTCCGTCGCAAAAACGCGGCGGCATTGCGATGAAATTGCGAGGAAACTGGTTTCCGTCGCAAAGTCCTCGCAAATTTGCGAGGAACATATCTCTCGCTAATTGCGAGTAACTTGCGACGAAATAGCCTCCTATTTGCGATGAATTTGCGACGAAAATTTAAAATCGCAAATTTGCGAGGGAATTGCGAAGATTTTGCACGGGTAAATTGTTTTCGTCGCAATTTCCTCGCAAATTTGCGACGGATTTGCTACTTTATTGCATGGTTAGTAAAATGGGTAGAAAAATAGGTGAAACACGTTTTAAATGTTGTACCTAATTATTGCGAGGGCAGGTTTCCTCGCAAATTAGACGCAATTCCATAGCAATTCTCTCGCAAAATTTTACAAAAAAACTATAAATACCGTAACGTGAGATCTCTCATTTCACAACAAAAAAAAAACTAGCTTACAAAAAAAAAATCGAGATATCGTTTTGTGAGAGCTAAGAAAGAATGGCGTCGCAGAATGAAGCATATGCATTACGAAGTTGGATGTATAATCGAAAAGATCCGGAGACAAGAGAAGTGACGAAAGAGTATCGTGTCGGGTTGCGAGCATTCATCCACCAGGCCATTAACAACCCATATGCGAAGAGTGACGGTAACATATTATGTCCATGTAATACTTGCAAAAACACTCAATATTTGGATATTGATATTGTGAAGAGACATCTATATAATAGAATATAATAGAGGATTTATGCCGAACTATTATATCTGGTTTTCACATGGGGAGGGTTATAGTCTTGGTGCCGGAAGTAGTAGTACGGGTGATGGTGTTGATCAACCGAATTATAATGATAATTATAATTATGGAAAAAATATGATTGAAGATTATGAAAGGGATCAACAGGGAAATAGGTTTCATGATATGGTTACTGATGCATTTCATGAATCTATTCCTGCATTTGCTAATGATACTAGGGAAGAACCCAATGTTGAAGCACAACATTTTTATGATATGTTAGACGCTACAGATCAACCTATCTATGAGGGATGTAGAGAGGGGTTATCTAAACTTTCATTGGCATCTAGGATGATGACAATTAAAAGTGATAATAACCTAACTGAGAATTTGCATGGACGCATGGGCTGAGCTTTTTAAAGAGTATTTGCCAGAAGATAATATTTCTGCAGGGAGTTACTATGAAATACATAAATTAGTTGCTAGTCTGGGGCTACCTTCGGAAATTATCGATGTTTGCATTGACAATTGCATGATTTTCTGGAAAGACGATGATAAGCTACAGGAATGTCGATTTTGTGGGAAGCCAAGATATCAACCAACTACCGGAAGGAGCCGTGTCCCATACCAACGTATGTGGTACTTGCCTATCACTGATAGATTGAAACGGTTATACCAATCGGAAAGGACATCGGCGGCAATGAGATGGCATGCAGAACATACAACGAATGATGGGGAGATTACGCATCCGTCAGATGCAAAGGCGTGGAAACACTTTCAGACGGTACATTCTGACTTTGCTAACGAGAGTAGGAATGTCTATCTTGGCTTATGCACTGATGGATTTAGTCCATTTGGTTTGTCTGGGAGACAATATTCTTTATGGCCTGTGATATTGACGCCATACAATCTGCCACCAGAAATGTGCATGCAAAGGGAAGTCTTGTTTATGAGTATTCTGGTACCGGGTCCTAAGCATCCAAAACGATCCCTTGATGTATTTCTGCAACCCTTGATTCATGAGTTGAAACAATTATGGTATACAGGTGTACGCACATTTGATTATTCACAGGAACGGAATTTTACAATGCGGGCAGTGCTATTGTGGACCATTAGTGACTTCCCAGCGTATGGGATGTTATCGGGATGGACCACGCACGGAAGGTTATCTTGTCCATATTGCATGGATCGATCAGATGCCTTTCAACTGAAGCATGGAAGGAAGTCGTGCTGGTTTGATTGTCATCGTCGCTTTCTTCCCTTGCATCATCCGTATCGGAAGAACAAGAAGTTGTTCAAAAAGAACAAGGTTGTGCGTATTCCTCCCCCAGTTTATATGTCAGGGAATGATTTGTTTGAGCAGATTGATTATTATGGTGCTCAGGAAACATGTAAGCGTGGGGGAAATTGGCACACTACAGCGAACATGCCTGACGGATATGGGAGTTCTCACAATTGGCACAAAATGAGTATCTTTTGGGAACTCCCATATTGGAAAGATCACCTACTACGGCACAACCTTGATGTGATGCACATCGAGAAAATTTTTTTCGATAACATCATGAATACGATTTTGAATGTGCAAGGAACGGGAAAGAGTAAAGACAACTTCAAATCAAGGTTGGACTTGGCCGAAATCTGCTCAAGAAGCGAGTTACATATTACAAGAGATGGTAAATTACCGATTCCGATCTTTCGGTTGTCTGGGGATGCGAAACAGACGTTGTTTAACTGGATTGCTTCAGAAGTGAAGTTTCCGGATGGTTATGTGTCCAAATTCTCAAGATGTATTGAACAAGGCAAAAAACTTGCCGGTATGAAGAGCCACGATTGCCATGTTTTCATGCAACGACTATTACCCTTTGCATTGGCTGAGCTCTTACCGACAACCGTCCACGAAGCAATTGCTGGTACATATTAATTAATTACATTAATTATTGAAATAGTTTTGTCATTTTATTAAATTATTTCAGTGGTGTGATTATAATAACTATGAACGTGTAGGCATTGGAGCATTTTTCAGGGATCTATGCACACGAACACTTACAGACGAGGGCATTGTGCAATTACAGAATAATATACCAGTGTTGCTCTGTAATTTGGAGAAAATATTTCCACCATCTTTTTTTGATGTGATGGAACATCTTCCAATCCACCTACCGCATGAAGCAGCTCTTGGAGGGCCTGTGCAATTTCGATGGATGTACCCGTTCGAGCGATTCATGGGACATCTAAAAGGAAAGGCCAAAAATCTTGCAAAAGTGGAAGGATCGATCGTTGCAGGAAGTTTGACTGAAGAAACCTCTCATTTCACGTCATATTATTTTAGCCCAACCGTTCGAACCAAAAAGGCTCGTCTAAGCCGATATGACGATGGAGGTGTTGCACCAACATATAACGTAGAGGTCCCAGATATCTTCACCCAAATAGGGAGACTTGGTGGAAAGGTTAAGGAAGTTTGGTGGGAAGACCACAAATTTACTCGTGCGGCGCACAATTATATATTGCGAAATTGTGAAGGAGTGCAACCGTTTGAGAGGTATATCTCTTAATTAATTATTTAAATTTGTTAACTAACAATTATTTAATATTATTCATTGTGAAGTTCACGAATTTAATTTAATTTTGTTTGTACAGTGAATTCGACAGGCAGATGCGAGAAGCTTGTCCCGGTTTACCAGAAAAAGAGTATGAGAAGTCCAAAGAAGATAATTTTGCTGGATGGTTAAGATATTATGTACGTAGAGTAAGATATTATACATATTTGATATATTCCAACAATATTTAAATAATCTAATTCGTTAATTAAAAATTTATGTTTATATATATAGGTGATGAATGGATGTGCAAACCAGCCCTTGCCACTATGGTTGCATGAGATTATTCACGAACCAATTGCGAAGATCAAAACTGCCCCAATGTACTTCACTCGTGGATACACTTTTCACACGTATGATTATGGCTCCAATAAGTCAACCGCAAATTATGGAATCCACGTGCCAGGTGATCTAAACTTCTACGGCGTCTTGCAAGAAATTATGGAAGTCTCATATCCTGGAATTATTGGGTTGAAATGCATTTTATTCAAATGTCATTGGTACGATCCAACGGTCGGTCGAGGCGTCCGCACAAACACATTAGGGGTAACCGATGTCAATGCAAACAAAAAATTTTCTAACTTCGAACCTTTTATCCTAGCATGTCAAGCAGAACAAGTGTGTTATATTCCTTACCCTCGGAAAAGGCAAATGCGGGAGACGTGGTTATCAGTGATAAAAGTGAATCCGAGAGGTCGTATAGTCGGGGAAGTTGATGATGTGGCTATGCAACATGAAAGATCACCAGAAGTCTTTGTAGCAATCGAATCAACCGAGAATATCTTACATATTGATCCAGAAACCAGAGAAGAGGAAGACATAATAGTTGATGAGACGAAGGAAGATGAAGAATCTGACGAGTTCGAGGAGACTGATGATGAAGAAGACACTGATCATAGTGAACACTCCAATGAATCTGAAAAAGAATCTGATTAATTTTTAAATGTTTTTAAGCAATTTCGATTATAAATAAAGTTTTTTTTTAATCAAATTTTACCAAATTTGCGAGGGATTTGCGATGAAATAGCTTAAATCATCGCAATTCCCTCGCAAATTTGCGAGGGAATTGCGATGGACCCGTCCAATTCCACGCAATTTCCTCGCAAATTTGCGAGGAAATTGCGAGGAAAGCGTCTAATTCCACGCAATTTCCTCGCAATTTGCTAGGGAATTGCTTGGAATTAATTTGAAAATTCAGCAATTTGAAAAGAAAAACGTAGGCGGAGGGAGAAGAAGATCTCGATCGGTCATAAGTCATATCCAATGAACTCAGGTATACACTGAAATCTTCCTTGATCTCGATTAGTCATTTCCTTCTCTTCTTGGCCCTGAGTACGATTTCTTCTGAGTTTCTGAGTTCATTGCTCTCGATTTCATCCAACTGCCTTTTGTTTTTGTTTCCCGAGAAAATGAAATCTGAATTCTTTTGAAACTTCTTAATGGTGTATGTTTGATAGTCTTAAGAAGAGCTAGCTGATCAGAATCATATATATTGTTGCGGCTCGTGAACCCAATGTCAAACGAGAACCAGCAGATGAGGATCACGTTGTTGCAGCTCCTACACCTTATGCATCTTCATCTCACAGACAAGAACTAGAGACTAGAAACTCTGATTATGATCCTACTCCTCGTGAGAAAGTGCTCGAGGTATTGAGTCTTTTCAAACAAGTATACAAATGGTCTATTTAATCACATTTTATAAAACTTTGCGATGGCATTGCGAGGGAAGAAAAAACAATAGACGCAATTCCCTCGCAAATTGCGAGGGACTTGCGAGGAAATGAAAAAACACCATCGCAATTCCGTCGCAAAACGTTTCCCTCGCCATTTCGTCGCAAATTTGCGAGGGAATTGCGGCTTAAGACTTTTATTGGTTTAACCGCGAATTGAATTTTTGTTTAATCTTTTGAAATATTTCGTTTTGCGATGGAATTGCGATGGTAGATCAATTCTCTCGCAAATCCGTCGCAAATTGGTAATCCGAAACCCTAATTTGCGAGGGATTTGCGACGGAATTGCGATGGACCGTGTAAAAACAGAATAAAGTCGCGATCTTCTTCTTCCTTTTCCTTTTCTTCTTCCTTCTTCTCCCGAAACCGCCGATTTGCGATTCACCTTCTCCGACGAGCTCCTCTCCAGCCGCGGATCTCCTCTCTCCTCCTCTCCAGTCGCCGATCTGCTCTCTCCTTCTCCAGCCGACCGATCTCTCCTTCAAACCAAGGTTAGATTTTGATTTTGATTTTGATTTTGATTTTGATTTTGATTTTGTTTTTGATTTTGATTTTGTTAGATTTTTGTTAGATTAGATATTGTTAGATTAGATATTGTTAGATTTTGTTGATTTTGTTAGATTAGTTTAGTTTAGTTTAGTGAAATTGTTAGATTAGTGAAATTAGTGAAATTATTGAAATTAGTTTAGTTTAAATATTTGTTATATTATGTTTTGTTAGAATTGTTAGTGAAATTGTTAGATTATGTTTTGTTAAATATTTAGTTTATTTTGTTAGATTAGGTTTTGTTTGATTAGTTTAGTTTATTTGTTAGATTAGTTTGATTTTTTAGTTTAGATTAGTTAAAATAATTAGTGAAATTGTAAGATTATGTTTTGTTAGAATTGTTAGTAAAATTGTTAGATTATGTTTTCTTAAATAATTAGTTTATTTTGTTAGATTATGTTTTGTTAGAATTTGGAAATTTATTAGATTATTTTGTTAGTTTATTAATGCGTTAGATTATGTTTTGTTAGTTTATAAAATTTATAAAATTAGTGAATTTATAAAATTTAGTTTATAAAATTTAGTGAATTTTAGAAATTTTTAGTTTTTAGGTTTTGTAATTTTATAATTCATTTAGTAATTGATTTTTAAAATTTATAAGTTTTAATATGATATCGTTGTAATTATTTTACTAATTTTTTAAATTTTGTTTTTCAGATGTCTGGAGTTAATAACGAGTACTCTCGTTATCTCTCGAGGGGTGGCACGCCTCGGAGGAGTGACTCGTCTCGGAGGAGTGGCACGCCTATTCCAGAAACTCCTCGGACGAGTTTCACTTCTCAGACGGGACGACATGACGACATCCCCGGGAGTCAGCACTATTCACCGCCTCCACCCGCATTCTCAGATCCCCCACAGGTGGCACAGTATGAGAACGACAACGATGATCTTCTCCTTAAGGCGATCCTCGAGTCTCCAGGTCATGACCTTCTTCCCCGCCTTGATCCAAGACGTCCTGATAATACGTATTGGTAAGGTTTTTTTTTTTTTGAATTTATTAATTTAATTTTAAGTTTTTTAAAACAAATAAAGTCATATTATTTGTTTTTTATTATTTTACATTTCAGGTTTGATCAAGACGGATGCGTGGCCGCTTCGGTCCGCTCGATCTTTGAAAGAGATTTCAGAGAGCCTCATGCCAATTGGAGGCAAACACCTGAGCATGTCAGAAGACGGTGGTTTCAGACTTTTGCTGTAAGTTTTTTAATCTTTAAAATTAATTACTTTATAATTTATATAACTTATTGTTTGAATTTTTCATGATAACTTATTTTTTTGTAGCAACACTATCATTGGGAGTACGGTATTACGAGCAAGGTCCGAAAGGAGTTTGAAGCGAAGCTGAAGGAACGCATGGCCGACCAGGTGGGACGGTGGAAGAAGAAGTGGAAGAAAGAAGGCGACCTTGCGATGCCTAGGTGGTTTGATCCAGATGTCTGGGCAGGCCTTGTGGCTTATTGGCAGGATCCGGCGAGCGAGATCAAGAGCGCTAACAGTCGGGCGGCCCGGTACGCTGATCCTGATGGGGACGGGTATGCCAAGCATCGGTCTGGACAGCTTTCCTACATGGCCCGCGGACGGAAAATCGTAAGTTTTTCATTTCTTTTAATTATTAATTAAATTTTTTATGATATTTATAAAAAAACAAATCAGGCAAAGGATCGCGGAGATTCGATCCCGGATTTGCTAGCTGTCCTCGAGGAGACAAAGAGGCGACCAGATGGGACTTTTGTCGACGGGAAGTCTGAGAAGATCTACAACGAGGTCACTTCGAAGATGCAGGAGTTGACTCAGCATTCGGAGGGCGATGAGAGCGCATCTACCCCTTTGACTCCCGCCGTGAAGAACAAGATCTTTACCGAGGTATGAAAATTGATGTTCTATATTTATTTTTTACAGTAATTTTAACTAATTAAACGTATTCTTAATTTTTAGGTCGCTCCCTGTAAAAAAGGGAGAATTTACGGAGTCGGTTCTCTGCAATCGCAGATCGACTCGTGTACTTCTTCTTCATCGGGAGCAGCAGAAGCAGAGTCTGCCGCCTACTTCCAGGGCATCATTGAATCGCAGGCCCATCTTATCGTGACTCAGTCTGAGAAGATCTCGAAGTTCGATCAAATGTTCAACTATTTGGCCACAAAAGATCCGGTTCTAGCAGAGATGTTTCGCGATCAGGACCGTGGAGACGCAACTACTAGTAGGACCGGAACTAAGACCGGGACCAGAACCGGATCCGGACCATCGTTCAATTTTAGTTTCGGTTATGTATGCTACAATTTTAGTTTCGTTTAATATTTGAACAAATTATTTTTATAAAATTTTAATTTTGAAAAAAAATTTTAATTATAATTTATGAATTTTTAATTATTATCAATAATTAATTATTATTAATAATTAAAAATTTTAATTATTATAAATCGGTATTCGTCGCAATTCCCTCGCAATTTGCGAGGGAATTGCGACGTCATTAAGAACTATACCCACGCAATTCCGTCGCAAATTGCGAGGGAATTGCGACGAATACCAGACTCTACCCACGCAATTCTGTCGCAAAGTTTCGTCATAAATCCGAAGCAAGGTTTGCGACGCGTTTGCAAGGAATATTACTACCGCATGTTGCTTCGATTTTGCGATGAATTGTTTTGCGATAAACGACGCGTTCACGCACTTCCGTCGCAATTTTGCGACGAAATTGCAAGGTTTTTTTTGTGACGAGATAGCAACCACGTTTTTCCCTCGCAAATTTGCGACGAAAATTGATTTACGAGACGGAATTTGCGACGGAATGGTGCGTCTCGCAAATCCATCGCGAAAGGCCATTTGCGACGGAATTGCGAGGTATATTTCCATCGCAAATGGCCTGTTTTCTTGTAGTGTTTTCTATTGATCGAGAAGTAACATCAATGGCCTACGGAAATCTAACGATTACTTATTTATTTATTGGTGGGCTATTGTCTTGTGACTTCTCTATCACGACAACGTCAATAGACAATGGTCATATAATTGTTTACTTGTTTATATGGTCTCACGATAAACAGCGATATGGAGTTGTGAGATGAATCTGGAGTTTGTTTATATATATTATATGGTGTTTGTTCATATTCTATATTTTTTTTCGTTTTTATCAATTTATTTTTCACGATAGTTGTAGGTTGATTATTTGATATTATTGATATGAGTAGTAGATCTAATCAAAGTGGTGAAGCTCCATTATGGACTTACGTGACTAAAGTTGCAAAACAAGGAACAACAAGAGGAGCTTATACCTTTAAGTGTAACATATGTAATGAAACCAAACAAGTCTCTTATTCAAGAGTGAGAGCACATTTGCTTGAGCTAGAGATGAGTTTGAGAAGAAGAAAAGCGATTATGGAGCTAGAGATGTTCCTTGCCTGGTGAAACTAATTATGCCCCTAAGAAAAGAAAGTCTATCATTTCTCTTATTGAGAGAGCATTTGGTATTGAAGTGTCAGACTAGTTGGATCAGGAAATTGCAAGGAGTTTTATAGAGGAGGATTGCCATTTAATATTGCAAGAAATCGCATTATCATAAGGCCTTTCAGTTTGCTGCTAATAACAAAATTGGTGGTTATGTGCCTCCTGGCTATAATAAGCTGAGAACAACTTGCTACACAACGAGAAAACCCATGTTGAGAGGTTAATAGAACCACTTAAGTTAGCATGGAAAGAAAAAGCAGTGACGATTCAAGATTGTGTTAGATGGTTTGAGCGATCTTACAAGAAAATCTCTAATGAATTTCATTGCTACTTCTTCAAATGGTCATGTGTTTCTCAAGGCTTTGAATTATTTTGGTGAGGTGAAAGATAGATTCTTCATTTCTGATTTGATGAAAGAGGTTATCAATGAAATGGGTCATCAAAATGTTGTGCAAATCATCACTGATAATACAGGAAATTGCAAGGCGGACGGAGAGATTATTAAGTGCATGTTTCCTTACATCTATTAGACACCATGTGTTGTTCACACCATTAATTTTGCTTTGAAGAATATTTGTGCAGCAAAGAATGTGGAAGGGAATGCAACAACATATGAGGAATACAATTGGATAACAGATGATTATGGGGATACATTCTTTATACAACACTTCATCATGAACCATAATATGAGACTATCAATCTTGAGTAAGGTTTCTACTCTTTAATTGCTTTCTGGTTCTGATACTCGTTTTACTTCCATCATTGTGATGCTCAAGAGAATGCTGCTTATCAAAAGAGGTCTTCAAGCCACAGTCATAAGTGATGAGTGGTCTACTTATAGAGAGGATTACATGGGGAAAGCAAGCTTTGTTAAGGAGAAGATTATGAGTGTGCTTGGTGGGAACAACTGTCTTATATTGTTGATTTCACAAGATCTATATATGATATGATCATATTTTGTGATACTAACAAGCCATGCCTTCACTTGGTTTATGAGATGTGGAACTCCATGATAGAGAAGGTGAAGGTTGAGATCTATAAGAAAGAGAAACGTCCAATTTCTAAAGTTAGGTACTTCTATGACGTTGTTTATGAGATTTTAGTGGCTCGTTGGAATAAAAATAACACTTCTCTACATTGTCCATATAGGGATGAAGACAACTCCCGTGAAAGGATGAAGTGTTTTCGAAGATAATTTTCTAATTATGATGAGCATAGAAGAGTGATGGAGGAGTATGCATTATTCTCAATGAATAATGATCCTTTGATGATTTATCATGCCTTAGAGCGATGACTATTATGGAATTCAAGAGTTGGTGGGCTAACTTTGGTGCCCAAACTCTTATCTTCCAGACTTTGGCTTTTAAGTTACTTGGCCAACCTAATTCATCTTCTTGTGATGAGAGTAACTGGGGTATTTATTCATTCACTCACTTAGGATGAACAAGTTGTATCCAATTCATGTTGAATACTTGGTTTACATCCACAACAATCTTTGTTTGTGATCAAAGAATTCTAATCAATATGAAGATGCAAAGACCAAGATGTAGAAATTAGTTGGTGGAAATACATTTGATTCGATTAAAGATGTGAGATTCTTGGAGTTTGTAAATCTTTCACTACATGAGCCACATCTTGAAATGAATTGCTCAATGATTAGTTTTTAAAAAAAGTTATTTAAGATATTATAATGAATTATAATGGTGAGACTTATGTGTGATGTTTTTAAATATTTTAAATCTATGAGTATTTTTTTATATATTCTTATAGACGTATCCACGACAAACACATATCTATAAATTTTGAAAGTGATGTTTTCCGTCTCCGTTTCCGTTTCCCTACCTCTTACCGGTCTCAATGCAGCATAGCTTAACAATATCGGATTTGAAGCTGGGAGTGGCAGAAAAGGTTTCTGCTTGACGGCTCGAGATTGACTCGAGATTGGCTCTCCTTCACTGACAATGACAGGTCTCCTCATCCTCTTCTTCACGACAGCGATGGTGGTGGCTAGCAGTAGCGCAAGATTGACGACGGCAGAAAAAAGGGTGGGCGATTCTCTGTCTCTAAGGAGGTCTAAGGTTTCTAAACTCTTATCTTTCTCCACTATCATTTATATAGAGGATCTGAGAAGATAGAGTTTTTTTATGAAAGACGGTTCTGTCCGAACTTTAGAAAAAACTTGCGCTTCACGAACCGGGTTTTGGGCGGGATGCTATAACGACCACCACTTTTCTATAGTTAAACAAGTCGTTCGCTATGTCACGTAGACACATTTTGATTTGGGTATCAAAGAAATCATCTAACTGGATGAAACTATTAGTTCATGTTTGATTTAAGTTTCAAAACTGTAACAGTTGATCCTATATTATAATGTACAATGTATATATGAAAAAATTAGCGGATCATCTACTAATCCACCAAAACCAGGGCCCCGGCTAAACCCATCGTCCACAGTGGACCAACCCGTGAGACGTACTTTTTAATGGGTTGAATCTGTCCAGCGGGCCGTGGGTTATGCCCATCTTAACAGCTCTAATTGCAGAAGTATTTTTTTTTATCTTAGATTCCATTATCATATTGGGTTTTGGTGTCATGGGCCGGTTGTAAACACATTTTGATGGATAACGTTTGCATGAGGTTTTCTTACACCAATTATGAAATGGAGCAGTTTGTAAATATAGTCCGAGCAATTATTTGATGCGCAAGCTTGGCAACTTACAAAAGAAAAATACAATTTATATGTCCATTTAAGTTAAAATATTAGGTGTTCGAGACATATAATATTATTGATATTTTCTCTTTTTATCTTCTCCATTAATATATGTAGTTTCTTTATTTAAATGGCATTATATTTGATATTGATTTTCTTGTCCTAAAGAGTATACTCAAAAAATTTATTATATAAAATATAGTTTTTAAAGTTCCTAACTCACAAGATAGCGACACGTGTCATATCCATCGATTAAAATTTTTGACACGTGTCAAAAAAAAAATGTCAATGATTATTATAAAAAAATTATACAAAAATTTAATTAATTACCATTATTTAGAAAATAAAAATTTTGTAAAAAAACTATACAAATTACTAATTCTTAAAAATAATAAATTTGCATAGTTAAAAAAAATTATAATCATAAAGAAAAAATAATTGTAAATAATAAACTCTATATAAACAAATAAGAACAAGTAGTCACATATTTTCTCAACAAACAAAAAAAAACTTTTTTTTCAAAAACACCATCATATCTTCAACTTCATTTTACAGGTAAAACATCTCTACTTTTACTTTATATAAAATTTCTTATTATGAGGTTGTTTTATTTTATTTTATTTTATATCTTTTTATGATTATTAAATTTTCCTCTAATTTCTTTATTTGTATCTCGATTTGAAAAAAAGTAAAATACGATTAAAAATAAATAAATTTTATTCAAATTGAAATAAACCAAGCTATATATAATCAAAATAAATAAATATTTATAATTTTTTAGGCTTTTTCTTGGTGATTTATTTTGTTTAGGCGTTTTCAATATTTTATTATAAATTTATTTTTACTGGTGATTTACATAATTCTATTTTCAAATTTTCTATTTTAGTTTATTCACATAAATTTAAAAATATTAGATTATAATCCCGCATATACGCGAGATCTAATCTAGTCTTCTTATATAAATTATAATTTTCAAAGTTAGTAACTTACAAGATCGTGACATGTGTCATATCCATCGATTCAAAATTTTGACATGTGTCAAAGTTGGAAAAATATCAAAACTTTATTATAAGAAAACTATACAAAAAAAATAATTGACTAACATTATTTAGAAAATGGAAATTTTTTAACTAAATTATACAAATTACTAATTGAAAAAAAAATCATAGTTAAGAAAATATCTAATCTTAAGGGAAAAAAATTATAAATATTGAACTCTATATAAAAAAATAAGTAGTCTCATATTTTCTTAACAAACAAAAAACTTTTCTTCAAAAACACCATCCTACCTTCAAATTCATTCTATTGATAAACATTTGGTTCTTTTTCAAAAATTTAAGAAATTTATTTTAATTTATTATTCTAGAGTTGTCGTAAAAAATATTTATATATTTTATGATTATTAAATTTACTTCTAATTTCGGCTTGTTTTCGTCTATTTTTCCGAAAAAGTTAATTTCATTTATTATTATAAAGTTGTCGTAAACAAATTTTATTTATATATTATTGGTTTCTCTTATACTTTTTCAGAAAATGGCTATCATCCAAAAGACACTGAGCAAAGAAATTCAAAATAATAACACTAATTTATTTTTAAGTCGATTTTTTTAAAAAAGAATCAAATATAATTAATATAAATAAATTTTATTCAAAAAGAAATGAACCAAGCTATTTATAATCAAAATAAATAAATATTTGTAACTTTATTAGGTTTTTCTATTGCTGAATGAATTTGCGTAGACATTTTTAATATTTTATTATATAATTATTTTTAAAAGTAATTTAATTCTATTTTTCAAAATTTCTATATTAGTTGTACCGGTCGAGTTTTTCTGATTTTAATTTTGTAAACCGCTTCTCTAAATTTCTGGTTTGGATTAAATAATTTATTTTAGAAGAAAAAAAACTGTAGCTTAATAGTCTTAACCACGGTTAATATTTTTTTCTTACTTTTGAAATAAAAGTTACTAGTAAAAAAAAATCAGACGGTCGGAGCGAAAGACAAAAAAAGCAAAGGAAACACGTAAACGAGTGACACTAAATTTTAGACGGTGCAACGTCATCACTAGACAGCAAAGATTACTATTTTGCCACTCCCGACGAACGCGACTTCTTTCACCGTAATAACGAAAAACCAACGTCGGGCAAAAGTCAAAAGTTGACAACTCAACACAACAAAACACACTCTTATGACTTTTTTATTTTTCTTCAACAACGCTTCTTTTTGTTAGCTCATTCGTTCAACAACAATCAGACCCTATTTTGTCTCTTCACATTGGACACAACTACAAATATTTAAGATTCCACTTTTTACAACGTTTTGTAATTTTATGCAAATTCTTATAAACATTTTTATTACAATTCTTTTCAAAGTCAGAGTCCAAGAATACCTGTCGACTAAGCCAAGTAGGTTGGAGAAAACTGATCCAATCTTTGCCACTAATATGACTACACATTTAAAAAATAGTATTCGTAGTTAGTAGCATTTTGTTTTAAAAAAACAATTATGCAATTCCTTTAATTTTTATTACTATTGTTTGCTTTTCTTTTCAAAGTCAGCGTCTAACAATAACCTCTCGACCAAAACAAGTAGGTTGGAAAAAAACTGATCAAAACTTCGTTGCTAATATGATGAATACACACAAGTCTTCTTTTACCATGTCTAATTGAACATAGTATGATTTTAAAAATCAAAACTTAAGATATATATATATATATATATATGTATGTATAATGTGGAGTCTATATATTTTATGTTTATTAGTTATTAATAAAAATATTTGCACAAAATGTACAACTGGTTGAGAACAGTTAAAAATGGTTCTGAATACACATTAAAAAGATGCTACCTGAAATATTCAAAGACCATAAAAAATAAACTACTATTTATACAAAGAAACCGCGAAGTCCAACATTAATATTTGGTCAATAAACGCACTTTGCTTACACACGCACCTACACACAACTATATATATAACACCTACAAGCCTTTCATCACATATCTCAACAACTCCTTTTTCATAAAGCCAACATTCACATATAGAGATAGAGAGAACTCAGAGAAGTAATCAATTGAAGTTAAGTCAAAGATCGATGGAGAAGAAGATTATGATCTTGTTGTGCATCATCTTATTGGTGGAGGCGTTTTCGATTATTGGGGGAGTTGATTGCAGAGCCCTCCGAACAGAGCAGACGACAGGCTGTGATCAAACGACCACCACCGGAGAGAGTGGTGGTTTTGCCTTTTTCTCGGCGGCGGCTAACGTTTCGAGAGACCATCTTTTGATGAGGAGCTTGGCTTTCCGGTTAGCGTCTGGACCGAGCAGGAGAGGCCGTGGACACTAATGAGTAATGACCATTGAATTTTATTTTAAATTTATTTTTGCCTTTGCATAAACTATATATAACGACTGTGTCTCTAAGTTTTATTTCATCGCAAAGGAAAAAAATGGTACTAGTAGTTTTTTTTTGTTAAGCATTGATTGATTCAATGCCATGTAATTCACTAATCAGAGGCTTAGTTACTGGCTTTTTGTTTGCACAAGTCGTTATACATGTAAAGGTTTAATTATTATTATAATTTTTTTTTCATGGATACAAATTAAAGGATTATAGTTTATTTACCCTATATGAAAAGGTCACAAACAAATGCAACGACAGAAAAGCAAAAGAAAAATGTTTACTACAAAAAGGTCACAAGCAAAAGAATTTTTCAGTTACTAATAATACAAAAGTTTTATGAACTATTCGGATAACAGAATCCGATTATTAACTTTTTAACTACAAAAATCAATGTTTGTTGTAATTTTTTTAAATGGAAGGTGAACGAGAAAATCTTTGGGTCACTGATAGTCTGATACACGGGGTGGATAAATAAATTTTATATTCAATATTTTAGAAAAATAAATCTAGTTTCCAGTCACTTTTAAACAGACAATATATTGAACAACCATGACCTAATATAGATCTAAGATATTTTAAGTTTAAGACTCAGATTAAACATGGATGGTAACACTTAAGAATAAACCACATAACTGATAAGATAAAATATATTATATTCATTAACTTATTTTTTTTACTCAGATTATAACTTATTTTAAAAATACAATTTTAACTATATTTTGACTTTAAAAGTGAAACTGAAGTTAAGGGCTGTCTGTAATTAGGTACAAATTGGATTACTGAAACTAAAAAAAAAAATCAAAAAGAACTGAACCGAATAAAATCGAATGACATACAATTTTTTAACACTAAAAATATGTAATCGAAACCAATTTTGAAGGAGACTAGATTTAAACCCGCGATATACCGCATGTCTTTTTTTGTTTTATGTTTTATTTAAATATTTTTGCTGTAATTTAAAATTGTTAGTTTAATTATTTATCCAATCAAAAGTTATTTTTGTTGTAATTTGAATCAGCGGCATACCACAAAACAAATATTTTTTAAGTTTGAGAAAAATGTTGATTCATATTTCTACAACAAACTCACTACATCAAACTACTATTTATACTACATAGTTTTTATTGCAAGTTACATCAAATTGTAATATATACTGCACCTCAATTATAATAACACGTGTTACCAGTCGGAGCCTTAATTTAGATATTTTTGTTGTAATTTTTAGATATTTTTTTTATTTTGTTTGATTTTTAATTTTAGAATTAATAATATGTGTAAGAAAAAAATATAATTTCATGTTATCTAATATTTTATTTTCAAAAAAAATAGTACATACCAGAAACTCATTTTGTCATAACTCCGTTCTGTATTATTTTAGCATCTGATCAATATATTAATGTTGATTCAAATATGTCATGTCATATAATATGTCCCGTTTTATTTTATAAATATTCATGATATTTTGAAATTTTTATTAAGTTTAAATTTATCAATAATAATAATATTTTAAACTTTTAAAAAATTTAAAATTTATTATATCTTGTATAATAAAACAGTTCATCTAAAGAACAAATTAAACAGATACAAAGTTACAAACTATTAAATTTGGATGATTGTTAAGTTAAATTATAGTAGATATTAAAAACTCGTTCTGCCATATAATCTCGTTCTTTATTATCTTAGTGTCAAATTAATGATATATTTATTGCTATATAACTCTTTAAAAAATTCTTTAGAAATAATAGTTTAGATTACTTTTTTTTTTAATTATTTTTTGTAATATAAATTCATCTAGCATTTAATATGTTTATGTCATATACTTATATGTACTATTTATTTGATAGTACTGTATAAAGATAACTCTATTACTTTGAAAGAAATGAAATACGCTGATTTAATATTTGTGAAAGTTTTTGAATCCATCTCCATATTTCTTTTAGTATTTTCGTAATTAATCAAATTAACACATTTACAAAAATCAAAATTGATGATAATTAATATTATGGGTTGACAAAAAAATGATAACTAATATTATGTTAAGGGAAAAAATATTATCGTTAGAATATCTTGGGAAAGATTGTTTAGATTTTGAATGTTTAAGAAATATGTTTTTAATTATGTCTGGCCAAATAAATACTAATTGCATAGTTTAAAATCCGTTTATAAAAGATTTTTAGATATTTAGGATACTAATTAATATTAGATCTCGAAATGTTAAAATGTGAATATTACCCCTCAGATGCTTAAAATATTTTTATAAAAGTAATGACATTACATTGTAATTACTTACAAAAACAAAAGTTTACGTGAAAAAACTGCTGCAAAAATAATATAGTGATATCAATTAGTAAATATTTTTTATTTGTAGGTTTGTTCACTTCTCTTTGGTGTCTATAATTTTATGTATAGTGTTTGTACATGATTTGATATCCTTGATGGATTACTTACTTTTTTTAGAGCTTTAAGCAATCGGGATTAGTCATCTTTACTGATTGATATCACTATATTATTTTTAAGCATTGATATCCTTGATTATTGGGGATTAGTCATCTTTAATTTAAGCATTGCTTTTAGAGCTTTCAGGTGGTTTGTTATTTTAGAGAGGCTCTTTTATTTATATTTTAAAATATTATTGTTAATAATTTATTTTTTATCTAAATATTTTAAACTTGTTTTATATTTTTTAAAGTCTGATTTCATTTCCGATTTATGTTCTAAAATACCGACGCGTGAGGCATGAAAATCAAAGTAAGTTGTGAAGACAACTTCCTGCGTCGGTGATAAAATTATATACAATCCAAAGAATCGGTTAATGACTTTATGGCTTTATGCTTTTCGATTTCTACACTAAAGTAAGAAAAGTAAAACACTTCCTTTCTTAAATCTAATACGAAAATAAAAGAATTAATTTTATCAAAACAAAATAAAGAAAATGAAAGTACTAATAGTGAAACTTTTCTCCATAAGGAACAAAAAAGAAAGACAAATTTTATACAAACTAAATAGGCTGCATAAATTGGATTCATATGAAGTATTAGCATAAACGGTGATCGCTCTTATACATCTTTTTTTTTTTTTTTTCTTCTAATAAGTATTAGCACAGAATGACAAACAAATTCCCAATAATTAAGTAAATGACAAGATGATACCTTTGTCTAAGAATATATCATATTTTAAACATTTTATATACCTCTTTCTATTACAGAATGGTGATATCCTTCTATTGTTTGTTATATTTCTATGTAGACATCCAATTTATTGATTTAGATTGGAACTGAAAGCAGGAGACATTAGAGCAATTTAAATGTAACCTCCTCCAAAGTGGATGAACCGAGAGGAACAAAACTTCAATTCTTACTCTTCAAGTGGACGAGAGAACCTAGGGAAGCATGACCATCGGTAATGATTTTATTTTCTCTTTATTATCGTTTACTTTGCATATAACACATACATAGAGATTTGTGTATGTAAAGCGCTGATTGATTCAGTGCTGTTAGTTTCACAATAGATTAATATAAATAAACAAGTTATGATTCTATATAAGGGATGGTGATTGATTAGTGATAAGTATGGGGACGATATTTCCGTTTAATCAAATAGATTCAAATGGGGTACGATAAATATCCGTTCGGAAAATGTTAGAACAGTTCGGGGTTTAAGATCGGAATCTTGTATTTGATCAAAAGACGGTGGTCATTTAGAAATACGAACTGAGTCAGCTGGAATTCAGTTCGGCGTTCTAAAAGATTCGTCGGAGGTGTTACAAAGTATTGAATTTAGCTCGGGTACAAAATATTCAGCGATTTGCGCATCCCTTCATTAATGAGGTACATAGGGTATTTATAGAGAGCCAACTGCATTTCCTGCTCAGCGAGTGTTTGGCAAAGCAAATCTCCCGCCCATCATGGGCGGCGAAGTCAGCTCTTTTGCTGAGTCGCACTCGAGTGGTAACAGTGTGTCAGAACGGAAACTTGCTTCTTCGAATTCCATGCCCGAGGTGACGGGTCAACACCGCTGCTGAAGGGGTCGGGCTCCCTTCTAGGGCTTTAACCAGATGGGATTTGAACTTTTGTAATGGGCCGGCCTGATAGGGTTGTCAATCATATCTCCAACAATAGCCCCCCAGTCCATGGTGTGAGGACGAGTCCGATCAGCCCAGAGTTTCGGAAATTCTAGGTCGGCCCATTCATTATTAGGTTAGATGTCTTCATTTACTAGGCCTTCTATTTCCCCGATCGCGCTTTGTATTTGCGAATTAAGGTGGTGTCAACCGCGCGTGATAACCGAGTCTGTGCGTGAAGAACGACGTCACGTCGACGAGGGTGGACTGACGCAGTGGGTCCTTCCAACGCGCGTCATTCTACGCGATGTCATCATTAGATGCTTTTGATGTTTCCCCCAATGCGCCATGTGTCAACCTCGGAGTGGATCGCTAAGCGGTGCCTCCTCGGTTTCCCGTGTCGAATTCGGCTTATAATACGCCTTCTCGATTCATTTCTCCCACTTCTCCAATTTTGTGAAAACAACGAAGGTAGAATCTCTCTCTTCTTCTCTCGTTCATCTGAATCTCAGGGAAAGAATCCGTCAAATCCTTGCTGCACCAGTATTCCTCTCATCTCTCTGTCGATTTCTTCATTTATCGCACCCTTCTCGTTACCATGTCGGATCTATTCGATGGGATTCATGCCGAATCTAGTACAGATTCTGGCTCTTTTCAACATAGCGGCGACCGGGATAGTTCTGGGGATGTCTCCTTGTTGTCGAACAGGGCGAGATTTTCTGACGGGTGGAGCAGCCACTCTGACTCGCAGAAGATCTTCTCAAGCTTCTGAGGTTGGGACATCTGAAGTTCATCCCAGTGTTGGTCTCCCGAAGAAGCGAGGAGATCAAACTGCCAGCGTACGTCGATATGGCGGAGAACAGGTCGTCAACCACGAAAATCAGGCCGGTGGCAGAATATCTCTACCTTACACAAGTCTTCCCAAACCACGAGGAACTCACTGGGGAAGTGACAAACCGGTCGTTGGCAGAGCCCGTGATGTACTTAAAGGTCAACTCGGGGATAGAGGCCAAAACGTTCAAGGAGGCCAAACTAGCAGCATAGCTCCAGGCTATCGTGGGGGTGCAGGAAAAACGGGCCGATCTGCCGGTCAGAAGCCGAAGCCATGGAAGGCCTCTTATTTAGAAGGCAGTGCACCGACATGGTCAACAGACAAAACGGTGTCTGCCTTGGCGGGAAAGTTCCCGTCCTGCGAGTTCGTCTTGCCGATGCCGGATGAACGCCCTCGGACCCCGCCAATAGGCTTCACGTGTTTGTACAATCAGTTTTTTCTGAAGTGCAAACTATGGTTTCCCTGCCCGAGCTGTTCGTGGAGTACTGCCGCGTGTGTCAGCTTGCCTTCTGTCAAATAAGTGCGACCACGGTTATTAATATGGTCGTCGCGTACGTGCTGGCCGCTGAACATGGGATCGAGTTGAAGACTCATCTCTTCGAGGAGCTTACGACCTGGAAAAGAACTGCGTCGGAGCCCAGGACTTTTTACGCGTCCTTTGACGCCAAGGCTGGGCTTCTTACTAACAAGCCCAGTAAGGTGGATGACTGGGCGCAACGCTACGTTTTTGTGAGGATCGGGAGGGAGATGGGTCTGGATCCCGAGGTAGCGTACCGATCCGAAAGGAATCTTTCACCGAGTAGAGCTCTATCGGGCCGATTAAGATAAGTTTACATTGTCTGTTCCTGACTTCTTTTTTTTTTGTCAGCTCGTCATCCCGTCAAGCCCTATCTTCCAGAAGATCTAGCGGCAGCACGTGCGTGTTTAAAGCAAGCACAAATTTCCTGAACCGGACTCACCAAAGAGAGGATACGGAGAGCAAGAGCATTAGTGGCATCAGGTAGCCGAACTCGTTTGCTAACATCCTAAACCTTGGGATCGATCGTTGATTAGCTTGTTTCAAGTACATTGAAAAAGATGTATTTCAAAATGCCCGATTACGTGGAGGCGTGAAGCTCTGTTCCTCCAGAAACTTGAGAAGCTCCCGCTGATAGAGCTGAGGGTGTGGTTGATCATACGCTTGATCCGGTGGAGTGTGAGATGCCGGACTACGTCGGAAGGCTGGAGACGCCACCTTCAGCAGTTCGCGCAGACGTCACGGTCCCCTCTGAGGCCAATGTATGTCAAGCTCCTGCTCCTACTGAGTTTCATATCATGGGCACTATCGAGAGAGTGGAGGCATCTCCTGCTTCACATTCTGCTCCTCAAGCTATTCCTGTCGAAGGGCTTGAAAACTTTGGGCAGGATGTTTATGTTAACGAGGGCGGTCCCATAAGCCTGAAGCACGTGATGACGGACCCTTCCATTGAGACGGAGGTATCAATTCTTGTTCAGGGATCTGACCTGGAGCCTAGGCCCGATGAGTCAGAAGTCAAAGCATGGGTCAAAGCAGAGGCAAGAGAAGAGGCCGGTTGCCAACGAAGAGCCCCACTCTTGGCATGCCTCAAAAAGGCGTAGAATCGCTAAACCCGAGGCAGACCATCGCTTCAAGTTTCAGTACCGCAAGAGAGGTCAACTGATCGTCAACAACCCAAAAGATCGTCAGCAACCGATGTGACCCTTCGGCCTACCAAAGAGATGGCGGCGCCGAAGTCTTTCTTTCTCGCATCCCAGTGCTTTGTGAAGGTAAAAGAGTTTTCTTCAGATAAAAGCATGTCAGATTTGGCAGCTGACCGGGACCGGCTAGTCAGTCTTCAAGCCGAACTTGAGAAAGGTCGATCTGTGGCCATGGAGCGCGACCTACTTAAGAAGGAGAATATTCGTTTGCAGATAAATATTGCTAATGTTAAGGTCCACCTCGGGGTTGAGAGGAATAGAGCTGTGCAAAAGTGGTGTGCTTACAAGGCCAGCTGTGACACAAAGTTACAGGTGGTTATAGAGAACTTAGAGGCTCGTGAGAAGACCAAGCCGATCAAGCTTTTGTATGCCAAAGCTCACGGAGCGCGACGTTTCCTCGAGCTGATTTAGGAGGAAGACGGCGTTCCTGTTCCGCCGGAGCGGTTTACGTAGGTCAAAGCTGACGCGACTACATACATTGCTCAGCTGCGGGCCAACCATATCGCGAAGCTTCGATCAGAGGATTTTGAGGTTCCTTATGGTTCTTTTTCCATTAGCTCTTTTTGTGTATTTTCCGTTTTTCTTTATCGGTACCAATGTAATCCTCCAGACGTTCTGATAATGAAAATGGCTTGTTCATTTTCTTGTGTCGTTGGTACATTCAATCCTTTGCGAACTCTTGCATTGTTGGTGAACGTAGATTAGGTCATGGGAGTGAGTAATGCAAGTGGTAACTCGGCTATACGCCTAAGGGTTGTGCGTAGAAGGATGCGAGTGAGAACTCGGCAACGCACTTAAAGGTTGTGCGCGGGAGAGATGCGAGTGAGAACTCGGCTACACGCTTAAAAGTTGTGCGCGGGAGAGATGTGAGTGACAACTCGGCAACGCGCTTAAAGGTTTTGCGCGGTAGAGATATGAGTGAGAACTCGGCTACGCGCTTAAAAGTTGTGCACGAGAGAGATGCGAGTGAGAACTCGGTAACGCGCTTAAAGGTTGTGCACGGGAGAGATGGGAGTGAGAACTCGATTTTTTATTATTTTTTTATTTTTTTGCGTGAGTGAGAACTCGGAAATAAGTAGAAATATATATTTTTTCTATAATAGCTGTGCCTTGGTGAGAGGTAAAATCTCTCTCAAAGTATTCAGAATAAAATCAAGTCTCTATCTCAGAGTGGCTAAAAACCCTAAATATAATGCTAAAACACGTAATGGGCTTAATTGTAAATAATAGAATCTTCTGGGCCAAGTTGCAGACTCTTCAGACTTGTAAAATCACGTGTTTTCCTTTCCTGCAGTCGGTGTCGATCAATACCGGGTTGGTGTCGGTCGATACCAGGACTCTGTGCTCGCCAGACTGGACTGTCTTCACGAAAACTGGCATTACTTTTGATCGCACCGTTAGAATGGCCTCAAACCACTTCCAAATGAAAGCTAATCCAAAGATCTGTCTTGTATCCAAACATCCTATCTTGTTTAGATCCGCTAAGTGGTCTACTTAGCCTCCTGATCAACAGACAATGTGAGAGGCGCCAATGAAACACACCATCGTGCTTTACTCACAGTTGGTCTTACCACACCGCATTACTCAAGGTTGGCGTACTCACATTAATCTGTACTACATAACCAAGTCATTCTTTGACTGGCACACGGGTATATCGCTTCTCCCACAGCCGGTATACCTCACATTATATTAGTTCTAACTCAAGAACGATACATGAAACACACTAACCCCATCATAGGACTAGATATAACACATGCATTTTAACTAGCAATCATAAACTTATGTTACTACTGATATGCTCAAATATAATACCCTAAAGTATCTAAGCAGTAGTTGTAGTACTCTAGGGGTCGAACCACAAAGACTCAAGAATTCACTCAATACATATTAAGACTCGAATTAAACTAAGCGAACAAAGTAATGTAGGAAATAAGCAGCAGAATATAAAAGTTGTGAAATTCAATGGGAGGAAAATAGCTAAGCCTAGGGAAATTCTCCGGTAAATTAGAATTGCAGATCAAATAGAATGTCAGGAGGATATTAAGCATTGTTCTTAAACTTGAAACACAAATGTAAAATCAACCAACCGTCGCTGCGAAGATTATCTATGTCTAAACCTAGAATTCCAAATTTCTTTGCAAATCCTATGAATTCAAACAAGCATTAATGATCAGGTTCAATTGTTCACAAAATCCTAAACCAAATTTCTTTGCGAATAGGTCTTTTGCTCATCTAACACTAGTTCAGGCAATCAGTCACACTTTCGTGCCAATCAAACAACCTAAGATCAGATTCTAGGTCATGAAGCTAGAATCAGCAGTAATCACAAGTCTAGATGAAGAACTCTATTGAATCTCTCCTATCAATTTAGATCAATCTAACAATTCATCAAACACCTTTGAATAACTCTAAACCTAACAAGGAATCTACTCAGACATGGTGAATGAAGCAAACATCATGAATAAAATAGATTGCATAAAATAAATCAAGAGTAAACAAGGGTTCAGAATTGTCTCCCACAAAAACCCGGAACCAATCTCTCAAAGTATTCAGAATAATGATGATAAACTAGTCTCCTCCCTAAAAGTGGCTAAAAACCCTAAATATAATCCCAAAACACGTGATTTCCTTTCCTGCAGTCGGTATCGATCGATACTGGGTTGGTGTCGGTCGATACCAGGACTCTGTGTTCGTCTGACTGGACTGTCTTCACGAAAACTGGCATAACTGTTGATCGCACCGTTAGAATGGCCTCAAACCACTTCCAAATGAAAGCTAATCTATTGATCTGTCTTGTATCCAAATTTGAGCTCAATCCAACGGTGGAAAGTTATTCAACGAATGCCAAAAAGCTCCAGAATGCTCCAATATCTCCAATTATGCTCCAAACGTGCTAAAACCTGAAAAAGACTACAAAAACACTAGAAGGACTCTAAAAACAAGACGTATATCATGGCTAAAAACGGGTAAAAACCATGATATATCAACTCCCCCAGACTTAGCATTTGCTTACCCTCAAGCAAACAGAAAGCTAAACTAGAAAAAGAGGTTTGAAAACACGGAGACTCACCTGTTCTTGAAACATCGCAATGACCCTTTTCCCAAGCTTTCCAGATACCACCCAATCAGTTTCAAATCTAACCACCATGTACTTCTCCGTAGACATTCGCAGCTCCCCAGATTCTACACATTATCTCACAGCATCAACATACTAAATCCTTCATTGCCGTTTCGTCACTGTTGTTGATGTTCAGGAACCTTCTAGATTCTTCCTCATGCAATATCATGACCAAGGAACTACCCAAGTTTCATACTTTGGTATTATTTTACTCTCCCCCAGACTTATCTCTTGTATTATTCTCTTGATTTTGTATTTAGCTTCGCATATACAAATCAAAGTTTGAGATGCGAGTATTGATGGTAATTGCCACCGAATCCCCGGTTCTCCCCTCTCAAAGTATCAAAGGTCTTAGGCGAATAACGAGGTCTCGGGAAATGTTCATATCCCTCGCTTCAGACCTTTGTGTGATCATTCCTTATCCAAGTAGAAAAGTGGGACCACTGGAAATGTTCCTAGCCCTCTACTCGGCGGAAATCATCTCATCTTTAATGCATCTTCTGTATCAACGTGTGTCAAGGGAGAGGTATACCATAATTTTCAAACACATGGGTTCCTTTGTCAGATATGAATGATAAATCAAGTTCAGTGAACACCAACCTCAGAAATGAAGTGCAAAATTGGGCTCAGGAATTAGAAGGACTCTGTTGGAGACATGGGTGTCTTCTAGTCAACTGGTCAGTCTTTGGATTTTTCATTAGTCGATCTAGAACTGATTCTGTAACACTGGTAACTCAAAAGCAAGGTCAGAACAATAGATTCAAGAAAAATATCATAATCTCCAACAAGTTTGACTCGATAAAACAAATTTGACATAAAACAGATTGACTCTAAGAAAAACAAACACGTTGTCAGCAACTACCTCCCCCAGACATAACAACACTGTCCCTAGTGTTATCTAGTCTAGATTTGGCAAAAGAAACAAAGGAATAGACTGCGAATGAAACGCAAAGAAATTACCGTTTGTGTGATGATCAGTATCAATCGATACAACCTGGTATCGAGCGATACCAGGTGTTTGTCGACAGAGGCTCTTTGTCCGTGGATGTGGTATCGATCGACACTGACTGGTGTCGATCGATACTGCTCGTCTGGACCTGTTTCTCGTGCAGACACAAAACACAAAATCAGAAATAAAATTAAAATTAAAACATATATACAGACTCACCAGTGGGTTGCCTCCCACTAAGCGCTTGTTTAATATCATTAGCTTGACTGTGTTAGGGCTCAGGCGTCGGGTGGTTCGCAGAGAGACAGTGAATGTATCCGTGACAAATGTCTCATCCAAGGTGGTGTGTAAGCATTAATTGCATGTGGTCTACTAAGGAAGTGAGGAACAACATCAGGGCGGGATGGAAGATTGGGTGGGATACTTCGTTTTCCTGCACAGTCATCAAAAGAAATAACAAGCGCTCGACGAGAATCTCGCGGCTTGCTTAAGTGTGATGGAGATGGAAACATATGATTGATGACATTATGTGGTTTGGAATTGGAAAACGAAGGTGCGTACCTTTGCTTTCTATGAGGTGTCTGGTGTGTGAGAGGTGGGGGTTTTTGCTTGGAATCAGCTGGCAGGCATAATGCTGCGTTGACGGACGGAAGATCTTAAACTCGAATTTCACCACTTTTCTGTAGTTTAACTTTGCAATCCTTGCCTTCATTGTAAAGACATCATTTTCCAGCAGTCTGGCATTAATTGGAGCCTCTTCCTCGAGCCTATTACTGAAAAGACACTCCTCACTCCAATCCTTAAGTACATCAGTAGCATTCAACACCTTGACATACCCAGCAGTAATGTCTTTTTGAAAGCTCTGTGTTTGGGTCCTTATCAATGGAAATCTCTACAGAAAATGTCTGTCCATCAATGGTAGATCTCCTCCTCAGCTTATCCATGTTAAAGCTCATGACGTCATCACCCAAATCAAGCTCTATCTGTCCTTTTCTCACATCAATGATGGCACAAGCTGTTGCCAAAAATGATCTTCCCAAAATAAGAGGATCATGAGGTTCTTCAACATATTCCAAAACCACAAAGTCTGTGGGAAATATAGAGCCTTCGATCATTAGTGGAACGTCTTCTAAGACACCTTCTGGAAACCTTTTGGATCTATCACCTAAGATGAGAGAGAACTTTGTTGGAACGAAATCGGTCATCCCAAGGCTTTCAGCTACAGAGAGAGGCATCAGGTTAATGCTAGAGCCAACATCACATAGAGAATGAGGGAACCTTTTAGTTGAGATGGAACAGTCTAGTACAAAGCTTCCTGGATCAGGTAGCTTCTCTGGAATCCTACTCTGAATCATAGCACTGACATGTTCAGAGGTTTTCACCTTCCTCTCTTTCCTTGAGACTGTCCTTTTCAAAAGGATTTCACTGATGTCCCTTGTGAGCAGTGCTGCTTCCTCAGGACTCACACCAATCGTAACCATCCTCTAAGCATACCTCCTGAGAGCTGGTGAAGTCTTGATAGCATCGACAACAGGAAGCTCAACAATCAACTTTTCTCTCATTGCGTTGCACTTGCAGTCTTCTACTTCCTTCTTTGTCTTCCTAGAAGGTCGAGGGAAAGATATCTTGGGCACGTAGACTCTTTCCTCGATAATCATGGGTGTTTTTGAAAATTTTAGCTCAGTCTGCGGGGGTATCGATCGACACCAGTCTGGTGTCGATCGATACTGTGCATCTGCATCGTCACTGGATTGGTGTTGGTCGATACTCGGTTGGTGTCGGTCGATACTCGGTTGGTGTCGGTCGATACTCGGTTGGTGTCGGTCGATACTCGTTGGTGTCGGTCGACACTGACGTATCAGGTTCAAAATCACCTCTTTTTGTGTTTGCATTGACGTAGTCATTTTGTTATTGAACCTTCTTTCCCTTGATAGTTGCTGATGTTTGAGCATATTGAGTTTCCAGCATCTTCTGATGAATGCTAAGAGCTTCAATCTTTCCATTCAGATCTGTGTACATGGCGTCCATCTTCCCATTAAAATCCACTGTCATCTTCTGTTGTCCTTCAAGGATCTGTTCAAGCATGGATTCAACCTTACTCTCCTGAGTCTTAGGCGGCGGAGTCTGGTAGGATGAACCCCCATAGGTGCTGCTTTGCATCGGTTTCTGGGCAAAGGAATTTGCTCTGAAATCAGACTTGAATCCTCGGTTGTTGTTGAACTGATACTGCTGATTCTGAAAACCAGTACCACCAACGTAATTAACATCCTCTGCCTTCTGCTGCTTGCCCATCAAAAGATTATGCACCGAATCCAGTTTTGCATGCACCTCAGCAATCTGCGATCCATCAATGTTCCCATTCTGCTTCTTCCTCTAAAAATCTGCATTTTTGGTACTGTTGCTAGATGCCAAGTTCTCAATCAGCACATAAGCGTCATCGGGATATCTTGTGTTGAAATTACCATTACTCGTAGCATCCAGAGCCATCTGATATCTCCAATCGATCCCTCAAAAGAAAATACCCAGCAACTGAACTTGTGTGAACCCGTGATGTGGACAATCTCTCTGATAGGATCTGAATCTCACCCAAGCAGCCTTAAATGCCTCAGTCGCACCTTGGGAGAATAGGGAGATCTTGTTCCTCAACTCCTCGGATCTCGCATCGTCATAGAAGTTGTTCAGAAATGCGTTCTTCGTCTCTTCCCAGGTGCTCAGCGATCCCGTAGGCAACTGCTTCAGCCAGTAAGTTGCATCCCCAGCAAAAAAGTTTGGGAAGAGCTTACAGAAGAGGAAATCATAGGACACTCCATTGTACTTGATGCTAGTGACCAAGTCCTCAAACCTCTCAATGTGATCCATAGGGTGTTCATGAGGAAGACCATGAAAAAGATGTTGACCCACAAGAGTGAAGTATGCAGGTTTCAGCTCAAAGTCATTCCTCTGAAACGCAGGAACACGAATCGCTGCTCGATTGGCATAGAACTGATCAGGGCTGTTGTACTCACCAATCGTCCTAGCACGATTAACCACAACGTTCCCCTCATTCACAACAGCTGGAGGGACAATGATGTTTCCATCTCCATCAAGTCTTTGTCCTCTCTCATTGTACAAACGACCCTCTAGGTCTCTGTAAGCACCAGCCTCATAACGAACTAGAACCAATGAGTTGTTCATCTCTGCTGGCTCCTTTGCTTTCCTGAAACACAAGAGTCAAAATCCTGTAAGTAACAAAAATAAAAAAAATTACGACGAGTATCAACCGATACCAGTTGGGTATCGATCGATACCGACGAACTTAGTCGAAACTCTAATCTAAAATCTAATGGCGAATTTAGAGTCCCCGGCAACGGCGCCAAAATTTGATATGCTCAAATATAATACCCTAAAAGTACTAAAGTAGTAGCTGCAGTATATAGGGGTCGAACCACAAAAACTCAAGAAATCACTCAATAGATTATAGAATATGAATTAAGCTAAGCAAAATCAATGTAATTGAAAACAGCAAACGATTAAAAGCAGTTGTAAAATCAATGGAGGGAAAATAGGCTCAGGGTATTTCTCAGGAAATCAAGGAATGCAGGCAAATCAATCAATCAGGATTCAGATTTAGCACGGTTCTTGAACTCAAAACACTAAGCTATAATTAACAAACTGTCGTTGCGAGAATTATCTAAATCTAAATCCTTGAATCCCAAATTTCTTTGCAAATTCTAAAGACCTAAACCAGCTTTAAAGTTCAGGTTTGATATGTTCACAAACCAACTAAACCAAATTTCTTTGCGGATAGTTATTTTGCTCACCCTAGGGTTTTCGGGTTTCCAATCACACTCTCGTGTCTAATGATCAACCTAAGATCTAAATTCCAGATTCGTCAACCTAGAACTAGCTTTGAGAACAACCTATGGTGAAGAACTAATTCAGATTATGAATCCTAATAGATCAACTTATCTAACAAGCCATGAAATCCTTTATGAGAAAACCCTAAACCTAAGAGAGATCTACTCAGACATGATCAATGAAACAGAAATCATAATTGAATAGAATTGCATAGAATAAATCAAGAGTAAAAAAGGGTTCAGAATTGTCTCCCACAAAAACCCGGAACCAATCTCTCTCAAAGTATTCAGAATAAAATCAAGTCTCTCTCTGAGAGTGGCTAAAAACCCTAACTATAATGCTAAAACACGTTCTAGGCTTAATTGTAAATAATAGAATCTTCTGGGCCAAGTTGTAGACTCTTCAGACTTGCAAAATCACGTGTTTTCATTTCCTGCAGTCGGTGTCGATCGATACCGGGTTGGTGTCGGTCAATACCAGGACTCTGTGCTCGCCAGACTGGACTGTCTTCACAAAAACTGGCATAACTTTTGATCGCACCGTTGGAATGGCCTCAAACCACTTCCAAATGAAAGCTAATCCAAAGATCTGTCTTGTATCCAAATTTGAGCTCAATCCAACGGTGGGAAGTTATTCAACGAATGCCAAAAAAACTCCAGAATGCTCCAATATCTCCAATTATGCTCCAAACGTGCCAAAACCTGAAAAAGACTCAAAAAAACTACAAAAACACTAGAAGGACTCTAAAAACAAGACGTATATCATGGCTAAAAACGGGTAAAAAACATGATATATCAGATGACTCCAGACAACCCCGTCGAGCTCGTCTGCCCACAGTCCTTTTATCTCACCGAGCCGCTTCTTCAGGCCGTCGAGTATCGTTTTGTTCGTTGTCTCGGCATGTCTGTTACCCTGGGGATATCTCAGTGTTGACTAGCTAAGCCTTATTTTCCATTTGGCACAGATGTCTTCGAATAGGCCCAAGATGAATTACGGGTCGTTGTCTGTAACGATTTCATACGAGAGCCCGTGGCGGCAGATGATGATTTTCCAAACGAACTTGCGAATGTCGCTGGCAAGGATGTTGTTGTATGATTCAGCTTTGACCCATTTAGTGTAGTAATCGGTCATATTGAGTATGTATGTCTTTCCTCGAGACCAGGGCATGGGCCCTACGATGTCCATCGCCTATCGCATGAACAGGTAAGGTACGGTTGTCGTGGCGAGAAGCTCGGTGAGAAGGTGTATCATGGTAGCGTGCCGCTAGCACTTCTCGCACCGCGCGGTGAATCTCTCGCAGTCTTTGAACATAGTTGGCCAAAAATGGCCTTGGGTTCTGATCTTGATTACGAGAGCTCGGCCGTTGGAATGGTTCCCTCCAGCACCTTCGTGTAGCTCTTTCATTACCCTGATCGTCTCCTCCCCTTGCAGACAAGTTAAGTGGACTCTGGCGGAGCTCCATCTGTATAGATTACCGTAGAGCCGAACATAACGTGCGCACTTCCATTTAAGGCGCCGAGTTGCCCATCGATCGGTTGGGGTTATACCGCTCTCTATGTATCATAATATCTCGGCTCGCCTAGGAAGTGGCGAAGCTGGGTAGGTAGATGCTCTCTACCGGTATGACGCGACGTTGAGTTGGGTCAGCGGTCGATGCGAGGGCGGAAAGCGGGTCAGTGGAGGTATTCTCACCTCGGGGTATTCTTATGAGGCTAAACACCGTAAATTCAGCGGCCAAGTCTTTGAAGATTCTGAGGTAGGTGTCCATACGCTCATTCATGGGTTCGTATTCACCGCTGAGTTAGTTAGCAACGAGCTGCGAGTCGCAGTATGCTCAGATGATTTTCGCTCCAACACCCTTGGCTAGCTTGAGTCCGGCTATCAAAGCTTCATACTCGGCTTCGTTGTTTGAGGCAGGGAACGCCATGCAGAACGACTGTTCTAGCACTTCGCTCGTTAGTGCCGATGTCGGAACCATGACGTGAGGACGATTCGTTGACGTGTAAGGTCCATTGTGCTGGATAATTTGGTACCAACCAGCTCGGGCACCAACTCAACCAAGAAGTCGGCTAATACTTGGGCTTTGGCGGCAGGTCGGCCCCTGTATTTGATGTCGTATCCGCTCAGCTCAACCGCCCACTTGGCAATTCAGCCCGACTGACTAGGGCTGTGGAAAATTTTTCTCAACGGTTGGTTGGTGATAACGGCGATCGTGTGAGATTGGAAGTAGGGGCGCAGCCTCCGAGCTGCTATAACAACCGCCAGGGCTAGTTTTTCCTGGGCGCGATATCGGCCTTTTCCAATGCCTTGCTAACGTACAAAATGGGTTTCTGTTCGCCCCTGTCTTCCTGGACAAAGACGCCGCTGACTGCCGAGTTGGAGACCGAAATGTAAATGTAAAAGGTTTCTCCCACCTCAAGCTTGGATAGGACGGGGGGTGTCGAGAGGTACGCATTGAGCTGCTGAAATGCTTCCTCGCACAGCTCATCCCATACGAACTCCTTATTACAGCAGAGTAGTTGATAGAACGGTAGGCGCTTATCCATTGATCCAGAGACGAAGCGATTAATGGCGGCGATTCTTCCCGTGAGTCTTTGGATTTTATGCTTGTTTTTTTGGCGAGGGGAACTCAAGGACCGCTTCTATCTGTGTCGCGCTGGGTAACGATGTATCCCAAAAATTCCTTGGAGGTTACACCGAAGGTACACTTTGCCAGGTTCAACTTCATCCCGTATTTGTTGAGGGTGTGAAAGCACGTCCTTAGGTGGCTGACATGGTCTTTTGCTAGTAAGGATTTTACTAGCATATTGTCGATGTAAACCTCCATTGTTTTCTCGAGCTCGTCTGCAAACATTATGTTAACGAGACGTTGATAGGTGGCCCCCACATTCTTTAGGTCAAAGGACATGACTTCATAGCAATACGTCCCCAAATCTGTTATGAAAGCAGTTTTTTCTCGATCGTCAGGGTGCATGCGGATCTGGTTGTAACCCGAGAAGGCATCCATAACCCGAGAAGGCATCCATAAAAGAGAGGAGCTCGTTTCCTGTGGTTGCTTCGACGACTTGATCGATATGCAGAAGCGGAAAGCTGTCTGTGGGACATGCCTTGTTGAGGTCGGTGAAGTCCACGTAAACTCTCTATTTCCCTGATTTTTTTTTTACGGCCACGGAGTTGGCCAACCATTCGAGGTATCATATCTTGGTGATGGATCCGGCCGCGGTCAACCGTTCGACGTCGTCACTTATGGCCTGCGCTCGTTCGGGGTTCAGCTTACGCCTTTTTTGCTTGATTGGTTTGTAAGTTGGGTCGACGTTGAGCTTGTGATTGGGGATCGCTGAATCTATCCCGAGCATATCATTGGTCGACCAGGCGAAGGTCGACACATTTATCTTGAGGAATGCGACGAGCTCTTCTTTCACGGTCCCATCGAGGTCGGCTCCTATTCCAACGCTTCTCTCTTCGTTGGTCGAATCTATATTTACCTTAGTCACGAGTATCCGAGCAGGGTTGTCGTGGAGGTCAGGATCCCTGGATATATGGCAGTCAATCACTTGACTGGTTTTGGCAGCTTTTCGCAGCTTGTGCTCTTTGATGAAGCAAGTTCGGGACATCCGCTGTTCTCTGCGGACTGTGCAGACTCTGTATCTAACGGGAAACTCAAGGCATTGATGGTACGTAGAGGTGATTGCCTTCATCATACGGATCCAAGGGGTACCGAGGATCACGTTGTAAATCGTCGGTTTGTCTATTACTTCGAACTTGACGATCCTGGTCGTACCCCCTATATAGATCGGGAGTTTGACTGTGCGGATGATATCAGTCGTGTCTCCATTGAAATCCGTTAGGGATCGCTTGGATTTCTTGAGGGTGAGACCGGTAAGGTTCATCTTGTCCTAGGTCTCTTTAAAGATCAAATCGATCGAACTCCCTATGTCGACCATGACTCTTCTCACGTCGCAGTCCATGATTCGTAACTTGATTACCAGCGGGTCGTGGTGCGGGTGGGCTACCCCATGCCCATCGCACGTGGTGAACGTGATGCCAACCTTGCTCTCAGTCAAAGCCGCTGGAGTGCTCTCCAATTGCTTTAGGCCCGCCTCTATTCTTTGCTCGGACATTTTGATTAACCGGACCGAGTTGTTGCTATCGACAAGCCCATTATCATACTGATAAGCTGTCTTTCCGGCGGCAGTATTTGCAGCGGCTCTTGCTCCTTAGGAGTCCACTCCCTGCGGGCTTCAATTTGCTCGACGTGGGGTTGCCTGTCCGTATCTCTGTCTCGCGAAAGAGACCATCATTGAATGTTATCGTTTTGACCTTGACCATCATCGCGTGGGCGTTGGTTGTTGTTTCAACCTCGACCTCCATATTACGGCTGGTTAACATTCTGTGGAATCGAGTTTCCGCGAGGAGAAGGGTGGTCATCTAGTCTGATGGCGCCTTTTTCATATTGGGCTAGGATGGCCTCATGGAGTGACCGACATTGTGAAGTCGGGTGTCCTTTCATCTTGTGGAACTCACAATATGACTCATTATCCCTGTGCTGGTAATTGGTGTTCTGCCATTTGTTCCATGAGAGCGGGGGATTCTGCTGCGTGTTCGACGGGGGTTGTGTCTCGCCATAGATTGTAAAGGAGGGAGCGCCTGGCGATGGAGCCGGAATGTCGTTTATGGCAAAGGCCGCAGCCCGCTTGCTCCTTTCTTGCAAGTTCTCTTCATCATAATGTTGACAAGGCTCGAGATGCTCCTCTCGGGTTTTGTCTTTTGAGACGGTTATTTTGACCAGGGCGTACTTCTTGGTCATGAGAGCTCGTTCTTCCTCGATCTCGATGAAGATGGAAGCTCAACACAGGGCATCCTCCAGGGTGTGTGGCTTGTTCAGCTTCATATCTTCCTTGAAAGTTGACGCGAAACAGAGACCATTGCGAAAGGTCGGTAGGGCAGCGTCATCTGACACCGTAGCTCGGGACACGACCGTTTTGAATCGGTTAATGTACGACCATAAATTTTCCCTAGCTCCCTGCGTTAATGCCCACATGTAGGCGTTGGACGTTCCTTGTCGGATGAACATCGAATAATGCTTAAGGAAGGAGGCTTAGAGTTGGTAAAAGTTGTAAATCGAGTGCATTTCCAATCAGGAGAACCAGGTTAGCGTGGAGCCGATGAGATTTTTAACGAAAAGTTGGCAGATCTTGGCCTCCCGCTCTTCGGGGGAAAATTGGTGGCACCCTGTAGCGACGATGAACGCCATCATGAACTCGCTGGGGTCTGTGAGCCCATTGTATGGGAGGATTTTGACCTCTCTAGGATATCTGATTGGCGTGTTCTAGAGTCAGGAGCTGAACGGGGTGTTCTGCAATTCTCGGAGGATTCGGTCTATCTCAGGCGCCGAGCTGGTGGCTTGATGAACGGTGGAAGTCATTTGGCGGAGCTCGGCCCTGATACTTGCCAACTCGCGGTCTCGCTCTTGGTCGTCGAGCATTTTTTGAAGGGTTTCAAGGCTATGGCGCGCCGGTCTTCCCAGATCGTTGGTCGGGGCTCCTGCTGCCAGTCGCTCCACTACTCTTTGTGAGGATTCCGGCGTATGTCGCCTCGGCTCCTCTGAGTTGAGGCGGGCGCGTATGAGTCCGTCGGCCTGCTCGTCGGACTCTGAGGAGGCGTTCACAAACAAGGTCAGGAGTCGTCGTGTTTCTTCATCTGGTGTGCGGTCAATGGTTTGGTTCACTGAGGCGCTAAGTTTTCTAGGCGCTCATGGCCTATGTTTTGACCCGCTGCGAGCTCGGCCAAACGTGCGTTGTTGCTTAGGGCCGACTCGATCGTTTGCGCGATTAGGGTTTGCAGCAGCGTGTTCGTCATGGTGAGCTGCCTCCCGGGCCTGAGGTTGGTGTCAGGGTGTGGTGACTGTGTTTGAGCTATCGCGTTGGTTCTAATCCCGATTGCAGGTAACGGTTGATTTATGCCGGTGGCGATGGGTTCGAGCTCTTCGGTCGGGACCTCTGGTGGGGGTATCTCGTCGGTTTGCGCTAGAGGTCTAGGCACCGAGGTTTGCGTTGGTGCTGAAGGGCCGAGCTCTCTTAGGTTTTGTGTCCGCGAAAGAACGAGCTCTCCATCGTCTGAAGAGTGTGGCGGTAGTGATGATTTTTGTCCGGCCATCTTTGGATCTATTCTTTGCGTGTATGAAATGTCTACGCCCCTCTCTTTAGCGCCAAATGTTAGTCTCACAATAGACTAATATAAAAAAACAAGTTATGATTCTATATAAGGGATGGTGATTGATTAGTGATAAGTGTGGGGGCGATATTTCCGTTTAATAGAATAGATTCAAAGGGGGTACGATAAATATCCACTCGTGAAATGTTAGAACAGTTCAGGGTTTAAGATCGAAATCTTATATTTGACCAAAAGACGGTGGTCGTTAGAAATACGAACTGAGTCAGCTAGGATTCAGTTCGGCATTCTAAAGGATTCGTCGGAGGTGTTACAAAGTACTGAATTTAGCTCGGGTACAAAATATTCAGCGATTTGCGGATCCCTTCATTAATGAGGTACAGAGGGTATTCATAGCGCGCCAACTGCATTTCCCGCTCAGCGCGTGTTTGGCGAAGCAAATCTCCTGCCCAACGCGTGGGCGGCGAAGTCAGCTCTTTTGCCGAGTCGCACTCGAGTGGTAACAATGTGTCAGAACGGGAACCTGCTTCTTCGAATTTTGTGCCCGAGGTGACGGGTCAACACCGCTGCTGAAAGGGCCGGACTCCCTTCTAAGGGTTTAACCAGATGGGCTTTGAACTTTTGTAATGGGTCGGGCTGATAGGGTTGTCCATCATATCTCTATACAAGTGCCATGCTATCACAAATCATAAACTTAGTTATTGTCTTTTTGTTTGCATTAGACATATGTAAAGGCTTGATTTTCTTGTAATGAGATACAAATTGAGGACGATAGTTTATTTCACCATAGAAGGCCACAAGCAAAAGCAACGACATAAAGCAAAGTAAATTGTTTTATACTATAAAAAGGGTGAAAAAGAAGTTTCAGTTACTAATATAATAATTACTAGTTTGCCAGCTGAGTCGAAAAGAGTAAAATAACATAAATCTTTTTGACTTTAATTCAGTGTTTGTTGTAATTTTCTTAAAACCGATATTGGGAGGTGAACCGGAAAATCTATCGAATCATAGGATCTATCATGTCTGACCATGACTAAGATGATCCCTCCTTATCTACGATCCATGCCTCGCTTTGACCTTACTAGAAATATACCCGCACAATCGCGGGTTTTTTGTGTTATAAACGTAAAAAATAATTGTTATTATATAATTTTACTTTTATTTGTGTCCATTTTTTAACTGTTTCTATATTGTATTTGTGTTTGGATTTAAACTATTGGACATTGTTGTTATTTTTTCTTGTTTTATCGTGACTAATAACTTAAATTTGACAATTTTTTTGGTAAAATAAACTTTCAATAAATTTCTAAAATCAATTAAGAAAAGTTAAATGAAACTATCATGTCCATACTTCATCAACATATATTAATATCTTCCAAGAATCTAGACGTGTAGGAGAAAAAAGTAATTTTATAATATTTTTCTTAAATTCATATAATATATTATGAGAATTAGATATCTATATCAAAATCTCTATCTCGTAGACTTTTCATCATTGTTATCTTGACTTTTGTAGTTAAGTATGAGCTTGATATTTTCATAATAATGTATTTTCCTTTAAAATAAATCATTTTTTATTTAGAATAAGACTGAACTATCTACTTTTATATTTATTCAATCTTTATTCACATATTTTTTGTGTTGTATTTTTATTATATTTAAGTCATGTTATTTTTTGTGAGCAAATGTTTCTTTCAATGAAAAATAATAATATAAAATTTTTTGAAAAAATTATAATATAAAACTTAATGTTTTTTTCTGTTTTAATAAATACATTGTGGGACAATTGTATTGAGTAATATATAAATAGTTGAAAATTTTACACTAGTCAAAATATCTAATGTGACTAAAGGATTTGAAATGCATCAAAAAAATTACAAATTGAAATTATGAAAATATATTTGTTAATGTTAAAGTATCAAGAATTCAGTACATATTATTATTTATAACTATAATATAATATAAATAATTTAAATAAGAAAAATGTTTAGTTTGACATAATTTAACATTAACATCAGTATGAAACTTCATTATATATTATATCGTGTGGTAGTTTGTTTGAAAAGCTTGTGTATAAACGTTTGTACGGTGGCTAAAAACGTTATAATTCCTTACATAGCACAATTGAAAGCATAACCTAGTCAGTTACTTTTTGTGGGTGCTTCTCTGTTTTATTTTAAACAAACGGCATTAAAAAAAAAACAATAAACGGATAACTAAAAACCTAACATAGTAAAAGTAATTATAAACCTAACCCGTAATGTTATTTCTACTTTCGTCTTGGCCTTCTAACGAGAATCACATAAACAAGCTTAAACGCCAAATAAAAAAGATAATCCACGCACAAAACTTTGAAAAAGGCAAACATGAGACGTGTAAAATTATTATGATAAAATGCAAGATTGTTGCTCGAGTTCTATGACTAGTTGTAACTAAATAATTGAGTTCCCCTAGTTTAGTGCAACCACTAACCCAAAACCTAGAAATATTTTTTCATCAGAAAAAAAATGTAGGAACTTTTATTATGTTGACATGTGGAGGTGGATCCTGTAATACATCAGGACTATACTGCATTGGACTTGCATGATACTTTGACAGATTTTCGATAAATAGGTTGCGCAAACCCAGCCTTCATGTCCGACTAGTATAAAGTAACAACTAAGTGTACCAATCATATTGAACATATACCAACCAATTAATAGAACCGGTCAGTGTTTTGATAAAACCTAGAACCATCATCGTTAAAATGAAACGACCAAATGTTGAGATTTCATTGGTGGCATCGACACGTTGCTTATCTTCCTCTTCTGATTGCCCCACGAATGACTAACCGACTTACAATCATCATGAAAAGCAGTCTCCTATTGTCTCTGGGTGGTCTTAGGCTAAGACTCTTAGCTTCGTGAATAAGAATAACATACGATGTTATGATTGAAACAGGTGCATCGAACACAGCCTCCGTTTGCGGACAAACGTAACGGAAGATGTGAAGTAACACTGATAAAACACATAATTGATAAAATGTGAAGTAAGTATATTTGTATTTACTGTATAATCAAATACATAATCGAAATCGAAATCGACTCTCTACTAGTGATCGTACCTTGCATTGGAATACAGGGGCATCCATTGTATATCTCCATCACAATCGTCACTGTTAGTATCGAAGATAACTAATATTAATGAGTCGATTACGGATTGATTTGTGTTGATTGATGATAAACGTTGAGGTGATATTTCCGTTAATAGAAAAGATCAAAGATGAAAGCGATTGAAAAGAACTCGGGACAAAGATGAAAATCCAGCTCGGGATCATTTTAGTTTAGACGTTTTTCTTTAAGAGAAAGTTCGGATCCTTTATTTATAATGTACAAGGGGTATTTATAAGGGTCTGATATCCTTGTCAACCGCCTTGGTTACTCAACGCGTGCGCGGTGAGCTTGAATTTCTCGCCGAGTCGCACTCGAGTGCTTTTTGGTAAGTCGGCAACTCTTCTTCGGGCCTCAATTGAAAGGCATAGCTGGTCGATGTTTAACCTGCTCGGTGATCGACCTGCTCGGGATTTGACCTGCTCGGTATCGGGCCGAGAATCAGGAAGTGAATTCAATGAATGGGCCTCGAATGTTTGTTGGGCCGGGCTGATAGGATGGTCAATCCTATCTCCAACAATAGCCCCCCCCAGCTCGGGGTACGAAGGGATGTGAGCACACCGAGATCTATAGGATTAAACCCGGTGCATTTCTGAACCCGATCTGTCGCTTCATTTTCCTGGTTATAACCGTTGGGTGAACGTATGCGTGAGAAAGGTGCGCTTTGTATCCGCGCGTGGAGTTCGCCGCGAGCGTAATCATTCGCATTTCTGATTCTCGCGCCGTTGCTACGTGTCAAGCTCTTATGGTGCGTCGATTATGGTTTGCCGCGCCCTAGCCACGTGTCAATTTATTATGGCGACGATGAGCTCGAGTCTCGAGGTCGCCGTTTATAATAACTCGTTTGCCTTTTATTGTTTTACTTTTCGCGAACACAATCGATAAAGCCCCTTTAGTTCTTCGCTTTACTCTCGATTTCGTTCTCCGGTGAACCTCGTTCCGATCTCAGTTTTCTTACTTTCGATTGGAATTTCTTTCTTTCCGGTGGTCATCGGCCTTCACACAGGTGCGTCGCCTTCTCCCTGCTTATTTCTGCATTTTTACTTTGTCGGGGCTCTCCGGTACCATTCACGGGATCAACTTTCAACACTCCTCACTTTCTCTGGCGACCATGTCTGATCTATTGGGCGGAATCCGAGCCGAATCGAGCTCTCAATCCGAATCTGCTAGCCGATACAGGGGTTCTTCGGAGTCCGACGTTAGGTCTCCTGTTCCTGATCCAGCCGTCATGTTTTTTGACAAAGAGGAGGATGAGGATGACGTTCCGTTGGCTCGTCGCCAGAGGAACCGAACTGCTAACGTGAGAGCTTCTATGTCTGCGGCGCAACCCCTCACTCATCAGAGGTCAGACCGCGGTGCGGAGGCTTCTACGTCTATGCCGGATCTGAGCATTCGTTGCAGAGACAGAGTTCACAGTTCGGGGGCGCATGCTTTGGTTTCAGTGCGTCAGAGAGTAGACTGAGCTGGAGATGCAAAAGCGTCTTCGTCGGTACCCGCAGCTCGTCGGAGAGTAGACCGAGCTGGTGATGCAGGTGCGTCCTCGTCAGTTAGGGTTCCCCCTCCTGCTCTTGTACTTGGGTAGGTCAGAGTGATCAGTCGCGGTCAAGGTCGGGGTGGACAACCTAGGGCGGCGATTGCCCAGAGGGTTCCTAGGACTCCGAAGGTGAAGAAGCTGCTGTGGGGGTTCCCGACCTTGACGAAGTGGGAGTCTCTGAATCCGCTCAAAGAGATGTTTCCAGCGTGCGAGTTCAGAGTTCCTAAGTCAGGAGATCGGCCCTGGTCTCCTCCTTCGGGTTTTGTATGCCTCTATGAGAGTTACTTTACGAGGTTGCACCTTTGGTTTCCCCTGTCCGAGGTGTTCGTTCGATATTGCTGAGCTCGGGACTTGGCGTTCTCACAGGTCTGCCCGATTACCGTGCAAAACCTGGTCGCTGCTTACGTGCTTGCTGCTGAACACGGGATGGAATTGACCGATCAGTTGTTTGAGTCTTTGACGACTCATAAGAAGAACTCAGGGTACGATGGGACCTACTATGCCGCTTTTAATCTCGGGTCGAAGATCCTGATGGGGAAGCCTAGCAAAATTGATGAGTGACAGACGTGCTACTTCTTTGTGAAGACTGGAGGTGGATCTGGATTGGATCCGGATGAGGGCTATCATACCGTATGGAACTTTAAGCCCGGTAGAGCCCCGTTTGTTTAGGTCGGTTCGGAGCCAGCTCTACTCTTGATTACTGACCGTTTGTTTTCTTTTTCAGCGAAGCATAACACCAGTGCTTATCGGTCGGACGCGTTCTCGGCAGCACTTGGTACTCTTCAGTCTACGAAGGTCTCTTAGAAGGAAGTGTCCGAGGAAAGAGTTCGCAAAGCCCGGAAGGACGTCGCATCAGGTGAGTTCGGGATCTTGTCTGTCCGTTGAAGATTCTTATATATATATTTATATTTGTGTGTTAACTCTCTTATTTCTTTTAGGAAAACTTCTGAGGATGTGGTATGACATTGCTGATTACGCCGAGGAGCTAGCGGCGTCTCCTTTGGCAGCTCAAGAAAGAGTTGAAGCTCGGGAGGAGGCTGGAGATCGAGAAGAGGTCGGTGCCATGGATCTCGGGAATGACGACTTTCTCAATATGGAGGAAATGTCGAGTCCTGAGGCTCCAAGTCCTGAGGCTCCTGAGCGAAGTCCTTATGCTGAAAGGTTCATTCCGACCCCGGACTTCGTAGAGATCAACCCTCCCACTGAGGTCGGGACCGAAGTCGACGAGGGTAACACTGTTGCTGAGGAGCAGATCCCCCTCCTTCTAGCGCCAAATGTTAGTATCGAAGATAACTAATATTAATGAGTCGATTACGGATTGATTTGTGTTGATTGATGATAAACGTTGAGGTGATATTTCCGTTAATAGAAAACATCAAAGATGAAAGCGATTGAAAAGAGCTCGGGACAAAGATGAAAATCCAGCTCGAGATCAGTTTAGTTTAGACGTTTTTCTTTAAGAGAAAGTCCGGATCCTTTATTTATGATGTACAAGGGGTATTTATAAGGGTCTGAAATCCTTGTCAACCGCCTTGGTTACTCAGCGCGTGCGCGCTGAGCTTGAATCTTCCGCCGAGTCGCACTCGAGTGCTTTTTGGTAAGTTGGCAACTCTTCTTCGGGCCTCAATTGAAAGGCCTAGCTGGTCGATGTTTAACCTGCTCGGTGATCGACTTGCTCGGGATTTGACCTGCTCGGTATCGGGCCGAGAATCAGGAAGTGAATTCAATGAATAGGCCTCGAATGTTTGTTGGGCCGGGCTGATAGGATGGTCAATCTTATCTCCAACAGTCACCACCAAAATAGATCTCCATCGCTACCGTCGAGATATCTTTCTCTACCACCATCGTTTCAACACTCATGTCAAGATCAACGCCGCACCACTGCTTCCATTTTGCTTCTTTTATGTCACCATCGTGTTTGATCTCCGTTCTAAACCATTTTCTCACTTCAATAGAAACGAAGTCCGTTGTGGTTCTCTCTTAACGCTCACACATCATATATAGTCAATCTCAAGCCGCCAACTCCGCTTCGCTCCATCATCCCTTTGAGCTTGAGGGGGCGTATAGAAAGATCTAGAAGATACAATGATATCCCAATGATCTCATTAATTTTATGTAAAGATATTTTATTGATTTGTGTATATCTTATTGTGATTGCATTACTTAGTAGTTAGGTTCAACATCACTTTTATATAAGTGTATGCATCCCAATCTTTATGATTATGATAGTCAATACAACATTCTTTCAATCCTAAAATCTCATCAATCCAATATGGGATTGATGAGAGCATATACAATATTGTATATACTCTATACATGGCCCATGGACATACTCTATACTCTCCCTGATGTATAGAGTATATACATTAAGAGAGTATATAGTATATAGGAGAATGATACTATACTCCTTTAATATATGAATATCTAGCAATATGATAAGTTAGTTCTTTTGTTATGATTGTAATCTTATCTTATATTCTTATCTCTCATCATCTCCCTCTGTATAAATATGGTTGTAACCTGTTGTTAATATTCAATACAAGAAGTATCATTCTCTACACCATGTACTCTTCTTCGTCGCCTTCGTCTTCTTCACGTCCTTTTTTCTTGACATGCAATCACACTTGAAAAACAAATGCACATCTTGTGGGAAAAGATATCATGTGGTCAGATTTTCGCAAACAAAACTAGAAGTGAGAAAGGAAAACTTGTAACAAGAGGATGTAGACTCAAATATTTAGAAAATGGCAAAAATGTATTGATACAAGACGAACGTTTGCTTCAATCTGGATGCCTACTTACTCTAACTTCATATTTTTGACTAGAGAGATACGTGATGAAACTTTCAAAGCCTAGGCCACGAAGATAATTACATATTAAGCAAAAGTAGCTCTAAGATTCTCCCGTTTCACTGCTCGTATCCTCCTTTAGTGCCCTTGAATCTATAGGAAAAAATATAGCTAAATCAGCAAGAGATTTGCTGATTATTTCAAACACTGTGAGAGAGGACAAACACACACCTGCTAGAAGAAAGATTTCCCAGAGGAAGGGGTCTAGTAGAGGAGAAGAATGTTATAACGGCCAGAAAAGGTTGTATCCACTCAAAGGTAGAGGGAAGCCTCTCGGATCGCATATGCCAAAATATTAGATGGCGTAAATTCTTACAAATCCACTGAGAGATAAGCGACATGATGTATGTAATATTTATTAAAAGGCTTGATCTTATTCCTCTGAGAAATTACAATATATATAGGGGTTATAGTATCATTTCCATATCTATATTCTACACACCCCCTCAAGATGGAGGGCCTTTAGTCACTCCAATCTTGTTATAAAGCTCGGTGAATATTTTTCTTGGAAGTGGCTTGGTAAGTGCATCAGCTAGTTGATCCTCGGTTGAAACGTGAGCCACACGTAACGCACTTGATTGTATCTTGTCCCGATAAATTGTAGACAAGCACTAGGTGTTTCATTCTAGAATGAAATATTGGATTTGCACAAAGATATGTAGCCCCTACATTGTCACAATAAACTACCGGCGGACTTGGAGTATTTGCTTCGGGGGAAGAACAGGCTACTCCTTTTTGTTTCTTTGACAACCAAGCAATGGGAGTGTTTCCTAGTAGACAATGTAGGCATTAGTCGACACAAAATCATCGGCATCACCAACCCAATCAGCGTTGGAGAAGGCGTGTAGCGTTAACAGTGTGTTTGCACGTAGAAGGATACCATAAGAAACCGCGTCAGCAAGATACTAGAGAACTCTCTTAACAGCCTGCCAATGCGTATTAGTTGGGGAGTGCATAAATTGTGACACGTTCTTGTCAGATAGTGTGAAAGCTAAGTATTGGAGGCTGCCAAGAACTATGTGATATTTCGTTGGATTGTCCAGAGGAGAACCAGTTCGAAGAGACCACTTTGGTGGCGAGGCCATTGGTGTGGAAACCCTTTTTGTGTTAGCATCTTTGTCTTTGTTAATAGATCGATAATATACTTCTTCTTCATTAGATTAAGACCGTGTGATGTCCTCGTTGCCTCAATACCCAAAAAGTATGTCAAAGTCAGCAGATCCTTCAAAGAGAAACGTGTAGGCAGTGCTTTGATGAAGCTTGTAATGATAGAAGTATTTCCTGTGACAATGATGTTATCGACGTAGACCAAGAAATAGACAACATCAGTACCTCTTAAATAGATGAATATGGAGGTGTCAACAAGAGAGTTCTTGAATCCCATTATAAGCATGTACGTTTTCAGTTCTTGATACCACGCGCGCGGAGCTTGCTTGAGTCCGTAAAATGCTTTGTTAAGCGTGGTTAATCCTTACCAATGAAACCCAGCGGTTGTGTGATGTAGAACTCATCTGTTAATGTGCCTTGTAAGAAAGCATTACTAACATCCAGTTGTGGTATGCTCCTTGAGTAGATGACAGCAAGTTGTACGACCAACCGAATTGTGTCTGACTTCACCGGTAATCGAGTCCATGTTGTTGGTTAAAACCTCTTGCGACCAATCAAGCTTTGTACTTGCCAAGCAAACCATTAGCCAAGTAATTAAGCGTAAAAATCTATTTTGTGTTAATAACATTTTGACACAGTATTGTTGGAACCAAATCATATGTGTTATTACACATTTGTGCTTTTATCTCCTCTCATATGGCTCTCCTTTAATTTTCATCACTCAAAGCTTGGGTTATAGTTGTGGGGATGGTCGGTTTAGTAGTTGTAGCAAAGAGGTTGAGTTTGGATTTTGGCTTGGTAATGTTATTTTTGTTGCGAGTTTGCATGGGGTGTCGATTTTTGAGTTGTGGAAGTGGTGCCGGTTTTATTTGTCATGGTGGAGGAGGTAAAGAAGCGGGCTGAGTGTTTAGTGTTTTTTGGCTTGTAGATGTTATTGAGCCGGGAACGAATGTTTGTGCAACTAGTTTTGGTGGGTCTGTAATATCTTCACTTTGGCCCACAACATTTTCATCGTCATTGTCCCTAACACGAGCATTCTCTAGTGTCGGTAGAGGAGAAGACTCTGATAACGTGTCTGGTGATACAGTGGAAAAGACTGAGATCAGGTCGGATGTTACTTGTACGAGTGGTGGAACTGGAACAACAGTTAGTGGTGAGTGTTTGGGTGGAGCTGGTGGTTCTTGCTCGGATGGTGTAGTATTGTTGTGATTGGATGAAGCAAACAAGAATCTTATTTCAACGAATTGAATATGGCACGACGTATAGAGACGACCCGAGGAGATGTCTAGACAAAGATACGCACTTTGAGTAAGTGAGTATCCCATAAATACACACGGCATTGAGCGATCTTTGAGTTTATGCGTGTTATACGATTGCAGCCACGGGAAGCACAAGCTTCCAAATACACGAAGATTCAAGTAGTTCAGTGTTGTCCCAAACAGTTTCGCATAGGGTGAGACGTTGGTAAGAACAAGTCGGTTTCGATTGATTAAGTACACGGCTGTGGCGAATGCATAAGGTCAATATATTTTTGGAACAAAAACTTGATGCATTAGAGTCATACCACTTTCCACTATGTGTTGATGTTTACGTTCCAAAACTTCATTGTGTTCCGGTGTATGAATTGATTTCATGAGTCGATATGAACTGACGCAAGGCAATGAATTCACCACCATTGTCAGAATAGTGCAAGTCGATCTTGTGTTGAGATCGATTTTCTACCAACGCCTTGAATGAGATAAATGTTTCTTGAACTTGCGAATTTTGGTTCAATCGGTACACCCATGTGTACCGAGTGTAAAGATCTACAATGACAAGATAATATTTGTAACTATCATGTTAAATAATAAAGGACATCCACACATCCGAGTAAAGGTATTCAAGTGGTTTATTTGAGGTAATAGAGTTAGTATGGAAAGGAAGTTTGTGACTTTTATTGATAAGACAATAAAAACAAGGGATTTGTTCATTTGATGAATCAAAACATGGTAAAGAAAAAGTAGAGACAATAGGATGCAAAATCAGAGGAGAGTGGTGGCCAAGTCAGGAATGCGATGAGGGTAGAGTTGTTTTTGGTGTTGGGGAGGCGAATAGGGTAGTGGAAGTGTTTGTTGGGACTGGCCACTAGTACAGCTCGTTCTTAGTTCTCCTTTAGAGCAATGGGGCCCCCGTTGTGAGATCTGTCACCTGAATTGAAGCCAGGAAGAATTCAACAGACATTTGATTAGAGTTGCACAAACGGTAAACGATTATAAGGTTTTTAGCAATGTTGGGAACATATAGAACATCATTCAAGGTAAGGTTTTTAGATGGTGTAGGAAGAAAAGTTGAACCTGTATGCATGATTTGGAGGTCAGATCCATCAGCTATGGTCACTTCTTCTCCACCATTGTAAAGCTGATGAAGAGACAAGTTTTTCAAGTTTGTTCTTAAGTGATGCGTTGCACCCGAGTTGAGAAGCCAATTGTTGGGATTGGGAGAAGCGGTTTCCATAGAGTCAGAGCCATTGGAGAGGCTGAATTTGTAACTGTAGCTGCGAACATCGTCGGGCACTATGCCCATAGATGCCTGAAATTTGACATCTTCCTTGATAACCGTGTGGTAATGAGTTATATTGTCGTGATTGAAATTGTTGATGTTGTTTCCAAGTCTGGTTGTTACCACGGTGTGAACCTCGTGAGTGGCCACGACTATTGTTGTTACAAACATTCGCAACATTTTTTGTCATTGGAAGAGACAACGAGGGAGCAACCATCGCCTTCAGCTTTACATCTTGGTGAAACAACTTCTCGAGCACCTCCAGGAGAGATAGTGCAACATCACGTCCCTCGATTTGATCAGTTATTATTTTGTATTCTTCTGGGAGTCTGATATACTATGGTTTTTACCCACTTTCAACCATAATATAAGTCCTTTTTCTGAGTCTTTTTAGTAGTTTTAGAGTCTTTTAGGTTCTTTTCAAGATGTAGGCACATATAGAGCTAAATTGGATTTATGGAAGCTTTTGAAGCATATTGGATCTGAAGCAGTTCGAAGAACTGAAGCTCAGCATCTATCGACACCTGAGAAGCATCGATCGACACCATCCCTTTGGAAGAAACACGATTAAAGTTCTTAGTATCGATCGATACCATTTACGGTATCGGTCGATACCAGTAATCAGAACTCGCATCAAGACCCGAAGATGAACCAGAAGCTTTCCTTATTTTACGAGATAGACTCCTAAACGTGTTTTTAGGTATTTAATTAGGTTTTTCAGCCTCCACAACACACACTGGATTTTCTGGAGATAGAGTATTCTTGCAATTGAGTTTTTGGGAGAAGAACCTTGAACCCTCTTTGTATTCTTACTCTATTCTATTTTATGATATCTATATTATTCATGATGTCTGTTTCATTTATCATGTCTGAGTAGATTTCTTGTTAGGTTTAGGGTTGTTTAAAGGTAGTTGATGAATTATTAGATCTGATTTACTTGTTAGGGAATATCTATAGAGCTTTTCACCTAGACTTGAGATTAATGCTTATTCTAGCCTTGCGAACTAGAATCTGATGTTAGGTTGATTAATTGACACGAAAGTGTGATTAGTTTCCTGAACTAGTGTTTGGTGAGCAAAAGGCCTACTCGCAAAGAAATTTGGTTTAGGATTTTGTGAACAATTGAACTTGACCGTTAATGCTTGTTTGAATCTATAGAATTTGCAAATGAATTTGGAATTCTAAGTTTAGACATAGATAGTCTTCGCAACGACAGTTGGTTTACTTTACATATGTGTTTCAAGTTCAAGAGCGGAGCTTAATACATTCCTGCCTTTTGATTTGATTGATAATTCTGATTTGCCTGCAAACTTCCTTAAGCCTAGCGTTTTTCCCACTGATTTATTACTTCGTTTTAATCGTTTTGTTACCTTTGATTACATTCATTTCGCTTAACTTAATTCACATTCTGAAATCTATTGAGTGAACTTTTTGAGTCTTTGTGGTTCGACCCCTAGAATACTACAGCTACTGCTTAGATACTTTAGGGTATTATATTTGAGCATATCAGAGTCCTTCTAGCACTCTTTCAATTTGCTCCTCATGTTCCATAGGTTTACCAAGATGAACCAGTTTACCAAGATTTTGTAGTCGGGATTAGGAGTAGCAACGTCGGCGACAGTGACAGTGGTTTGAGGCACGGTGACAGTCCATCCACATATCCTGTGAGATCGTATCCATCGAGTAAGGCTTGAACTTGACGCCCCCACATCAAGAAGTTTGACAAACATAATCGATGTTTTTTGCAGTCAATGAGACCACAGTGAAGTTCAGGATTCGGGATACAAAAACTAGAGGTCGAATTCTATGAAGGGGGATGTGGAACATTGCGGACATACCCATGGTTGTGACAAAGTGATCTCCATTTGCAGAAGAAGAACTGTAAATCAAAAATGTATATCAATGAGGATTACTCTAAAGAATATATCACACAAAATGTATTCTAGAGAAGGGTTGGAATATATTGCTAGCTCGGTAGGGAAGCCCATTAGGCTACACCCTGAATATTTTTGTAGAAGTTGATATGACAAAGGCACTCCCTAAAGTGTATTAGTTCAAACCGAAGCTAGGAATAGACGCAGCTGTAGAATTTGTTTATCCTTGCCTCCTTTCACAGTGCAGTGAATGCGAGAAGTGGAGACACCTTAGTAAGGATTGTACAAAAAAGGAAGGGCCCTCTGCAAATCAAAAAGAGATGGTTGTTGTTACAAAGAACAGTCTACCAAAACAGGAGGAGGTTATAACAGACCAAATAGTCCAAATAGTACAAACAGAGGCTCAAGGTGAAAAAATATAATTAACCATGATAGAGTTGGCATCGCAGGAGACAAAGAACATAGATGATGAGGAGCCCTGGTCCAAAGTTTTACTTGGAAAGTCTAAGAGAAGTAATGGAATAATGAATGAGAAGCAACAAACTATTGGTTCACCCTCCCAATTTGCGATTTTACAAGAGGAAAATGAAACTTCTGAGATAGTGGAGGAAGGAGAGATAATAATAGAGAAAGATAGTACCAAGTTTTCTACTGGCTCCCTGGAAGGGAAAGAGGTGACACAAAAAGAAGAAAAATCAGATGACAAATTAGAGGAGGAAGAAGATGCACTAGGAAAAAGTGAAATATAGGAGCAGCAAACAAACCAAGAGGAGAGTTTACTCCGCCGACCTCCCCACGTGAAGTAAAGGAGGAAAGAAGAAAATTTCAAATTCTTTTGGCTCAGACACTAGGGATCACGCTCTTGGTGTTTCGAATCGAAAGAAGACTTCCCTAAGGAATTAAGTATGTCGGATTTCTTTTGGAATGTTCACGGTTTACACAAATCATTAAAACATTCTGTGATGAAGAAGTGGGCTATGGAGAGGAAGTTTCAATTTGGTTGTCTTATAGGGACAAGAGTTAAGGAGGGGAGAAGAATTGGTAATGAATTACTGAAGGATTGGTCAATGTTAACAAATTATGAAGACAGTCGTCATGGGCGTATTTGAGTACTCTAGGAGAATCAAGTCCGACTTACTTCTTTCTTTAAGAGTAGTCAACTTATCACATGCTCAATCAAACTGATGGATCAAGAGGAGTTCTTTCGTTCGTTTATTTACGCGTCCAACTTTGTGGAGGAGAGGAAGGTCTTGTGGACTGACTTGAAAGATCATCAAAATTCCCCTATCATTCGAAAGAAATCTAGGATGTTGCTGGGCGATTTCAATGAGATTTTGGAAATTGGTGAGCACTCTCGGGCTGAAGACTATTCCATCATACCAGCTGGTATGAGGGACTTTCAGAACATGGTAAACTATTGTTCTCTCTCGGACATGGCTCACCATGGTCCTCTCTACACGTGGTGCAATAAAAGAAATAATCATCTGATCATGAAGAAGCTTGATCGAGTTTTGGTTAATGACAAGTGGATTCAGTCCTTTCCACAATCATATGCAGTTTTTGAGGCTGGCGGATGTTCTGACCATTTAAGAGGTCGAGTGATTTTAACTAAAGCAGCAAACGAGGGCCACAAACGCAAGCCATTTAAGTTTGTTAATGCGCTAGTTGAGATGGACGAGCTTAGACCAATAATAGCAGAGTATTGGGGGAGGGAAAACAGAGGCTACTTACTCATCAACATCATCTCTTTTTCGGATGTCTAAGAAATAAAGGGGCTAAACCTGACTTTTAGAACCTTAGCCAAAGGAAAACTTGGAAAGCTTACTCAGAGAGCAACATATGCATATGAGGACTTGTGTAGGAAGCAAAAGGAGAATAGTAGAAATCCTTCAGTTGTTTCAATGGAGGAGGAAAGCGAAGCTTATATCCGCTGAGACCGAGTTGCAACCTTAGAGGAGAAATACCTAAAACTATAATATAAAATACATTGGTTGAAGGTGGGAGATAAAAAATAATAAAGCTTTTCACAGAGTTGTGGTTGCAAGAGAAGCAAGGAATTCTATTAGGGAAATTACATGTTAATATGGGAGAGTAGTCACATGAGAAAGAGAAATCAAAGAAGAGGTTGAAAGCTTTTTTCGCGATTTCCTTCAGCTAATACCAAGTGATTTTCAGGGAGCTAGAGTGGAGACAATGGAAGATCTTCTACCTAATCGCTGCTCAGATGACGACAACAGAATGATCACTAGCATAGTAACTCCCGAGAAAATAAAATATACTATGTTTTCCATGCCGAAGGACTGGATGGATTCACTTTGGAGTTTTGTAAGGCCTCATGGGATATCATCGGTGAGATATTTTGTAAGAGGCTAGCAGCAACGAACTACTTCCAATTATTAGAACAGATTTGTAAGAGAATTAGTACTTGGACATCACAGTTTCTTTCATATGCAGGGAGACTGAATTTAATTACTTCAGTTCTGAGTAACATCTCAAACTTTTGGATGTCGGCATTTAGACTGCCCAACAAATGCACTAAAGAGATAGACAAGTTATGTTCGGCTTTCCTCTGGTCTGGTACCGACCTAAACCCAAACAAAGCGAATGTTGCATGGGAGGAAATCTGTAAACCAAGAGATGAAGGGGGACTTGGCTTATGATCCCTAAAAGAAGTGAATGATGTTAGCTGCCTAAAACTCATCTAGAGAATTCTTTCAAATAACAACTCACTGTGGACTAAATGGGTTACGACAAACTTAATGAAAGGTGCTTCTTTCTGGTCCCTAAAGAAAAGTTCAAGTCTTGGATCATGGATTTCGACAAAGCTTTTAAAATACAGGGCTGTGGTGAAGGAGTTTAGTCGATTTGAGGTTTGTAATGGTAGCGCACGTCGTTTTGGTGCGATAACTGGTCAGGGAAGGGTTGTTTAATGGATACGCTAGGCCCGTGAGATATAATAGATCTGGGCATTGGCAAACATAAATTAGCTATTTTTGTGATAGAAAAGTAAAATATTCCTATTTTTTTATTTTTTCAAAAATGTTTTATAGAAATAAAATATTTTTTTCATATTTTTTATAATATATAAAAAATAGATAAATTATCATAAAATTTAGAAAAGAAATAAATTAGCTATTTTTTTCCTTTTGCAAAGGCTTTAGATTACTTAATTTACATTTAGTCTAAAAATAAAATATTACTATATTTTCATTTTCCAAAATTTATAAAATATTACTATAGTCTAAAGTTAACTTTGATAACTTTGACACGTGTCAAAATCTTGAATCTGTTAACACGAAAATGATTGACATTTTCTAAAAGTATAAGAAAAAAATAACCGATATTAGGGAAATTTAAAATCATAAAAATATAGAAAATATTTTTTAATATTAATAAGCCTAAAAAAAGAAATATAATGTTTTATCAATATCATGAAGTTGAAAGTATGATGGTGTTTATGAAAAAAAGTGTTTTGTTTGTTGAAAAAATATGAGAGTACTTATTTGTTTATAGAAAATTCAACATTTACAATTCTTTTTTCTTTAGAATTAGAAATTTTCTTAATTCCGGAATTTTTTTTTAAATAATTTTTATATTTTCTTTATAGATTTTTCATTTTACTAATTGTTTTATAAAAATTATAATTTTTATTTTTCTTTTTGTATATTTCCTTATAATATATTTTGACATTTTTTAATCTAAACACGTGTTGAAATCTTGAATCGTTGGATATGACACGTGTCACGATCTCGTGAGTTAGTAACTTTGAAAACTCTAATTTATTTAATAAGATTTTATTTTCTTTTTTTGAATAGTTTACTTATAATAATTTTTGACATTTTTTTAACGTTGACACGAGTCGAAATCTTGAATCGAATAACATGACACATGTCACTATCCTTTGAGTTACTAAATTTTGAAAACCCTCTTTTATATAATAAGAAACTTTGAAAACTCTAATTTATTTAATAAGATTTTATTTTCCTTTTTGTATAATTTACTTATAATAATTTTTGACATTTTTTTAATCTAAACACGTGTCGAAATAACATGACACATGAAAACTCTCTTTGTATATTTCCTTATAATATATTTTGACATTTTTTAATCTAAACACGTGTCGAAATCTTGAATCGTTGGATATGACACGTTTCACGATCTCTTGAGTTAATAACTTTGAAAACTCTAATTTATTTATCTTGAATCTTTGGATATGAAACGTATCACGATCTCGTGAGTTAGTAACTTTGAAAACTCTAATTTATTTAATAAGATTTTATTTTTCTTTTTGTATAGTTTACTTATAATAATTTTTGACATTTTTTTAACGTTGACACGTGCCGAAATCTTGAATCGAATAATATGACACGTGTCACCATCCTATGAGTTACTAACTTTTGAAAACCCTCTTTTATATAATAAGATTTTATTTTCCTTTTTGTATAGTTTACTTATTATAATTTTTAACATTTTTTTAACGTTGACATGTGTCGAAATCTTGAATCGAATAACATGACACGTGTCACTATCCTATGAGTTACTAACTTTTGAAAAATTTCTTTTATATAATAAGAAACTTTGAAAACTCTAATTTATTTAATAAAATTTATTTTTTCTTTTTGTATAGTTTACTTATAATAATTTTTGACATTTTTTTAACGTTGACACGTGTCGAAATCTTGAATTGAATAACATGACACGTGTCACCATCCTAAAAGTTACTAACTTTTGAAAACCCTCTTTTATATAATAAGAAACTTTGAAAACTCTAATTTATTTAATAAGATTTTATTTTTCCTTATGTATAGTTTACTTATAATAATTTTTGACATTTTTTTAACGTTGTCACGTGTCGAAATCTTGAATCGAATAACATGACACGTGTCACAATCGTATGAGTTACTAACTTTTGAAAACCGTCCTAAAACGTCGTGTCTAGTCTCTCTTCGAGGCCACTATCAATTCACCACATATGTTCATCTGATCTCGACGTAAGTCTCTCTGCTTTCTCTATTTCCTTTCGATTTTATTACATGTTGTTTCTTTTTGGTTTTTATTTCTCAATGTTTACGAAGAATTTTGCTACTTTTGTATTTAGATTATTGTTTACACGCTCGCTTTAATACAATATACAAAGGTCAATGGTTACAATCGTGGTAAGTGTATATGATAAGCCAAGCTTTAGAAAGACCTTCCTAATGTCAAGCAGTATTTCCTAAATAATAATTAGACTACCTATCTCATTTAAACAGAATGAATAACAATTTTTGTGGTAAAAACATAGAGTCAAATTCAAATTATTTCATAAAACACATCATCCAAAATCATAATGAGAAAACAAAGACTAATACTATAAATATGGTTTTCTAAATAGAATAGCAAGTTCGAAATACTTGAATAACAGCAAAAATCAACGTTTCGAAATTTTAGTTCATGTTTCAATTTGATCCCCCAGTGTATGTGATTGTCATCTTTCTTGCTGTTTTATAGTTTGCCTTATCAGTTTTGTAGAGGTTGGCAATTTGTTTGTTGAAAAGTTCCTCATTAGCAACTTCTGTTTCCATAAAAAATCTGCAATATACTCTCGAAAAGCTAAGAAATGTTGTACAAAGGGGTCCAATATTCAGGCCTAAGCATTGTTAGGTAAATGTATTCTCCGACCCCTATATTTGGGTAGTAAATTTTTAGTATTGAAACAAACCTACATTTTCCCGAGATTATAATCAAAAACTGTAAACAAATCAGAGATTATACTCAAAAAATCTATTAAGTTGCTACAAAACCAGGAGGCTTAAAACACATGCTTCCTAAAAAAAAAAAAAAAATGAGTATATAGGAGCCCTGTTCGTTTTCTTATGATCCATCTAGATGGAGATGAAAAATAGTGTTCGTTTAGTGTTAAAAATAACAACCATTCAAATGATTCATCTAGATGAGTTTGGAAAATTTAGGCAAAAATTTTAAAATGAGTTGGATGAACCAAGTTAGACCATTTGGATGGAGATGACTCTCCAAAATTTTGTAATGTCTAAAATACTCTCATTTACAATTATAACTTAAATAATATAAACTATATATAGATTTCATATTTTTATTTAAAAAATCACAATATTGCACCAAATGTTTTTTCTACAACCGTAAAATCACGGACTAATATTTTCCGTCAAAATCATAAAATCTTGGAATTATGTTTTTTTAACCAAAATCTTAAAATACTATAATTCCATCAAAACAAAATCATTTTGCCGAATTATTCAAAACTGTGTTTCCTGTCAAAACCGAGAAATCAGAAAACGCAATTTTCCTGCCAAAAACATGATTCCGCAATTTTGCGGTTTTGGCGGAAAAACACATTTCTCCTATTTTTCCCGGGAAAACTTTAATTCCGCGAATTTGCGGTTTTGGCGGGAAAATTGGAGAAATGTGTTTTTCTGCCAAAATCGAAATCGGAAAACACAATTTTCCCGCCAAAAATAATTCCGCAATTTTGGCGGGAAAATTGAAAAAATTGATTTTCCGCCAAAATCGAAATTGGAAAACGCAATTTTCCGCCAAAATCTGAGAATTAGGTTTTTCCCGCCAAAACCGTCAAATCACGATTTTGGCGGGAAAATTGTGGAATATCGTACTCCCTTGAAACCTCAATTCTATAATTTCCCGCTAAAATCGTGATTTTATGACGGAAGAAACTTAATTATATGATTTTGCGGTTTTGGCGAGAAAACGTTATTCCGCGATTTTATGGTTTAGCAGAAAAACGTATTTTTCAATATTTATTATATTTTAATCAATAATTAAAATCAATATATTTAAGATTATGATTAGATCAAAGTATGAGTATATTAGTCATTTTCTTATTAAATTCATCTAGATGGAGATGAATACTTACAAAAATGAACTATACAAACAAAAATTCATCTAGATGCTCCATTCAAATGAACATCCAAAAATTGAAACGAACAACATTCAGATGAAGCATATGGATGGAACATTTAGATGAATCATGTGGATGGAAATGTCAGATGATCAAACGAACTGGGCCATAATCCAAATAGAGATAATTATTAAAGCAGAGACTATAATCAAATGTATTGCTAGAGTTAAATGAGAGACTAGAAATCAACCCTTGGAGGTGTGAGTGGATTATCGTGCGGATAATGAATACTTAGTTTAAACACCCTTCCTTCATATGGGGTGTTCACCAATCCGATTAGTGTAGCCTCCCATTGAAAAATATTGTCATCAACATGTCCTAATTAAAATGCTTATACAGTCAGTCTCTTCTAATACCTATTTCATAGCAGGTAAACGTCTATCTCTTCTAATTAGTTTTTTTTAGGGATTTGGAGTAGTAGAGACTAGTTGTGTAAGCATTTTAGTAGGACATGTTGATGACGACCTTTTCCACTGAGAGGCTGCAATAATCAGACTGGTGAAAACCCCATATGAAGGAGATGTGTTTAAAATATGTATTCATTATCCATCTGATAATCCACTCAAACCTCCAAATGTTGGAATCTAGTCTCTCATTTAATTATAGTAATACATTTGATTTTATTCATTGTTTTTTGAGTTATCTTTGTTTTGATTCTACTCTTTTTTGTTAATCAAGCAAGCTTGTGTATTAGATCTCCTCGTTTCCAGCAACTCAAATAGAATTTTGATTATAATACATGATTTGTTTACCGTTTTTGGTTATAATCTCTAGAAAATTTAGGTTTGTTTTAACACTAAACTTTACCGCCCATATAGAAGGGACGGAGAAGACATTTACCTAAAAATGCTTAGGCGTGAATATTGGACCTTTATGTACAAAAATTTTCAGGTTTTCGAGAATATATTGCAGATGTTTGAACGAAACAGAAATGGCTGATGAGGAACTTCTCAACAAACAAAATGTCAAACTCTAAAGAGTTGATAAGGCAGGCTATAAAACACAAAGAAAATAGATGACAATCACATAGCCGAGGGTCAAACTGAAACATGAACTTTACTTTTGAAATATTAGTTTTTGTTGTTATTCAAGTATTTCGTACTTGCTATTCTATCTAAGAAATCACATAGTATTGATCTTTGTTTTCTTGTAACAGCTACAACAAAAGTATCTACAGACAAAAATCTAAAGTTAAAAACTTAAAGGTACAGCCGTAACCAATTATGCCCGTTATGTTTTAACCAAAAAACATAACTCATTCTGTTTATATCTTAGGTAATCTAGTTATCATTTAGGAAGGATATTTTTGACATTTAGGAAGTTTACATTTCCTTAAAAAAAGACTGGCATACACGCCACTACGATTTGAATCTGCGACTTTGTGTATTGTATTAGCATGTCTAACCAATAAGCTAAGATTTTCATTAAAGGTTAGGGTTAGATTACTGTTTTTTATTTTTTATTTCCTTAATCATATTAATGATAATTTGTTGTTTCATAAGTTCGATTCTTTGGTCTATTTTATGTTCATGATTTATTTCACTTAATTATGTTCATCAAAATACCTGATCCAAACGGATCATGTCTTCAAATACTCATGTTATTGGTTTGGTTAATCTTCAAGAATCGAACGAATACCCGAGAACCGAATGGGTATTTTTGGTATCAGGGTATTCTCAGTTAATTTGGGTACAAAGTAACCAATACTAACTGTACTCAATAATTTTTTACTCCCAATTCTACCTGTTTCATTCGATTAATTTCGGGTATTTTAAAAATTTCGGATATTTTCAGGTAGTTTTGGGTTTTACATGTACTTTCAGATAGTTTGGGTAAATTTAGATAAGTTAAAAATATCATTTATTTTTGTGCATGCATAGAAACAAATATTTAAAGAGCTCCTCAGATGTGTAAATGAATCACAAGCGAAAAAGATAAACAATACCTGCCAAATATATATCTTGGCCATAACTTCAGCCTAATGGTAAGCTGTATAGAGATAATGGTAGTCGCCAAAGAAATGATGCAAAGTGTTGAAAGAAACTGAACAAAATGGTAAAAAAAAAAAAAAACATCTCTCTATCATTAAAAACGACATAACCCGATGATATAACCCGCATCTACACAATAAATGCAACATAGCAGATGATATGGTTAAAAAAGCATCAAGCAAAAAAATCCAAACACTCAAAGATTGACAATAAACATAATTGAAAGGAAAACAATTTACCAACAAAGATACATAATTGGTAGTAGGCATAATAATACCAGATCCACAAGTCATCATCATTACAAGAACACAGAATCTAAGAGTATTAGAGATTAGAGATTCCCTATTAAAATTTAAAAAAAAAAAAAACGGAGGAGAGAAATAGAAATGTTTCTTGTTTGAGACACTCGTTAGAAACTCATTGTACATTTGTCATTTATTAGTTGGATTAAATATTCTTAAGCAAATAAAAATAACTACGTCATAGAAAAATATAATTAATTTATTGTCTAAATAGTTTTTTGGGTATTTAACCGATGTATATACTCTAAAGATGCTCATCTTCACGCCAAAAGGAGCTCAGATTCCGAAGAAGCTCAAGGTGCATATCAGAGATTATAAGGTATGAGAATCGATTCATGAGTTGTTATGTGATATCTTAATCTGACGAATCGATTCATGAATTGTCCTATGATTTCGGAGATGTACTGTGATTTGACCAATTTTTCTGATAATTCTGATGGAAGACCAGAATTTCAGAATTTTCTGTGTTCGATTTAATTCCTCTGAGGAAGAGATTTTTCAAACCTTCTTAATTCCAAAATTGGCTCTTCTTGAAGCAACAGCGTTGCCAAATTCATTGATTATGAACTTTGATTTCTATTAGTATGATCCAATTTCTGCTGAAAAACCAAGAAGTGAATTGTAGATTTGTATCAGAGGGAAACTTTTGGATTTAATGGAAAATGAGAGAGTATGAAAGCCATGGGAATGGTAACTAGAAAACATAATATTCGTTTATTCCTTATCCCTTATTCAATTCAGGAAATTATACAATTAATTATTAATACAAAAAGAAAAAAAGATTGTAGATATTCATTTCCATACAATGTCTCGTATTTTTTCACAAAACAAAATAATCACTTCAAAAACATCAACAATTTTTCAATTTTATTCTATTGCTAAGCTTCTTTTTTTTGTAAAATATTATTATTTCTTATGAGGTTGTATCATATTATATTTTAAAGCTACACAACCATTTTATAGTATCCTATTTATCTAGGCGACTGCACCTCGATTGGATTTTCAGTACTCAAATCACATAGGAAAAGCTATTCGAATCACACTAATAAACAAACGAATGTCGGATCGCTCTTCTTGAAGGTGGGTTTCTCTGTTTAAGTTTCGTTGTAAAAACTTATGTCCATATAATCATAGTTAATAGTAAATCTTAAATTGAAATGATTGATTTTACAAATGTATGCAATTCAACCCAAATATCTGTTTTAAATTTTGATTTTTCCTTACGATTATCGTCTTATGAATTCCGTTTAATGCAATTTTGATTATTATACTATGGATGGTAACCCAAATTTTGGTATCTTTGATTTCAGAATTATTCAATTTTGTTTGATTCGAAAACATAATCTCATTCTTATCATTATACTATACTGATAAACAATTGTCTCATATTTTCCCACAAACAAAATAATTAATTTAAAAATATCAAACTTGCTTCAACTTCTTTGATTTAGCATAAATATGAACCAATAAACAATGAATGTTGAAGTTCAAAACAAAATAAACTATTTAAAATTAATTTAACTGGAAATAATTGTATCTATCGTTGTAATGTAATGTTTTTTATTTGTAATTGAAAACATTAAAATCTTGAAAAAAAGTATTTGACCTTATAGGCATTCATTTTTGGTTATGTGATGGAAATATTAGTATAGTTTTACTTATGTTCTATTTTAAAAATTATAACGCTTAAAATGCTTTTAATCATAATTGAAAAAAAAAATATTTAGCTTACATAAATGAATTTTTGATTACTTGATTAGAATATTAGTATATCTTAATTTATGTTTGATTTTATAAAATTTTGATTTATTGAAAATTAGTTTGAAACGGGATAAAATCATTACCATGAAATTACAATATACATAAACAAATTTTTTAAAAATGTTGATTTTCCAAAAAAAAATTTAATTATTTTTATTATTAACTATTTTTCTGTAAAACAATGATTGTATTTTAATACTAACGAAGATATAGATATAATGCATATAGAAAATAAGATATAGTTTGTAAAACTAAAATCAGGTTTAATGTGATGAAATAGATTGTTAAATTGTATTGCAAAATGAAATGTGTGAGATTCAAATCGGGGTTTGAAAAAATTATGAGATAAAATCTAAAAGTGTATATTTACAACTTATTAATTTAAATATTACTAATAATAATAAATAAGCTTTTTAATTATAACATGTCGATGACGACATTTTCCACTAGGAGACTGCACTAATCGTACCGGTAACACCTTATAGAAAGGAGGGGTGTTTTAAATGAGTATTCATTATCTGTCTGATAATCCACTCAAACCTTCAAAGGTTGGTTTCTAATCTCATAGCAATACATTTGATTATAGTCTCTGTTTTGATTATATTCTTTATTTGATACTACTCTTTTTTGTTTAGCAAGCATGTGTTTAAGGCTTTCTGGTTTTGCAGCAACTCTATAGATTTTTGATTATGATCTCTGATTTGTTTAATGTTTTTATTATAATTTTTTGGAAATTTCAGTTTTGTTTCCACACTAAAGTTTACCACACAAACATAGGGGACAAAGGATGCATTGACCATGGATCTCTTTATTATAATTTTTAGAAATTTCAGTTTTGTTTCCACACTAAAGTTTACCACACAAACATAGGGGGCAAAGGATGCATTGAACCATGGATCTCTTTATCTAAACCAGTAGCCCCAATAAGACCTCCTACAGAGCAGTCTCAAGGGATGAAAGTATCCTCCCTCCTCTGTCCATCAACCCACACTTGGAACAGAGAGAAAATTAGTCAAATCCTCCCAGGCTATGAGAATGACATTTTGTCGCTCAGACCAAGTAAACTAGGAGCACTAGATAGACATGTCTGGCTCCTCACCAAGTCTGGGGATGACAGTGTAAAAACGGGGTATCATTCAACTAGTCAGGAAAACTTAGTTCCAGATCACCAAAGATCCAATCTCGAAGATTTCAACTGGTTTGGCGAGATCTGGAATACCAAAACTTCCCCTAAGAATAAATTTCTACTCTGGAAAGCTATGAAAGGGGCATTACCAGTGGGAGAAGCTCTCAAGATTAGGGGAATCAATACTGCAGCCTTATGCCCCCATTGTGACCAAGAGGAATCATTAATACATCTATTCTTTCAATGTAACTTTGCAAAGCAAGTCTGGGAGCAAGCGCCATTCAAATCCCCACTCACCCCAAATCAGATTTGTAGCTTTAGAAAAGGAATCGAAGCTTCAAAGCTTCTTATTTGTTTACCACCGACCGGCTTGGGTAATGGCCCTCTCCTCCCATGGATTATCTGGTCTCTATGGAATTGCAGGAACAAGTTAATTTTTGAACAAAAGAAGACCCAACCTGCAGATGTGATTTCCCAAGCGCTGATCAACGCCAAAAAGTGGTTTGCGGCTCAGATCCATGTTTCCCCTTCCCAGACCCGGACTAGAATCAAGCAGATCCGAGAGATCGGAGTCGACACGATCAAGTGCTTCTCAGATGCAGCGTGGAGAGAGGAGTCACGTACGGCGGGTTTCGGATGGATCTTCATTGACCATCTATTGAAGTCGGAGATTCATGGCAGATCGACAAACTCAAATGTTAGCTCCCCTCTAATGGCAGAAGCTATAGCCCTATCATTAGCGATGCATCAAGCCATACGTCTTGGTTTCAAGAAAATTTATTTTGCTTCAGATTCGCAACAACTAATCAAAGCAGTGAATGAGGAGCTTCAATCGAAGGAGTTTCACGGGATTCTTCACGATATCCTATCTTTATCTTTATCTTTTGATGAGTTTAGTCTTTCGTATGTTCAACGAAATGAAAATTGCAAAGCAGATGAGTTAGCTAAGTCAGCTTTTCTATTCTCACCTACTGTAACCGTATCTAATTAATGAGTTTCACATGCTTCGCACAAAAAAAAAAAGGATGCATTGACCTATGTATAACATTTTTTAGGTTTTCATGAGTATATTGCAGATGTTGATCGAAACAGAAGTGGATGATGGAGAGTATGTCAAAAAAACAAATTTTCAACCTCTACAAAGGTGATAAAACAAGCTATAAAGCAACGGGAAGAGAGATGACAATCACATACGCTGGGTAATCAAATTGAAACATGAACTATAATTCTGAAGCATTGGTTTTTATTGTTATTCAAGTATTTCCAACTCACTCTTCTATTTAGGAAATCACATAATATTGATCTTTTTTCTCATTAAGTTTTTGTGTTAAATATATTTTGGATAGTGTGTTTTGTGAAATAATTTGAATTTGATGTTATGTTTTCACCATCAAACTTGTTCTTAATTTTGTTGATATCTCAGGTAGTCTAATTATCATTTAGGAAGGATTCCTTGACAATTAGGAAGTTTGAATTTTCTTAAAAAAAACCAAGGCATACAAGCCCACATGATTGGAACATGCGACATTGTGTATTGTATTAGAGTGTGTAACTAATAAGTTAAGCTTTTCATTCGAGGATAGGTTTTATGTTTAGATTATTGGTTTTTATTTTTGATTTCCTTGATCATATTGATGATGATTTGTTGCTTCGTAAGTTCGATGATTTGGTCTTTTCAATATTCAAGAATAGTTACACATACTTATGTTCATGAAAATACCTGTTCTGAACGAATCTTGTCTTCAAATACTCCGAGTATTGGTTAGGTTCAGTTAAACTTCAAGAATCGAAGCCAAAATACCCGAGAACTGAATGGATATTTTGGATATTCGGGTATTCTCGGTAGATTTGGGTACAAAGTAACCAACTAATCGTACTTAATGATTTTTACTCTCCCATTTTACTTTTTTCATTCAATTAATTTCGTGTAATTTTGGATAATTCAGATATTTTCGGGTAGTTTGGCTAGATTTAGATAAAATGTTTTCGGGTAGTTTGGCTAGATTTAGATAAAATGTTTTGGGTTTTACGATTACTTCGGATAAGTTTATATAATCATGTATTTTTTTTGTGCAAGCATGGAAAACGAGTATCCAAAACGACTCAAGTGAAAAAGATAAACAATACCTATCGAATGTCTATCTTGGCCAGAATTAAAATGCATTACCAAACGAGTACGCTATAGTGAAGAGTGATCCAATATTCTTAAACGATTGAAGTCTTAAAACGGTTGAAGTCTTTGATATTCATAATCATAATAATAGACCGTGGAGTCTCCATCTTGTTTGAGATCAGCTGATTGAAGAAAGAGTCATTCGAGTTCGTGAGTGTCAAATATGTCATAGTAAAGATGAAAATTTGTCTGATTTATGTAGTTAATCAATCTAGCACTGACCACTTGATCGAGCGATCATGTGCATATTGACCAAGCCTTCATTTGTGATGACCGATCATCCCTCAAACAACTGATCAACATATCAAACTGAAGACATGACGAAAAGAGTTTCGGCTGGCCTAGACCTTATCAACTAATTGACCAATCAATTAAGCATTGTTTCTAACTTTACGTTTTCATTTTTATTGACTGACATACAAACTATTCATTTTTTCAGTCGTCGGTTTTTGGATGCTTGAATTGATAATGATTCATGAGGATCCTGTATGGAATTAGGATGACTAGAGAGAATATCATAGAATTAGTGATATTGTTTTAGTTTGAATTTACGAATTCTATGTACCCACCTGAGCATAGAATTAAACGAATACAAAGATCAATGAACTCGAAACATACACACCTAGGGATGTTAATATGGGTTTTAAGTTAGTGGGCCTAAATGGATCCTTTGTTAAACCCATTTAGTCTCATTTATTAGTCTAAGTTATATGGGTTTAAATAGGTAAACTCGTTTAGACCCATTTATTAAATGGGTTTTGTCAATATTTAACAGGGTACCCTGTTAGACCCATTTATAATTTTTCTCCTCTTTATACACACTAAACTATGAGTTTTTTTTTGTTTTGAATGTTTTTATTTTATGAACTTGAGTTTGTTGAAATACTTTTCTTTCAGAAAAACATAGTTTTATCATGTTTTTAGAATTTTTGTTTAAAAATATTTTGCATAAAGTTATGTTTTTTAATGTTTAAATAGTCATATAATATATAAATATTATATGATATGCGTAAATTACGTAAATTAAATAAATTAGTAACAACTAAAAGTAACATGTTAACAAAATTAAACTTTTTTTTGGTGTTGAACAATAATAATTAGGAATATATTACTAAAAACAAATTGTTAAATATAATGTTAAATAGGTCTAAATGGATTAGAGTAATTTTAATGGGTCTAAACGGATGCCTCTAATAGACCCAAAATTAAATGGATCTAAACGGGTTTTGGGTCTAAATGGGTTGGGTTCTAAATGGAGTGGATCTAAATGGGTACAGGTTGCCCATTTTAACATCTCTATACACACCTGAACATGAAAAGGAAGAAGCAAGAAGGAGAAAATAAACTGTGGAATAATCCTCTAATTCTATGTAAAACAACACAATAACTAAGAATATCTACACAAATCATAACTTTGTTTAAATGTCAATTAGCCATTATCTAATCCAATAGCAAGGGATATAAAACAGAGTGAAAAGAAGAGCCAGGAGCAGCTATATCATGACCACTAGAAACTTGTCGGCAATGTTGTTTCATGTTCTCGATGAAATTAGGATCATCAAACTAGTTACTTCAGGATTTAGATATTAAAGACACTAAAACATGCCAAGTCACCACAAGTTCCTGTCACCACTGAAGAAAAGAGTGAACTTCAGCCTAATCCTAATGGTAAGTTTAAACTAAGGACTCCATATACAATCGACTAAAATGCTACATAACCTTTGAGCCAAAGAACTTCCCTCAGCCTAATGGTAAGCTGCAGAGAGACACTGGTGATCGACAAAGCAAATGATGCAAACGTGTTGAAAGAAACTGAACAAAATGGTAAAACTAATCACATCGCTCTAACATTCACAAAGACATAACCAGATGATATTAACCGCATCTATAAACGCAGCAGAATAGATGATATGTTGGAAAAAGCATCAAGCAAAACAATCCAAACACTCAAAGATTGACAGTAAACATAACAGAAAAGGAAAACAATTTACCAACAAAGATGCATAATTGCTAAGTATCAAATCTCATAAAGCCAAACAACAAGCAACGAAAATGAAGACACTCACTCATATTAGGAAGAAGAAACATCTTCAAATAGGCATTATAGTAATACCAAATCCACAAGTCATCATCATTACAAGAACATAGATCTAGTAAAAGCAAACCCTAGAGGCAGATTAAAGAGCAAGATAAGAAACACGAGTAAACCAAATATTTAAGCCTCACTCTTCTCCTCCTCTGACACAGGAGAAGCATCATCTTTAGAAACCTCACTCGCATCAGTGTTCACATCCTCCACAACAGATGCAGTTCCATTTCCAACACTAGCATTAGATCGAGCCTTCACAGATTCAAGCATACGTTTACTAATCTCTTTAGAATAAAGCTCAAGAATCTTAATCCCATCATCATCACTCGACACAGCACTCGAAGCAACACCATAAGCCTCTTCTTCAATCGATTTCGCGACGGTTGATGCTTCATCAGATTCAAGCGTACCGTATCTCTTAGAGAGGATAGATTCGGTTGATAACGTCTCGATCAAGCGATTCAACACCGCTTGCCGAGTTTTCTCAGTCGGTGGCCAGATTCGAAGCGAGATGCCTCCAAGTTTCTTCTCTGATCCCACTTCTTTCGTCAGATCTGTGTATTTTGAAGTAACGTCTTGCGTTATTGGATCTGCCATTGCTGACAATGTGGTGGAGCCTTCGGATTCAGGCTGTGGTGGTGAGGTCGTAGTTGTGATTGTCTCTGCGGTTTCTGCCATTTTTTTTTTTTCAGTGAATTTTAGGGATTTTGAAAGTTTTTATTTATTTATTTGGGGATAAAAGGAAGGATTAGTTTTGAGTTTGACGACGGTACACGAAGTGATGAACTGTATGTAGTCTTACTCTTTACAGACATTTATTGGTTGGTTCGGTAATAGAATGTGATAAATATTCAAATACTGAAATATTTCAAATTTAAAATGTTCCGTGGGGAGAAAATACAGTACATATATATATATATATATATATGTAAGTTTTTAAATTTAAACTTACGTTGAGATTTTAATCAATTGATTACGCTTTTTTATTTATTACAAACTACTTTCAATTAAATGCAGATAATATAAAATTATTATAAGTATTTCGTTTCGTGAAAGATACAAAATCAAAATTGGAAAATAAAGGATTTAATGGAAGATGGACACAAGTATGCTTTTTTTTTTGTCAACGACTCAAATTTATTAAGAATAGAACATGTCATGGTATAAAAGGACGAATATCTAACAAGGTGGAAAAACACACCCGAAAAGAAAGGGTAAAAGATACAACAAAGTTTAGCTAAAATATGAACTACTTTATTACAAGAGTGTTTCGTAAACTCAACATGATTGTTCAAATAATATTCCCCAATAGTGAATACTTTGGCAGAAACCTTCGACACAAACGTCAACAGTACGACTTTGGAGAATATCAATGAGAACTTTACAATTGTCTTCAAAGCAAACAGATAAAAAACCTCTAGACCAAATTTGTTGCATCGCCAGCAATTTGGCTGCAGCTTCTGCTTCCAGAGCAGTGGTTACAGGCAGTAATCGAGTGGAACCCCAAAACCGTGGTGAACCATTAGTATCACAACCTCTGACAACCAATTGTGTAACAATATCATAACTTGCAGTAGAGTTACACTTTTAAAAAGGTGCAAAAAGTTGAGACCAAAAGCTTTTGACGGTCTTGGATTGAGAAAAACTACACGAAGGAACATATGTAACATGTATCCATTCCAAAACATCTTCATGGGCATGTAGGATAAGCTGAGAAGAATTCTCATGGATATAGTTAAAGACAAAATTGTTACGGACTTTCTAAATTCTCCAAACAAGGTAGAAAAGCAAAAGCTTTTGGTTGAAACTTAAGGTTCGTATATATTGAAGGGATAGAACTGCGAAAATATTATTCTCAATATCATCAAATGAGAATTGTGGTGGTAAGGGGAGGCTAGCCAAACGCCAAACGCCAAACTAAAACCAAAGCTGGACACGTAAAAAGGGAATGGTTGACACTTTCATCAGAAAAATGACACCGCTGACATAAGTTGGCCACGGGCACCGAGTCTTGTCGCAATTCCAATGGTTTTAGACAATGTCAAAAAAAAATGTTTGATTTTTGAAAAAAAATTTAGCTGCCAAATCTTATTCTTCAACAAAATAGATCCACATGGAAGGGTCGGAAAAGATATAGAAACAAAAGGATCATGAAGTCGTGAAGTATTGGTATCCCTCATTGTCCTTACAAGAAATTATTAGTATATCATTTTTAATAATAACTAGGGGTAAATATATTACTTCTCTTTAATTTCTCAACGTCAAGTGATGTTATCACTTTAAATTTTATTTCTATTGGATTAAGAATTTAAATTTTTAAATCTTACGATTATAATGACCCGATTTAACCATTCTAAATATCATATTGAAAAGAAATAAAAGTTATATACTAGATTAAAATTTTTATTTCTGAGGGGATGAATAGAAAAAAAATTATTTCTAATTTTATAATTTTTCAAGAAAATATTTAGAATTGACGAGTGCGACTACAACTAAGCAACACAAAAAAAAAAATCTCAAAATTTTTATAGAATCATGACTTAGAAAATAAATAAATCAATAAAAACTAATTAGTTCAAGAAAAAAAATGTACATTTAGCGATTCTATAAATATTATTGAAAAACTTATAAAATTATTTAGTTAAATTTAACAACTGTTAAATTATTACTTCTATTTATCTGAAATTTGTTACCAATCGAACCCCCCAGGCAAAATCCAATCTTACCGGTCAAAAACATTTCGGACAAACCTGAAACCAAAACATTAGCCCGCCAAACAAAATTCCGAGAATTTTGGTTCCTCCAAAATTTAAGTTGACTCCAAAAAAACTCAAAATCCCAAAATCACAACACAGAGCGCCACAAACTTCAGAAGATGGCGCTTTTGTTCTCCCCTTTTTCTTCCCCTTCTTTCCTTCACTTCTTTCACTCATTCGATCTCAATCTCTCAATCTCAATCTCAATCTCTCTCTTCCTCTCTCATCTCTCTCTCTCAATCCCATCTCAACCATGACGCAGACAGAGGTCTGTGTGAGGATTACGAGAGCGGCGGCGAAGAGAAAAGCTTTGATTGCTATGGGTATAGGCGAAGATCAGGTCACTAAGAAGAGAGTGGTGCTTGGTGAGCTTCTGAATATCTCCAATGTCAATGTCCTGGCTAATCTCAATCAGAAAAGAGAAACCCAGAAGCCAAAAAAGAGTCTTAGAGCCCCAGCGAAGCAGATCAAGACTGCTCCGGTGGTTATTGATCTAGAACCTGAATCTGACATTGATTCTAGATCTGATGATCCTCAAATGTGTGGACCTTATGTCGGAGACATCTACGAGTATCTTCGTGAAATGGAGGTAATAATCTTGTTAATTGCTCTGTGTTTGTACTTAGAACATTGACTGGTTTTAATTTGATCTGAAGACAACTTAGGGATTGATGTTTGGAGTTTGAACATTGACTAGCTTTTATTTAAGTTGTGAATTTGATCTGATGATTGTTATCTGTTTGGGTATTGGATTGGTGATGTTCAGGTGAAGCCAAAGCAAAGACCTTTACCTGATTATATTGAAAAGGTTCAGAAAGATGTAACACCAAGCATGAGAGGTGTTTTGGTGGATTGGTTAGTGGAAGTTGCTGAAGAGTACAAACTTGGATCTGAAACACTTTATCTCACTGTCTCACACATCGATAGATTCTTGTCCTTAAAGACTGTTAACAAGCAAAGACTTCAGCTTGTGGGAGTTTCTGCGATGCTTATTGCTTCGTAAGCATCTTTGATCCTCCTCTTTTACTGTTCTCATTGTCTTTGTATGGAAGCTTATGGGAGTTTTTCTTGTTTTGGTATTCAAACTAATAGGAAGTATGAAGAGGTAAGTCCTCCTAAAGTGGAAGATTTTTGTTACATTACGGATAATACGTTTACGAAACAAGATGTGGTGAAGATGGAAGCTGATATACTTCTTGCGCTTCAATTTGAATTAGGAAGGCCTACAATCAATACTTTTATGAGGTTAGATTTTGATGAAACAATGTATTTTGCTGATAATACTTATTGTTATCTCATTCATCGTCCTGATTTTGTGTGTGTTTATATTGGGATTGTACAGACGGTTCACAAGGGTTGCACAAGAAGATTTCAAAGTTCCACATTTGCAGCTAGAGCCTCTCTGTTGCTACTTATCAGAATTGAGTTTATTAGATTACAAAACTGTGAAGTTTGTGCCATCTCTGTTGGCTGCCTCTGCTGTATTTCTTGCTCGTTTCATCATCCGTCCCAAACAACATCCTTGGGTAAGCATTTCTGTCTCACTCTCTTCCAGGTATAATGTAAAGTCAGTCTTTTAGAATGAGATACTAATTATCTATGGTTGTAAAACAGAATCAAATGTTAGAAGAATACACAAAGTACAAAGCATCTGATCTACAAGTGTGTGTGGGAATCATACATGACTTGTATCTGAGCAGAAGAGGAGGTGCTCTACAAGCTGTTAGAGAGAAATACAAACACCATAAGGTAATTGACATAACAATAATTAAACACTTATTGATGAAATCATTTTCATTAGCATCATCCTTGATACTTAAATGTAGCTTCTCTTGTTACAGTTCCAATCCGTTGCGACCATGCCTGTATCACCAGAGCTGCCGGTTACCTTTTGGGAGGATGTTACTATCTGATCTGAACCAATCTTTCTTTTGGCTGAGGTTCTGCTATCTTTGGCAAATATTCCTGAGCTCGATTACCAAATCTTGTGTCAAATAGTATAAGGGACACGGATCAACAAGTGAAGCTAGATGAGTAAGAACTGTAGAAGTGAAGGCAGGAGCAAACAAGTTTGTGTTATGTGAAGATGTGATGTGTGGTGTGTTATTCAAATCTCATTTTGTTTAGAGTGTAACTCGGAATAATATAATTTTATAAAAGTATGCAATATGATATATATATATATATATTTACGTAACATGACTTTATTTTGTTTAAACATTTAGAGCAGCTCCATGAGAGATCTATTTGGGTTTCTCAAAAGCTCAAAAATATGATAATAATATAGAGGCAAACAAAATCACACCTTTAAAGGTATGATTTAGAGAGATTTCAAAAAAGTTTTAAAATAACTTTAATATAAAAAAAATACTTTAAAAACTTTCCTTTTTCATGATTGATTTTTTTTTTCTTCTTTGCATTCACTAACTCTCTCTCTCTCGCACACACATACACAACAACAACAAGACATAACACATAAACTTGAATTTTCCTCCATCTCCGAGTTCCAGACATTTGATTGATTTGAGAACAAAAACAAAGATGTGCATGTATGTGATTTGGAGAGATTTCACTTCAAAATCATCTAAAGTTTACCTAAAAATCTTACCAAATCATTAGAATTTTGTTTTTGTAATCACAGAAAATCCTATAAATCACCTTGAACATTATTAAATCCTACTAAAATACCTCCAAATCTAAATCCCACTAAATAATACAAAATGCTTAGTCCAATACATCCCCCTTTGTTTGCCTCTATTTTCAACTAAAACTGAATTTGAAATATTTTATAATCCTTCTTAAAATCATTTTTCAAAAAGATTGTTAAATTTTGAATAAGAGTGAATTTGATATGAGTTTTACAAATCATTGATTGAATAACAAGAGATTGTAAATGACTTTAAATGATTTTTAATAAATTCCATTTTGAATAACATAAGGTTTGGAAAGAGATTTTAAAATCATTAGTTGAATAACATGTGATTTATAAAATAACTCAAACTCTTCTAAAATCTCTAATCCAATACATCCCCCTAAGAGCAGCTTCATGAGAGATCTATTTGGGTTTCTCAAAATCTCAAAAATAAAATAATAATATTTTTCATATTATTTAATTAATTTCTATTTTTCTTTTAAAGTTTCATCTAATAAAAATGTATCACATGTGAGAATGGTTTTTGAGGAGTCTCTCCGACAAGAGATGATTGTCCTATTTTTCTTGCCGTTTTTAATATTTTTAAATATTTTAATAGAAAGTTTGTAACCCTAAACTTTTAATAAAACTATCTTAAAATTAGCGTCATCACAATCACAAGTTAGTTTGTGACGAGTACTTCGAATGATTCACCCGGAGTTCTAACATACAGCCAATGTCCCTAGTTAGTCCACCCTTAAAACCGTCCCTCTCGATCGCGGTATTAGGCTTGTCAACCCTTTACCGTAAAAGAGAGTTGTGTTGGTTCGGACTAAGCCTCATATCATTTAACATATCTCCATATTTTAAGAAAATCCTTTATATATTATAAACATATAGTTCACAAATACACAATAAAACGTTTATAGGTCCAAACCACAATACATGATACAACAATCCTGTTTTGCACTCTACCCGCTAAATCTATACCAATTTTCCTAATATCCACTTTCCCCTAATGACTTAACCCCGTAAGGTTTCCTGAAAAACAAAATAGTGGACTCATAAGCAACCTAGTGCAATGCTACTTAGTGGAACCAGACCTGCACAAGGCAAAGTTAGTCTACCCCATCCCCAACCCCATTATTTTCCATCTTGAAAGAACAGCCGGAAGGTATGAAGCTCACTACACAAGCAAACAATGCAAGCAATCAAACAACTCATATGCAATGCAAGCAATCAAACAACACATATGCAATGCAACTATCATATCCTACAACTATGCACTACAACGGAACCTAATCCTAAGACTCGCTCAAAATCACTTATACTAAATAGAGTAGTCTAACTACTTCTCTACGACTCGCTCACAATCACTCACTAAGGGAATGAGAAGTCTAACACTTCACCACAACTAACTCTCTACTAGGAAGCCTACCCGCCAACCTAAAACTCCCTAACACAAGTAGGGGAGCGACCCACTAAATCACAAAACACTTAATAGAGGAGCCTACGCGCTACCACCTATGACACCAAGTAGGGAAGCCTACACGCATCCCACTAAGTCACCAAAGATCCATTGGCCGCGTGATCTCACTGTTTTCCTGTCCTAAATGGACAATCATTCATTTGTAGACACAAAGTCTAAACGAAAGGCATCCACCTTCCACCGATAGCTAGTCAACCTCTAGATAAATGGACCTTGCCAGGGGAAACCATCCATGAGTCACCTCTTCTCTTAGTACATCAGCTCCAACAAAATGCATTATCTACTTAGCGCTACAACGCTATCTCTCTCGGCTCTAAAAGCCCATGTGCTACAATGTATTCTCTCTTCCTATGGCTCTACAAGCCCCTAAACTAAGCGCTACGATGTTTCCTAACATCTAATTTATGTGCTATGACGCACCTAAAAGTAGTTTGTAAGATCAATGGAGGAAAACGCTAAGCCTAGAGAAATTCGCCGGTAAATCAGAATTGCAAATCAAACAGATTGTCATGAATATGCTCAACACCGTTCTTGAACTTGAAAAACGAATATAAAACCAACCAACTTTTACTGCGAAGATTTTCTATGTCTAAACCTAAAATTCAAATTTTTTTTGCAAATCCTATGAATTCAAACAAGCATTAATGATCAGGTTCAATTGTTCATAAAATCCTAAACCAAATTTCTTTGCGAATAGATCTTTTGCTCATCCAACACTAGTTCGGGCAATCAATCACACTTTCGTGTCAATTAATCAACCTAATATCAGATTCTAGGTCGCGAAGCTAGAATATGCAATAATCACAAGTCTAGATGAAGAACTCTATGGATTTTCTCCTAACAATTCAATTCAACCTAACAATTCATCAAAAACCTTTGAATAACCCTAAACCTAACAAGGAATCTACGCAGACATGGTGAATGAAGCAAATATCATGAATAAAATAGATTGCATTCAAGAATAGAGTAGAGAGTAACAAGAGGGTTCCTAAATCTTCTTCCAAAACTCTGCTACAAATCTCTATCTCCGGTATGAGTTGTCTCCCTTCAAAAGTGGTTAAAAAACCTAATTATATCCTAAAACACGTTTTGGGCTTTATTGTAAATAATAAAGTCTTCTGGGCTAAAAAGCAGATTCTTCAAACTTGTAGAGAGTCGCGTTTTCTTCCTTGGATATCAGTATCGACCGATACCATAAGTGGTATCGATCGTAAAGAGGCAGTGAGTCACGTTCCTTCCAAGTGTCAGTATCGATCGACACCAGGTGGTGTCGGTCGATACACAGGCTTCATATCGGCTCCCGAGCTACTTGATCCATGTTCAGCCCCAAAATGCTCCAGAAAGCTTCGATAAATCCAATTCAGCTCCAAACGTACCTAAATCCTAAAAAGACGCTAAAAGACTCCAAAAATACTAGAAAGACTCAATAAATAGGACTTATCATGGTAAAAAACGGGTAAAAACCATGATATATCACTCTACTAGGAAGCCTACCCGCAAACCTAAAACTCTCTAACACAAGTAGGGGAGCGACCCACTAAATTACAAAACACTTAATAGAGGAGCCTACGCGCTACCACCTATGACACCAAGTAGGGAAGCCTACACGTATCCCACTAAGTCATCAAAGATCCATTGGCCGTGTGATCTCACTGCTTTCCAATCCTAAATGGGCGATCATTCAATTGTAGACACAAAGTCTAAACGAAAGGCATCCACCTTCGTATCCACCGGTAGCTAGTCGACCTCTAGATAAACAGACCTTGCCAGGGGAAACCATCCATGAGTCACCTCTTCTCTTAGTACATCAGCTCCAACAAAATGCATAATCTACTTAGCGCTACAACGCTATCTCTCTCGGCTCTAAAAGCCCATGCGCTACAACGTATTCTCTCTTCCTATGGCTCTACAAGCCCCTAAACTAAGAGCTACGATGTTTCCTAACATCTAACTTATGTGCTTTGATGCACCTAAACCTATGGTTTCACAAGCCTCTACTATAACGTAGTTAAAAAGATTTATTTACAAAATAGGCGAAACAAATATTGGGGTTATTTTACAAACTTTGACTAGTATGCATAATTTATACTATTTTGGTCAATTATAATGGCGGAATTGCTAAAACTATACCCAAAATTGAGTTTGAATGCAAAACTAGACCCCAAATTGAAACAAATGCAAAACTAGACCTTTGGGGTATGGAAATTACATTAACCCCCTTATTTGCAAAGAAAAAAAACAGAAACCGCAATTAAAGTTGTAACCTCCGCGCGAAGTAGACTTCTTGAACGAAGTCTCACAGTAGACTTCGTTCATGACATCCATGAAGTCTGAACCATAGTTAAACCTTAGATTTAAATTAGGAAAATAATAAAAAATATTTTCAATGCAATTTCTTCTAAAGAAAATAAGATTATCTAAAATATGAACTTTATAAATTAAAATTTCTAAAACTTTCATAAATTTTAAGCATGTAAGGTTGATTATGTTCTAAAATACCATAAACAGTCGCAGACTTCGACCATGAAGTCTGAACCGTAATTAAATGTGAAATTTTAATTAAAAAATGAAAAAAAAATATTTCGATCAAAATTTTTGAAAGATAAATTATTTTAAATCAAATCGAATAGGTTTTAAATTTTTTTTTCAGAAAACTAAGCCATTTGATGTAAACCATGTGAGGCATATAGGTTAGAGGTTACCAATGGGTAAGAATCCATGCATATATCTTTAGGGTTAGACTTAGATTGATATGTTTTTGATATAAAATGGCGATCCTTCGTATAGTTGTTAGATTTTGAACATATTATACTATTTTGATGTCAAATGTTAGTATTTGTTAACAAAGAGTGAATTAAACGTTCGAAATTTAGAGTTTAGGGCTTACAGACTTCTCGAGTTTCGGGTGAAGTCTCACGGCAGACTTCGCATGTGAAGTCTGTAAGATTTTGTTATCGATAGACTTCTTTGTAGAAGTCTGATGAAATTCAAATGAATCCAAAATTTTGAAATGTTTCGCAAAACTTTTGGGAAATATTTGGGGAAAAATTTACATTTACTAAAGAAGATAAAACTGAATTGCAATAGTTAATCTGGGTAAAAAAATTAAAAAATTCCACGCACTCTTTTTCTTCTTTCGCCGTAAGTTATCGTATTCTTTTCTCCTTTCTCCTCTCTCGCCGGAAAACTTAATCCATCTTTTATTTGATTCGAAGATCTGGGAATTGCAACCGTCTATTCATATCTTCAAAGCTATTCTGTTTCTGTCTTGCATATCAGATGAAGTAGCAGGTGGTCGGTGAAGAGAGCATTGATTCTAGATGACGGATGAAGATGAAGATCCAAGATGAAGATGAAGATCATGAATGAGAAGAAGAATCGAGAAATGAACTCACACTTACTAATCCAGACCCTAAGATGCCAATGCTGACAAAATTTTGTCGACCTAGTGAAGAAGGAGTACAATAATGCATTATACTACAATTCTGTATTTCAATCCAGTGCCCTTCATACTGTTACGAAACAACTTTTGTGTAGACTTATGCACTTTGAACTTGAATTTCGACATTATAGCCGTCAACCGCAGCTCGGATACAAGGCATCCTTTGTAGGAAAACTCGCAGTCGTATAGATACCGATCTGACATGTCATGTTGGATCTTGGGCTTCACACAAAAGCACCTTCTGCAACAAGACACGTATTATCATCATCATCATTTTCACTACATCCTATCCTCAACTTTCCCATACACAATAATCCTCAAGATTATTTTCTTTAACCTCACCAGCATGAGATTCTTCCGCCATCATCATCATCACCACCATCGTCATTACGTTAACCTCACACCATCAGATATATCCATATCTTCATCTTCAAATCTTCTACATCCTGAAGGTCTTCGTCAACACATTTCAACACCTCATTGCCACTAGCCATAAAAACGACTCGAGACGCAAAGGCGTAAACATGCGTTTTCATAACTCAACCAAGGACGCACTTGTCTATCATTTGAGACATGCATAGGGTGGTGTAGGAAATCCGTGTCCGTTAGTTGCAAAATTGAATTCGGCAACGAGTAGTAACTCGACGAAGTTGTTCTTGTCCAGCTCATAGTCTGCTAGTGCCATCAATGAGTTCACGGTGTGTACAAGAATCACTCAAGAAAAACATTCTCCCTCCTTTGAGATGATCCACCTCAAAATGGCCACTTACAGTCTCTCATCACCCATTCTCCATAGACAAAGGTACATGAACATTTTCTGAAAAACATTTTGAACAACACAAAGGCAAACTGTTAGTTTGTTTGACAGTGGACTTCAAAGTGAAGTCTGTTGAAAAATAATTATCAGAAATTCATAAAATCGGTTTAAGATAGAATATAAGACATTGAAATGTGAAATTCATACATAAACAACATCAAAATAACTAATACACATGAAAAAATTTAAAATCTCGAAAATGCAAATTATATATGATACAAATCCATTTTTTAAAAGATAGTGCAAGACACTTCTCAAACGAAGTCTACCACAGACATCCTCTGTGAAGTCTAAATTTATAACTAAACACCTAATAAGTTAAGAAAAATAATATAAAAAATTATGCCGATTAAATAGTTCAAATTTCTAAAACATCAAAAGCCATAACGTAACACACATGTTAGGACAAAGAAAAAAAAAAAACTAATTACAAATAAGCTAAAATTGCATTTTTACTGAAATTATCATTAGAGACTTCAAAGGTGAAGTCTCTTATTAGACTTCTTCGATGAAGTCTGCTTTGCTATCTGAAGTAGCTGGCTCGCCGTGAAGTCTAAATTTATAACCTAAACACCTAATAAGTTCAGAAAATATATAAAAATAATATGCAATTAAAATAGTTCAAGTTTCTAAAACATCAAAAGCATACGTAACACACATGTTAGGACAAGATTAAAAAAAAAACTAATTACAAATAGGACTAAATTGCATTTTTACTAAATTATATTAGAGACTTCACAGGCGAAGTCTCTTTAGTAGACTGTCTTACGGAAATTGAAGTGCTTATATGCATAGTGCATGAAGCAGGACTTTACGCACGAGATGAAGATACTGAAGCACGATGTCTTAATTTTGGCAAATTGACCACGATTTTAGACCTCATTATTGAGAACCTGACATTACACAGGGCGAAGAATCTGCTACAATCAAGCTGGAAACTCGAATCAGAGAAGTACCTATGAACCAGTTGCGGCGGTATAGGTTTGTGCGTCACAATTGACACCAACAGTTCTTATAGACATTTATAGTAAGAGCTTAATGCTAGAGAAGGTGATATTTATGGTATTAAGACAAACTGTCAATCTAATGAAAGCTAATAATGTAGCGTATGAATTAGATCCTCGTATGATAAAGGTCTTTGGATGCCGTATCACGAATCATAGACTAAGGTTTATGCGGCGACGGTCTATCACCCATAAGTAAGGGTATACAAGATCTATGCAAAATTAGAACGAAGATAGTTTGAAACTTTTACATGAGACTTCGATTGAGAATACATTTAGTAGAAAAGGGTTACTTTGAACTCTGAGCAGTATAAAAATATATATTTTTTAAATTCCAGAATTACACCAGACTTGGATGGTGTTGTAGATGCGTTCATACGAGAAATTTGACCAATAAGTCAATGTTGGGAAAATTTTGGTCGGAGCAAAACTAACCACGCTTTTTTATCGCGCAGAACTCTCAGATGAATACTCGGATAAAAAAAGTCTTACGTTTGGTCAAATTGCAAAAACTAACGCTTTTACGGCAGACTTAAAGAAGGACAGTCTTTGACAAAGTATAAAAGCTTAGGATACGGTCAAATTGGCAAACTAGCAACTGTGTAACCAAGACACTATTGACCGGTGAAGTCTAAACAATGAACATTTTCGGTTTTTTGTCAAAGGAGAACTTCAGACTTCATCGTGGTTCAATCGTGAAGTCTGAGACCCAAAAAGTCATTGCAAAACAAACCCCACAGTTGACTATTGAGACTTCACCCATGAAGTCTGCCTTCTGGAAAATCGGAGAAAATGAAGCAAAAATTACAAGATTCGTTTGAGCTTGTGTTTAGTCTTCTTAAACGGCCAAGCACTGATCACGCCAACAATACCAAGCAACCCAAGCGTTATTATGCTCGAATCTTAGTAAATCGCAAGATATATGGATGGTAAAAATATTGAAAACGATATTATAGAGTTAAATGGTTGAAATGAGAGAGGAGTATCGCAAAGTAATGGAGGCTTATTTAACTCAGTTTTAAAGCATATAAATCAACTTTAATTGGTGTATTGACAGCATATGAGGCTCAATTTTGTTTGGTAAGTGTGGTTGGGAACTATTGAAGACGATGGCATTTTTGTTATTACGTGAGAATCTTTGGGTTATTGTTTTTCAAACCCAGCTACCAGACTTCACAGGAGAAGTCTGCGCTATGTATTTTTGTGAAAAAAGAAGCGATGAAGGGTATTTTAAGGCATTTTGAAAAGAAAAGGAAGAGGGATCTAGTTTTGGAATTGACTTCAAATAAGGGTCTAGTTTAGCGAGAAGCCCAACATAATTGAAGTTATATTTAAAATTTTGTGTATAAATTGAAGTAAAAATTTTATGCAATAATTATGTTCATGTTTTTAAACGCTATGGTATGGTATGTTTCTGGAGAAAAAAAAATGGCCAACTTTTTATATATTTCCCGGTGAGTCTTTTAGGTAGCAGCTTCCAGGACTAAAAAGCAAACTAATGCTTTGACTGAGTTGGATATGTAACAGATTGGTCACACATATAACTTTTAACCAAAAAAGTTCTGTCAAAAAATTCAGGTTTTTCTTAGAGTTGCAGCTGTTAATGAGTTACAATCATTTGGTTACAGCTAATTATAATATCACTCATGAAGCTTTGACACTCATTGCCAATTTCATGTGCTTTTTTGGCCGTATCTTTTGTTTATTGAGTATATATAGACAACTTCTTGTTTATTCGTTACACATGTGTTTATTTTGTTAACACAACGTTTATATACATTACAATTACACATGTGTTTATTCTATATATTATTGGTTGTTTTGTTTATTAAGGAAAAAGAAAATATAATACTAAGAAAAGAGGATACGACTGATGAAGTTTGAATTTTCCAAATCGGCAACCTAAACTTAAATAATGCACAATCGTTATGCCTACAACTCTTTTATATTATCAACAAGACTATATAAAGACAATAAATTACTCTCTCTTTACAATAACCACAAACAACAATACTTCTCTTGACGTCTATTTCTTTCTCATCATCACCGTTACCTTCTTACTTTCAAGAAAATTTAAGCCTTACTTTTCAACTTTGATACACCAACAAAAAGAAAAATAATCCAAAAATGCAAATGCTAAGAACCCTAAGCACCAGGACAAGGAGCCGTCGCAGAGGATACGAACGTGTAAGTGATGAATCCACCTTTAGCTTACTCGGAGCAAAACTAAGGAGGTCAACTAGTGTTCAATACTATGCTCCATCGATAAGGCTTGGTGGAGATTTACCTGTGATTTTGGAAAAGCTTCCCCGCGAAAAACCAAACAAGACAGTGGTGACAGGCAAATTGAGCCATCCAATCTTCAGTTTATTTGATGGTTATCGCTGCCGTAGCAAGAAGAAAGCGACGACTAAAGCGGAGTTCTCTAGATACTACGAATACCTTAAAGAAAGTGGAATGTGGATTTGACATCTAATAGTCCGGTCATCTACTTTATGTAAATGTATAATATTGTTATGATTTGTGTTCATTAATTTTTCTGTTTGTAGTTTTCGTATTGTTCTGCAAGTTAAAAAAAGATATCATTAGAAGATCTTATTTATTATAAATTATCACTTCTCTTCATTATATAAGATCATCCATTCATCAAACAAATATCTACATTTTTAAACTTTATATGTATATTTTTGATATTTGTATGCAAATGTTTTTCATTAACATTCGGCTGTACTTTTACTTTTGCAAATGTTTCACTATATCTATATAATTTGTGTTAACTAATGAAAAGTTTTTTGCTATCGCTTGTAGCAACCATAAGCAATGTTAGTCAATATGATCTGACTCCTAACTTAGTGATGAGCATAAATATACAAGTAAAACCATCACAGTCACTAACATGTTTTTTTTTTTGTCAGCCATAATATTACTTAGTTAACGCCTAAAAATTTTACAACATATAATTTACCATTCTTCCTAGCTTCTTTAGCTTCTACATCTACATCTTTAAGTAATGTTCTTGACATATATTCAAAATGATAATCTTTGGCTCCGATCATTTCAAAAACATCTGCTATGTGAGTGGAGATAACATGAGGAATATCCAGAGATGGGTAGTTTCTTATCCTCTTCGATTTGATCTTGTTCATTAGACCATACACATTTTGGCAATCTCCTAGAAACCTGACAGGTGATAATCCAAATTGGCTGATTTATTGTATCGCCATTTTAAGGGCTTCTGCCTCCATGGCTGTCTGTGTTGGTGGAATAGCCATAGTGCCTTTCATCACTACTCTTCCATCTCCCGATTGAAGCTTCCAAGCAATACCCGCTGCGTCTTTTCCTAACATCCATGAAGCATCCGTCCTACATATATCAATATTCGATCCTTTCCTAAAAACCTCTTGTAATTTTCTAATTGATTGTGTTTTTTCACTATCAGTAGAAAATGACTGTTCTAGCTCCTTAGACTGCTTCCAACTGGACAAATGGTTAAAGCATTGGTTATAATACTAACAAAACTCTCTCTCTGATTATTAAAAATCAGCTTGTTTCTAGATTTCCAAATACTCCATCCAAGGAAAGGCATTAAACTATATTGCCTGGAAGTTTTACCACATGTGCTAAATATATAGTTGATGTTATCATGAAGATTCTGTGTAGATATTCGATTACCTGATATTGTAGATTCAGGAGCGATGGTCCAGGCCTCTTTTGAGACTCTACATTGGAAGAGCATATGATTTACATCCCCATCCTGTTCTCCATAAACATAACAGTTTTTGTTAGATGTAATGTCCCTTTTTACTAGTTGAGCACTCACTGGTAAGCTATTATGAGCTACTCTCCACCAGAATGTTCTAAATTTTGGAGGGACATTAAGTTTTCATACTTGTTTAAAAATCTTTTGTTGATCCTCATTTAAATCTATTTTAGCCTGTATAGGCTGATTTAGTGATCTAAGGCAATGGTATCCTGACCTAACCATGTAAATACCATTCCTATTCAGATTCCAATAAATTTTATCACTTACTCCCGTCATTGATGGTCTAATCCTCATGATTTCTGTGACATCTTCTGGATGGAACCATTAATTTAGCTTTGTATGATTCCATTGGTTTGTACCTGTTACAAAGAGATCATATACTTTATACTTTGGTACAAATCCTGAGTTTACTGGCCTTGGAGGTCTAGCAGGAGTTGTTGGCATCCAAGGATCCTTCCATGAATTAATTTGAGTTCCATTTACCTTCCAACTTAGGCCATGTCTAAGTAATGATTGAGATTTTAAAATACTTCTCCACGCATAACTCTGTTTCATTTTAGTGGTTGCATTAAGAAAATCCTTTTTCGGATAATATTTAGCTTTGAATACTCTTGCCAGCAAGCTATTAGGATTAGTGATTAACCTCCATCCTTGCTTGGCTAACAAACCTATATTAAAATCTCTCAGGTCTCTAAAACCAAGACCACCTTTGTTTTTAGCCTGCACCATTTTATCCCAGCTAACCCATGCTACTTTCTGCCTATCCAGACAGTTCGCCCACCAAAAGCTCTAATCATTACCATGAGACTATCTAAGATTTTATAAGGGACAAGAAAGCAACTCATGGTGTATGTTGGGATAGCTGTAATGACTGCCTTTAAGAGTACTTCTTTACCCACTGGGCTTAACATCTTTGTATACCAATTATTCAACCTGTTTGCAACTTTTTGCTTTAAATATTGGAATGTATCCGCCCTACTCTTTCCAATCATATCTGACAAACCCAAATATTTACCAAAGCCTCCTATATGCTGGATGTTTAAACTCTTTGAAATTTCTGAGATCAAGCTAGGAGGGGTACCTTTGCTAAATGTGATGGAAGATTTGTTGAAGTTAACTTGTTGGCCCGATGAGTTAGCATATATATTCAACACCTTTTTCACCAACTCTGCTTCTGTGATGGTTGCTTTTGAAAATACAAGAGAGTCATCTGCAAATAACAGATGAGATATTTGAGGACTTTTTTGTGCTGCTTTATATCCAATGATTTTCTTCTTAAGCACATAAGAATTCATAATAGCTGTTAAGCCCTCTGTGCAGATTAGATAAATATATGGAGAAATATGATCACCCTGTCTAATACCTCTTTGAGGATGTATGATTTTTGTAGGGCTTCCATTACTGAGCACTCAATAAGTGACTGAAGTAATACATGTCATGATCCAGTTCCTCCATTTCTGGTTAAACCCCATTTTGCTCATAACTGCATCAATGTAAGGCCATTCGATCTTGTCAAAAGCTTTAGCTATATCTAACTTCAAAGCCATGTAGTGATCCTTACATTTTCTAGTCCTCATAGAATGCAGCATTTCATGTCCTATAAGCAGATTGTTAGTAATGAGTCTGTTAGGTATGAATGCTGACTGATTTTCTGAAATTATTAGATGTAGCCAACTCTTTAATCTATTTGCAAGGATTTTTGAAATGATTTTATAGGCCACATTAGATAAGCTTATGGGGCGGAAGTCTTTAAGGTTTTCTGGGGCTTCCTTTTTTGGTATCATACAAATATGGGTATGATTTAAGTGCTTATCTAGATAACTAGTATTGAAAAAGTGTTGCACATATTTAATCACTTCATCTTTAATAATTTGCCAATGATGTCTATAAAATGTTGCACTCATTCCATCCGGCCCTGGAGACTTATCTGGGTTAATATTAAATACTACATTTCTAAGTTCTTACATTTCTACTGGCTTAATAAGATCAAAGTTCATTTCATCAGAAACCGAGCAAAGTATAGCTTCTAAAATTTCTTCACAGATCTCTAATTTAGATGCGACATATAATTGATTAAAATACTCACTGATTATTGCTTCAATTTGATGCTTTTTATGATGAATTATGCCTTGATCGTCTTCCAATGTTGTAATTCTGTTAACTTCTCTCCTTTGTCTTGTTTTAGCGTGAAAGAACTTAGTGTTTTTGTCTCCACTTTGTAGCCATGTTACTCCACTTCTGACTTTCCAGAATTCTTCTTCTGTTCTGTAAGCAACCAGTAATTGATTTTTTTACAGTATTTATGTAATTTTGATTATAGAGATTAGAGTCATACGCTTGGTGTAGTTGTTGTTGTAGCCTCTCTATCTCTTTCTTTGAGTTTAAATCTTTGCTCCTTTTCCAAATTTCTAGAGCATGATGACACTCCACTAAAGCCTTCCTGAAGTTTTGGGGGTATATATTTTTACATTTTGTGTTCCAAACAGATTCCACTACATCCTTGACTTCCTTGTTGAATCTCCATCTGTTTTCATAACGGAATAATCTTGTGCCCTTCCATACATTGTCCTCAGTAAAGACTAAGAGCGGTCGATGATCAGAACCCATCCATCATAGCATTTTGACATAAGCTTGGGGATACTGTTCCATCCATGTATTATTTCCCATCGCTCTATCGATTCTTGTTATGATTGTGTCTGATTCCCCACCAGCTGAATTCCCCCCCCAACTGTTCTGAGATCATGTAGACCAGTAGTTTCGATCATACTTCTGAAATTTTCGAAACTTGCTTCTGATCTTGTTGTGCCACCTTCCTTTTCTTCATTTGATCTAATGTCATTGAAATCTCCTAACATTAATCTAGGAATTCCAGTATATATCACGGCTCTGCTACTGACCCAATCGCAAAATTGATTCCTCAGTCTTGTGATCGGATGGCCATATATGTAGCTGATACAAAAACTTTTACTGCCATCTCCGATATATACATCGGTAAAATGAAGAGAAGGTCTTACTATATCTACATGGAGATGTGAAGTCCAAAAAATTACCAAACCTCCACTTGCTTTATTCGCCGAAAGACATAGCTGATAAGCATATCCTAACTTTTCACCTAAGCTTTTTTCATAATCCCTCGGATTTTTTGTTTACATCAGGAACATTATATCAGGAGCAATGGATTTTTTGATCTCCTGAAGATGTCGAACTGTCAGGGGGTTTCTCAGACCCTGACAGTTCCAATGCATAAGCTTCATTTTGACTTGGGCAAAGGGGAGTCCTCATACCCCTTTGCCCTTTCCTTGATTGGTTTGTTGCTACTCTGTTCCTCTTCTTCTTCAGTTTCATTGTATTGTTTCTTAGATGTGGAGATATAAACTCTCCAAGGATTATCCGGTTGCTTTCTCTTAACCCCTCTATCTGGTTGATATCTATTTATCTCCATTTGTTGAGCCTGTAGCTCTATTTCTGTCTGCCCTTCTTGCGAATCCGTGTTACTTTCTTTATGTTCCTTCTCCGAATTAGATGCTTTTGTTGAAGAGGATCCTCCCAGTAGTTTTATAACCTTTTCTTTATCAAATTCCATGTCTTGAGAATCTTGTGCTGCACAGATCTGTAAAATCTGATGTTCATGTTGTTTTGGCGTGATTTTTATACCACATTCATTTGAACTATGCCTCAAGCTTCCGCAGGTGGTACAAAACTTTTGAACTGCATGATATCTAAATTCCAACTCTATATCTGGTTCATCACTAAGGAATTTGAACTTTCTAACCAGAGATATTGGTTCATCAATATCAAAATCCACTTTGACCCATACTTGAGCTGGTTTTGAGTGAGTTGGTTACAATATTTTTATTCCTCCTTTATGAGCCTGGCCTAATCTAGATCCAATACTTTCTACTATGTTTCATCTTCTGAATTTATCTGGTACTTTATTGATCTGAACCCAAAGTGGAATCGATGATAGAGAGGATGGATCTAGTCTATTACTCCATCGATCAATAGCCAGTAACCAACCCTTAAAGGTATATGGAGCTCCGTCTAACACATTCAGCAAGTGGTGTTCCTGTTGGAAGTAAAAATTGATGGTTCCATCATCATTAATCTGACCCTTGAACTTGGTCTTCTAGCTTCCATACTTTCGGTAAGAAGTTTCTGATTCCAGGTACTGGCTGATGTTTAGGGTTTATAGGCTTGACGACAAGACAAAGGCGATGATCTTTTAAAAACTGTTCTTGCGCATCGTGATGTATGACTAGAATCTTCTTCTCTTCGCCAATCCTCAAACTCTGAAAAGTTTTCCACAGCTCCTTCTCCATAGCCATGATTGCGATAATAGGATGTTTTTGTATGTAGGAAGTGAGAGTCTGATTCGAAAATCAGAAAGAAACAGTCGATCAAATGATCGAGATTTTGAGAATCCTTTAGAGATTTACTGTTCACTGGTTGAGAGAATCCTCGAGAGTTCTGAAAAGGTTATTTCAGTCACTAACATGTTTAAATATGAAAATGTTTCACTACAAAAAAAAAGGTCAATTTTTGACCAACAAAATGGTCAAACAATTTTGCGATCATTTTTGACCACATTACGATGAATTAAAAAAATGGTCATTAATTGGTCAAAAATATTTGACAAACGTATTTCATCAGAAAATGGTCAAAAATATATGACGAAAAAACGACGAATAATAAAATGGTCGAAAATTTTGACTAGTAATTGACCATATTTAGTACAGTTTATAACCGTTATAAAAAAATCAAAAAATGGTCATAAAATTTTGACAACGTTTTGACGAATTTGAAATTTTGTTCATCTGGTCAAAATGTAGTCAATAAATCTGAAATAATGTCTGACCAAAACTTTTTGTCCGATAGTGGTTGAAATGTTTTGATGAAAACTCGACATCTTCATTAACCGTTGGTAACCGTTTATAGCCGTTCAAGAATGGTCAAAATGTGGTCAAAGTTTTCGACCACATTGTGATGATAGACCAATCTATTTATAGCCATTTAGGTGTTATTAAAAGTTGGTCAGACGTTTTCGGCCACATTAGACGAAACTTAGAATTGGTCAATTATTGATCAAAACTGTTGACAAGTTTTTTGGTCAAAAGGTGATCAAAAAATTATCATCCATTATTTTACAAAATTTTACCGTTGTAAAGCTGCACGTTACTTAAAAAAATGGTCAAAAAATATTCTCTATATTTTATATCTTTCTCACTTTTGTTTTTTTTTGATAAAGATAGCACATCTTTCTCACATTCATTTCTTCACATTTTAGAAACTAAAATTAGCTTCAAAGATATAAATTCATATCTTTTCTCACAAAAATGTCTTCTAATTTCTACAATCCTCGAGAATCGAGATCTAGAAACGGGTGAAATCACGAAGGAGTTCGAAGAAGGATTAACGGAATTCATGCGATTTGCCACAAGTCGAGATAATCCTAGTAAGATTTTTTGCCCATGTGTTCGTTGTAATAATAGGAAATTTTTCAATGTTTTTGAAGTGTGTGGTCACTTGTATAACAAAAGGTTTAGGCCGAAATATTTTGTTTGGTTTTCGCATGGAGAAGATGCATATAATTTAGCTAGTACTAGTGAAAATAGGATGGATAGTTTCGAAGGACCTAATACACTGAGAGAAAACTTAGGTACTGTTGAGATGGTGATATATGCATTTAGAGAATATATTTCGTCATTTTATGATAGTAGAAATATGGTAGAGGAACCAAATTTAGAAGCGAGGAAGTTTTATAATATGTTAGATGAAACACAAATTACTAAGTCGGTGTTGCAGATGATAAAGTCGGATCTGCCTATTTTCTATCCTACATATTCTGAGCTCCCGGAGAGAATAAAACTACGGTCGTTCAAATTATTTGTAGTAAGTTTTGCATATTTTAACATTGTCTGATTATGTTGTGTGGGTTTAAAAATAAATCTGTGATGTTTAGTTTTGGTATTGCAGCAAGAATACACTTGGGATCCAACATATACATCACTCGTGCGAAAGAGATATATATGATGTAGTTGTTAAAACTGTATTTACCAGCCAAGTATATTCGTGGAAAACGGATGGAAGAATGGGAAGGGAAATCCCAAATGGATGACAAATTTGGAAATATGGACTGAATTTGTCAATTATTGGAAAAGTGAGAAAACTGAGAAGACGGCAAAGAAAAACAAGGCCAATCGAAACAGCGAACGTGGAGGTGACGGTCCAGCCGTACACACAACAAGGGCAAAGTCTTATGCAAGGCATTTCAAAGAATTGGTAAAAGTTACATGTTTTTTTTTCTAGTTTAATAATTTAACATTATGGTAATACTTCCTTTTTTTCTATTAATATTAGACAAAAGAAGCTGGTGAGCCTCCAAACGTGGTGGTTTTTATGGTTGACACAAATACAAGCAAAAAAACTAATACTATTCTCGACAAAAAGGCCAAACGGATTGCTGAGAGGGTAATGGAGAAGGAGCGGGATATTCTTTCCCAAGAGACTCAAGATGGATCAGTCCCATCTAACTCGTGTTGCAAACCGAAGTGAACGAGCTTTTTCTTCAGGTAACTAAAGAGTGGATATGCAAATATCGATAGCATGTTCTTTGGTGTTTAATACTATGAGATTTTAGGCTGTCTGAACATCTTTTTTTGGTCAGTCACTTGCTTGATTTAGGAGTCATTCTTTGACTTGTTTTGAACTAGATTGCTTTGCTAATGAGAGTTATTCTTTGGCCTGTCAATCACTTGCTGGATTGTGGTTCTGATAATGAGATTGCACAAATGTATATGAATTGTTAAGGATTTGACCTTTATGACTTGTTAACATGTTTCTTTGTTAGTGATGAAAAAGCGACATGTTTGTTTGTGTGAGTAAATTTGTGATATTCTCTAATTTTTTTGTCAAACACATAGTAATTTATTTTTATCTTTCAGGAGGTTGAGGTTGAGGGTAGTTAAAGAAGTCGTTTCGAGTTCGGGAGTCTCCCGCACTTCAGCAAATCCTCATCTTCAACTTTATTAGACACATGTAACTTGGTAATGCAAGAAGAATTGAAGACATCAAACCGAAAAATCCTTGAGATGGAGAAAGCACAAGCAAAACAAGCAAAAGAGCTTGAATATTTTAAGAATGTATTACTGAAACAATTTCCTAACTTGGATCCTCCATCTGACAACGGAAATGAAATTAGTGAATAATTTGTATTTTTTTGTGTTTTTAACTAACATTTTCTGTATGTTAAAACATTTATTTATATCTAATTATTAGAAATTAAATAATTTATTGTAAAATTAGAATTCCAGTATCTCAAATAATTTGCTTCATAGGATATTTTCAACCATTTTTGACCTAATTTGTTGGACAGAAACTTTAGAAAGTCTTAATTGGTCAGTAAAATATTTGACCAACAGCTAGGTCATAAATTTCTGACCACTTTTCTGGTCATTAAAAGTTTTGTCCATTATTTTGGTCAGTAATAAATTTAGCTATTATTCTAGTCAGTAATTAATTTCGACCAATAAGTTGGTCAGTAATTTATTCGACCACTTGTTTGGTCAGTAATATTTTTGACCACAACACTTAGTACGTAATTATTGACTAAATTTTGACTACTTTAAATTATCGATCAGCGTTATTTGACGAACTTGTTTTGGTCACAAATTGATGAAAAATAGGCTTTGTGGACCATTTTATGATCCTAAATGTGGTTAAAATTAGAATGTTTTATTTGTAGTGTTTGGTGTATATTATTATTTTTTGTTTCAAGCTCAAATAGAGTTAGAAGATAACCGTGATTTTTGTACACAATTATTGGGATTTTAGATGATTCTATTAAATTTATATGTTAATATTAAATTTATATGTCTATGGTGCATCATCTAATGGAATAACGGGTTTGGAAAGCGAAAACAACAAATCTACTTCATCTAAGAAGCTAACATAGGAGATTAAATTTCTATTGGTTTGAATATTATCCTTCTATTCTATGTATGCTGGTTATGCTTTTTAATAACCGGATACTTGATGCTCTTTAGATCGAAGCTCCACGATTTCGTACCGGAGAAGCTTCGATCTTACTTCTCCAGCTTGTTCGACCGGCTTTTCACTCCTTAATCGAAGAACCTCACTGTCATTATCGACGAGAACTTCGGATTGAACAGGAATAAAGTCTTCGACGCGGCGGAGTTGTATCTCCGGAACAAAATTGGACCTGAGACAGAGCGTTTACGAGTCGGCAAGATCCCTAAACAGAAACATTTCACAATCTCGATTGAAAAAGGCGAGGAGATCTTCGATACTTTCAAGGATTCTCAGGTGAAATGGAGTTATGTTCAATTGGAGAACGATAAAGGCGATAAAGTGAAACGTTACTACGAGCTTACATTCGAGAAGAAGCTTAGAGATAAATTCATGAACTCTTATTTGAGTCACGTTGTAGCCGAATCAGAGGAGATTAAGAGGAATTTGAGAGTGGTGAAGCTTTTATAGCAGAGATGTGTATGCGAGTGATGATGATGATGGTATGGCTGGTGGGAATTGGGGATGTATCAATCTCGAGCATCCTTCGACGTTCTATACATTGGCCATGGATCCGGGTGCGAAGAAGAAGATAATCGATGATCTGGAGAGGTTTTTGAAGAGGAGAGAGTTTTATAAGAGAGTTGGTAAAGCTTGGAAACGAGGTTACTTGTTGTATGGTCCTCCAGGAACTGGTAAATCTAGCTTGATTGCCGCAATGGCTAATTATCTTAAGTTTGATGTGTTTGATCTTGAGCTTAGTAGTATTTATGACAATGGTGAATTGAAGAGGGTTTTGTTATCTACAACCAATCGTTCGATTTTGGTTATTGAGGATATTGATTGTAATGCTGAGGTGAGAGACAGGGAAGCTGAGAATCAAGAAGACGAAAAGAGTAATGGAAAGGTGAGATCTTTTGGATTTGTGATTTGGTTTTGATCTTTTGAGAGAATCTATTGGTTCTTAGTTCTGACTATGATACTGTCTTTGAGCAGGTGACTCTATCAGGGATCCTTAATTTTATTGATGGGTTATGGTCGAGTTTTGGGGATGAGAGAATCATCGTGTTCACGACGAATCACAAAGAACGGCTAGATCCTGCTCTGCTACGTCCTGGAAGAATGGATGTGCATATCAACATGTCTTATTGTACAGGTTTAGGATTTAGGACATTGGTCTCTAATTACCTCGGTTTAGATGGCTTAAACCATCCTTTTTGCGAGGAAATCGAGGCGCTGATCGATTCTACTGAAGTTACTCCAGCTGAGTTAGCCGAAGAGCTGATGCAAGACGATGATACTGACGTTGTTCTTTGTGTAGTTATTAGCTTTGTTGAGAAGAGGAAGGTTGAGAGAAGCATCAAGACCAATAAGGAGGTTTCTATTTGTAAAACAATTGATGATGTCGAAAAACAGAATGGTTCTTTGGATTGTGTAAAGAAGAAGAAGAAGAAATGTGGTAAACAAAAAGGAAAAGGGAAAGGAAAGGCCAAAACTTATTAGATAAGAGATATCTTTGTACAATATTGTATGATCTGTTGTGTTGTGTAACTTTGTAAATCAAGCTATTGTTTAACATTAAGCCTAAATAAATAAACCTTGTATGGTTGGTTCTAAACCTTCTACTTTTGACAGAAGCATCCGAGAAAATAGCTTTTAAGTTTTAAGTCACCTCCGCATTTTTTTCACCATTAAAACAATGTTCTAAAACTATCCAATGCGCCTAGTCCACACTTATCCGTATGCATGTGTATTCCGAGCAATAAGTCGAATCATTCATGTAAATTATACTTTTATATACATTTATTATAAGTTATCTTGACCGTTTGATTAAAAAGTTTATTTTATATATGATGGTTGTGATATAATTGAGGTCTTATAACAGTGACCGTTGGATTGTTTGAGATCGTGTGGCTGGCATATAACAGAACCGAAACATCTATCTCTTTATTCTGGTAAAATTTCTTGTGTTTCATGTTTTTATGAATTGTGTAGCTAAAACCGAAAAAATCGAAACGTGAGTGTTGGATCATTTGTTTTATGTAAGGTTTTGAAATAACAATGTTAAAGTTTGATTATTGATAAGGTAGAGATTAATGAATCTTTTGGTTTTACTAAAGTTAAGAATAAAAGATGAAGAACAGGAAAGACGAGTCTTTGATCTCAAGAACAAGCTACATGTGACGGTTGTGATCAGACCCAAAATTTCTTTTTACCTGGGTTAAAACATAACTACAAAAAACCATCTTTAATGAAAATAAAACATCATAAAAAAAATTTTATCTAGAAAAAAAAACATCCTACAAAAACATACTATGATTTTTCATGTTTTGAAATCTTTTTTATCAGAATCTCATTTATAATAGTTTTGAATACATCTTTCTCGACAAACAAACTAACTTTTCAAAGTACACCGCACAACACACCCAGGAGAAGATAATGAAAAGGCATGTAAAAGAGATGAAATTCTCTTTCTCCTAAATTCAATTAGGTGGCAAATAATAATAATTAGGTTAACAATAGGGCCAACTTTATTTTTAATTTAAAACAAATAAAAAACTTTGATATGATATACCTTCTTCTACTGTGTGCTATTTACTTTCCATGTCATAGTAAAATTGAAAGAAGTCAAATTGCTAAGACATTGTGCCAGTAGACCAAATTAGGTTATATTCAAATATCAAAACTCATAACACTAACGAAAATTTTGAAATTTGGATTTGGGAAGGTCAACTGACTACTTTACAATATACATGGGTCCGATCTTAGTTCTAATGTCGTGACTGCGATTCCATGGTTGCAATGAGTTGGCTGCGATGTTGTGGCTATGATGCGGTGTTGCGATGTTGTGGCTATGATGCAGTGGCTGCGATTGAGCGGCTGCAATGTAGCTTGGACTTATAAATTGTTAATTTAACTATGAACACCATTTCAATTTTACTTGATTCAGTTTGGACTTATAAATTCCAAATATAAGGACTTTCAGTCTCCATGTCCATAGAATCAGGTTCTTATGTTCATGGTAGTTGTTACTCTTGAACGAAACAAACAATTATTTGAGTGTGATTAAGATGAAAAGGGGGGGGGGGGAAGATTTCTGTTATTAGAATAGATTAGTCGATGGTGTGTTTAAGTGTCAGCCCAGTGTCAAGTTGATGAACAGGTCGGAGACCAATATGCGGTGTATTTATCCAAAAGACAGTGGTCGTTTAGAAGTACGAACTAAGTCAGTTAGGATTCAGTTTGACGTTCTAAACAAGTCATCAGGGGAATTACAAGTAATGTGAGTTCTAGCTCGGACGCAAGCAATAAATTTTGGATCCTCCTCATTAATGAACTACATGGGGTATTTATAGCAAACCAACTACTAAAACCTAGATCTCCCGCCTAGCGCATGGGCGATGATGTCAGACCTCCTGTCAAATCGGGAGCTTGCGTCAGGGCTCCCACTTACTGCCTTGAGCCTTGTGCCTGAACCTGTATCTCTGCAGTTAGTTCGATCACTGGCTGCCTCGAGCCTTGCGTCTGTGTTGATGTGGTCAACGGTCTAAGTTGAAGTTCTTGGTGGGCTTCAAGCGAAATGGACCTTGTTCAGCTTTCTTGCCTGGGTTGTAGACTGTCAATCCTGCTTCCAACACTAATTTTGCATTATGTTCGAGAAATAAAATATCATCCACACGTGACCAAAAAAAAATATCATCCAAGAAGTCATGTACATATGTTTTCTCTACAAAAAAAAAAAATAATCTATTTTTATGACCGAAACATCATTCAGAAACTAATCTCCTATTAAAATTTTCTTGATCTTCATCACCATCTCCAAAATAACATGTTATACACTATAATTGTTGTAGGTCATTTTGGCCATTTCGTCGGGTTTGAAGATAACAATTTATTTACGAAATTGCCATGTATCCTTTGACTTAAATATTTTGCGGTCGTAGGGTAGAATGCAAACACTCAATAAAAATTATGAAATAATAAACAAATTATTATAATTTATAATAAATTTTAATTTTTTTAAAAATTATTTCTTATTTTTAACATGCAATTTTTAAATTTAATGCAAATTTTTAATTTATCAATGTTATTAATGTAACTATATATTTTATCCTTTTTAAATATAAATTATATTCTAAATAATTTTGCTATTTAAATAACATTAAACACGAACTATCCAAATAAAACGCATAAACAAAACTAAAAAAATTTAATGAAAATTATTTTAATTTTTCCATAATATATTTTTAATATTTCTTTTTGATGTTTGTCGTACGATCTCTATCGGTTATATATGTTGTCTTCAATTCACCTTCCTTACTCTAAGATTTTGAGTTACTAATCTTTGTTTACCCCATTATTTTAGCAAAATCCTCATCAAAATAATTTGAAGTTCTACCAAAATTGTGTAGTGTTACTGTAATCATTACCATTTTTGTTAACACGAATATAATATCTAGTAAACTCACAAAGAATCCTCCATTTTTTCTTCCAAACTTCAAATATCCTCTCTATAACAGAACATATAGATGCAAGAAGAATAATGAAGAACTTTTCACCTTCTGTTAGACCGCGAAAATCAAGAGAAGAAAACACGAATATAGACTTTGAAAATGATTAAGGAAAAATACCCGTTAGAGGCAAGATTTAATCTTTTTTCTTAATTCAAACTATCTCCCGCAGTGTTGCGGTTTATGAGAAGATGAATTCCATGATACAACTATGGCGAGACCGGTTTCACAACACTCGAAATCGGAACCTACACACTATAAATTCTACGATATACTCTTGAGACATCTACGTTTTTTGAAGAAGAAATTTGAGGGAGAGTTTTTTGTTTTAAGTGTTTTAGAACGATATAAAAAGATCAATGAGAGAGGCGTGTATTTAATACCTCAGGAGGAAGAAGTATGCTCCACATAATCCAGCTCGTGCGCGGAAATCGAGGAATGTTGGAGCGAGGCGCGAGACTCGGCCTTGTGGCGCCCGACTCGGTGGTTGGCAAGATTCGTGAACGTCATTGAGACCCATCACTCGATCTCATCGGTTAATAAAGTTGAATATTCAAAATTTTATTTCGATATCATTATGCAAAAAATGTTTCTAAATGGACCAAAATATGTAACAAATATTGTATAAAAACTTTGCCCAAAAAAAACAATCTTTGTGGGCCTTAAAGGCCACATTCCCCAAGCCCTAAGCCTGCACCCGGCTCGGCACGGCGATGACGGCGGTGGCGTGCACGCGCGTGTGTTTTTACATAATGGTCTTGCAACTCTACACCATAGTCTCCCCTTCCCACATAACTAGTGAGCCTTCTTTAAGTGTAACACTATATATGCTAGAGGAAAAAAATTTCATACTTCCAATGTGGGTCTTTTGCATAAAGGTTATTACAAACTCTTCAAGCCAATCATTTTGAACCTAAATTTCTCATTCAGTTTTACTTTAATTTTGACATCTAAGTACACTATCTTATAGTGCTAATTCCAAGAAATCCAAATACTCCAAGACCCGGTCGATCCGGTGATGGACATCATCGGAAAAGTCGTCGAAAAGTTGACCGGAGACACTTGTCACAAATTGAAATTCCAACAATCCCTTACATAAATAGAATTGACTCTAAACGTATGAAAATAATTTCTGACTCATTAAACTAAAACTTAAGAGACTTGACTGACTCGACTTTCAAGAGTATATGCGAAAAATAATTGTGTCTGAGATGGTAGCAATATTTCAGCTTTGAACCATTCATTGTTAATATCTGTCGGGTTTACTTGGCCAGGAGGTGAACATGATGTCTTGAACCATCCAAATTTTTATGTAAACCGAGACAACATGTATAACCCAACTTATTTTTCTCGTAAAACCAAGTTCTCTATTGTGTTCGTATTGGCCTTGAACATTTTCTGGTTTTTATTGAGTGAATTAACTTAGAGAATATAGCCTAACCTTCATTCCCTAGAAACGACCTCATTTCACACTCACAAGTGATTGGCCAGTAGCCTTTATTTTCAGAAGTCTCCTGTAAGAACTGCACTGATATTTCAAAGCTATGGACTCAAATCATTAAAATCATTTCTTATCTTTTACACATACATGAAGCACTATTTATTATCCTGGGAACTGGGTTGTGACTATTAGTCTTACAGTGCTCCAGACAGATTCTGTTTGATTTAGTTTTCCCATTGAACCTAAATCTTGGGATCTCCAATCATATAGATGGGATTTTCCCTTTAAACCCATTCCTCTTGATGATTTTACAACTTGATCTCGAACTAAACCTTTGGTAAACGGATCTGCTAGGTTATCAGCTGATTTAATATAATCTAGTGTAATTACACCACTAGAGATCAAGTGTCTAATAGTTTTATGTCGTCTTCTGATATGACGAGATTTTACCATTATAAAGAGTATTTAGTGCTCGGGCTATATCTGATTGACTATAACAGTGTACACGTAGTGCCGGCTCTGGTTTCTCCCACATTGGAATATCTTCTAAAACACTTTGAAGCCATTCAACTTCTTTTGCGGCTTTATCTAAAACTATAAACTCAGACTCCATGGTTGGTCTAACCAATAGAGTTTGTTTCACATATTTCCATGATACCGCTGAATCACCTAGAGTAAAGATATATCCACTTGTGGATTTTGAATTTTTGGAGTCAGAAATCCAGTTAGTGTCACTGCCAAAAGGCCTTCGCGTAAATCGCTTCCAAATCTTATGTGTTGTATATATTGTTTAAAAAATGTTCTACAGAATTGCTAGAGAGCGTTTGTATATTCATTTTGTATCGATTTTTTTTGAAAACTTTTTGAAATCATTTTTCAAAAAAAACTGTTCGTGTTTTGCAAATCCGTTTAAGACTATAAACAGAAAACAAATTTTAGTTTGAATTAACACTGTTAGACTGCAAAAATCCAGAGAGAACAAAACACGAATATAAACTTTGAAAACGATTAAGGAAAAATACCCTTAGAGGCAAGATTTGGTATTTTTCCTTAATTGAAATTATCTCCCTCAGTGTGGCTGTTTTTATTAGAAGATGAATCCTATGATACAACTATAGCGAGACCGGTTTCACAACACTCATAAATGGATATAAAACAACATGTACAAAAATGAGTAAATGACTGCTAATACCCCGTTCTACAAACTCTACATTCTACGATATACTCTTGAGAAACTTAGATTTTTTGCAGAAGAAATGTGAGGGAGAGAGTTTTTTCGTTTTAAGTGTTTTAGAACGATATAAAAAGATGAACGAGAGAGGTGTGTATTTAAAACCTCGGGAGGAAGAAGTACTCTCCACAGAATCCGGCGCGTGCATGGAAATCGAGAAACATTGGAGCGAGGCACGAGACTCGGCACTCGATCTCATCAGTTTAAAGATTCGAATATGTAACAAATATTCGAATATGTAACAAATGTTGCATATTGCCCAAAAAGAAAATTTTTTGTGGGCCTAAAGACCCACCTAAACTAAAACTAGAACCAAGACCCCAGACCCGAGCCTGGCTCGGTACGTCACAACGGCAGCAGCGACCCACACACATGTGTTTTTGCATAATGGCTTTCCAACTCATACACCATAGTCTCTCATTTCCACATATCTAGTTACACTTTCTAAAGTGTAACACTATATATGCTAGAGGAAAATTTTCATTCTTCCAATGTGGGGCTTTTGCATAAAAGTTATTATAACCTCTTCAAACTAACCACTTTGGACTTGGAATTTTCATTCAATTTTACTTCAGTTTTGACATGTAACTACATTATCTTACATTGCTCATTACAAGGAATCAAAAGACTCCAAGACCCGGCCATTCCGGTGACAGACATCACCAGAAAAGTAGCCAGAAAGTTGATCGGAGCCACTTGTCACAAATTGAATTTCCAACACCTTCTTCCTCCAAAATCAAGAATCTCTACAGAGGCGTAAGGCAAAGGCATCAGGGAAAATGTGTTGCTGAGATCTGTTTACCCAAGAACCAGAACCGTCTCTGGCTTGGAACATTCGAAACAGCCCAAAAAGCTGTGTATGAGCAAGCCGCTTTTTAGCTCCGTGGAGATATCGCTAAGCTTAACTACCAAAACCTCAGACACGAAGACTTTAATCCTCTCCCTTCATATGTCGATGCCAAGCTCCAAGCTATTTGAAAGACTTTGAGAAAACAGAGGATGCATGCTCTGTTTCGGATCAAACAGATGATACTTGCTTTGTTTCAGATAAAACAGAGTTTTTCCTGCCAAAAACAGAGCTTGTCAAAATGACAAAATCAAAACTTTTCCTGCCAAAAGAAGACTATTTGGGGACAAAGGAGTTCTCTGGTGAGAACTCGTCGTCAGATATAATATTTGTGGATTTCTCTGTTGTTGGAGATGGGATTGAACATCCTGTCAGCCCGGTCCAATAAGCATTCAGGGCCCATTTGCTGAATTCGCTTCCTACTTCACGGCCCAGCACCGAGCAGGTCAAGTCCCGAGCAGGTCGAATGCCGAGCAGGTTAAATACCGACCAGCTAGGCCCATCAGTCGCGGCCCAAAGAAGAGTTGCCGACTTACGAAAAAACACTCAAGTGCGACTCGGCGAAAGACTCAAGCTCACCGCGCACTTGCTGAGTAATCAAGGCGGTTAACAAGGTTTCAAAACCTTATAAATACCCTTTGTACACAATAAATAAAATGATCCGAATTTTCTCTTAAGAACAGACATTTAAACTAAACTAATCCCGAGCTGGATATTTATCTTGTCCCGAGCTCTTTTCAATCACATTCATCTTTGATCTTTTCTATTAAACAAAAATATCGCCTCAATATTTATCATCAATCAACACAAATCAATCCGTAATCGACTCATTAATATTAGTTATTTCCGATACTAACATTTGGCGCTAGAGAGAGGGGGGTTTAGATATTTCCTGCGCGCAAAGAATAAATCATACAGATGGCCGGAAGAAAATCATCAACTATACTACGCTCGTTGGATGTTGAAGGGCTCGCTCTACTCAGATACCGACCCCAAGAGAGCCCGGTCTGTCAACATCAGCCCAAACTGAAACGCCCGGACAGACACTGGCCGACGAGATTTTCTCATCATAGGTCCCAATCGTAACGGAGCCCGAACTCGCCACCACCGGTACAAGATGCCCATTACCTGAAGCCGATGTTAGAGTTGACGTGATGGCCCGAACCTAGCCGTCACATCCTGATGCCGACGTCACGCCAGGGAGTCTACTCACCATGACGAACGCACTTCTACAAACCTTAATCACCCAGATGACCGAGTCGACTCGAAGCAACAACGAGCGCTTTGCCGAGCTCGCGGCCGGTCAGAATATCTGCCATGAGTGCCTAGACAACGTAGCGCCTTGAATTAACCCCACGATTGATCGTGCTGCTGAAGAAGAGGCACGGAGGCTCCCGACCTCGTTCGTAAACGCCTCCTCGGTGTCCGACAAACAAGATCGTCTCCTGCGCACCCGCCTTAACCCGAAGAGAGGAGGAGAGATTAGCCGAAGCCGCCCCGACCAGCGATCCGAGAAGGCAGGAGCTTCAAAGCCCCGAAAAACTCCAAAAACTTCTCGCCGACCAGGAGCGAGATCGCGAATTAGCGAGCATTAGAGCTGAACTCCGCTGAATGGCGTCCACCGTACATCAGGCAACTAGCTCGGCGCCCGAGATAGATCGAATCCTCCGTGAGACGCAGAACACCCCATTCAGCCCCCGTCTGCAGAACACGTCGATCAGATACCCTGGGAAGGTTAAAATCCTCCCATATAATGGACTGACGGATCCCAGCGAATTCATGACTGCATTTATAGTCGCTACGGGACGTCATCAGCTCGCCCTGGAAGAATGAGAGGCTGGCATCTGCTAGCTCTTCGTGGAAAACCTCGTCGGCCCGGCACTGACCTGGTTCGCCCGACTAGAGACGCATTCGATCCACAATTTTTACCAGCTATCAGTCGCTTTCCTTAAGCATTATTCAATGTTCATTCGGCAAGGAACGTCCAATGCCGACCTCTGAGCGTTAACTCAGGGCCCAAAGGAGACTCTCCAGTCGTACATTGGCCGATTCAAAACGGTAGTGTCTCGAGCTACCGTATCGGATGACGCCGCCCTGCCAGCCCTTTGGAACGGTCTATGGTTTAAATCAGCTTTTAAAGAAGACATGAAGCTGAACAAGCTGCGAACATTGGAAGACGCCTTTTGCCGAGCTTCTATATTCATCGAGATCGAAGAGGAACGAGCCCTCATGACTAAAAAACACGCTCCGACCAAAACAGCCACATTAAAAGATAAAGCTCTGGAAGAATTCTACGAACCTCGTCAACACTACGATGACGAATATTTACAGGAAAGGAGTAAACGAGCCGTAGCCTTCATCATAAGCGATAGTCCGGATTCACCATCAGCGGCTCCCTCTTTTGCGGTCAGCAATGACGTACAATTCCCACCGAATCTACAACAAAACCCGCCGAACTCGCAACAGAACTCCCCGCTCTCCTAGAATAAGTGGCAGAACGCCAATTATCAACCCAGGGACAAAGAAGCCTATTGCGAATTCCATAAGATGAAAGGTCACCCGACCTCTCAATGCTGATCGCTCCATGAAGCTCTTTAATTAGCGCAATACGAATAGGGAGCCATCAAACTAGATGACCACCCTGCTCCCCGGGGAAACATGAATCGCCGAAACAATGGCCAACAACAGTTTGGCGGTCGGAACAACAATCAGCGCGGGAACAACGACCAGTTTCCACGCAACGGTCCCCGGGGACAAAACGATGACATCCGACGATGCTCTCCATCACGAGATCGAGACGTAGATAGGCAACCCCGCGCTGAGCAAATTGGAGATCACCAAGAGCACGCTCAGAGGAACAAGAGCTTATGCAAACACTACCTCCCGCTAGGCAGCTCATCGGGATGATAGTGGGCGGTCCCCTTGAGTGCAACGACTCCGTTCGGTCGATCAAAATGTCCGAACAGCGAGTCGAGGCGAGCCTAAAGCAAATGGAAAGTCCATCACCGAGCTCGACCCAGGGAGAGGTCGACATTACCTTTACCGCGAACGATGGATGCGGGGTAGCCCACCCACATCACGATCCACTGGTCATTCAACTACGGGTCGCGGACTGCGAGATCAGGAGGGTCCTGGTCGATACCGGGAGTTCGGTCGATCTCATCTTCAAGGATACTTGGGACAAGATGAGCCTCATCGGCCTCACCCTCAAGCAATCCAAACGATCCCTCACCGGATTCAATGGTGACACGACTGACACCATCTGAACAGTTAAGCTCTCGATCTATATTTGAGGATCGACCATTATCGTTAAGTTCGAAGTGTTTGACAAATCCGCGATTTACAACATGATCCTCGGGACCCCATGGATCAATATGATGAAAGCGGTCACTTCTACCTACCATCAGTGCCTCAAATTTCATGTAGGCTCCACAGTATGTACGATCCGTGGTGATCAGCGGATGTCCCGAACATGCTTCATAGTGGGGCACAAGCTACGTAAAGCAGTCAAAACATGCCAAGTCATCGACTGTCACATCTCAAGAGATCCCGACCTCCATAACCAACCTGTTCGGAATCTTTTGACCCAAGTGAATACCGACCCGAGCAACAAAGAACGTTGCGTCAAAATAGGGGCCGACCTCGATGAAAGTATAAGCAAAGAGCTCGTAGCCTTTCTAAATTTGAACGTCTCGACCTTCGCATGGTCGACCACCGACATGCCCGGGATAGATCCTGTGATCGCTAGTCACAAGCTTAACGTTGACCCAACGTATAGACCGATAAAACAGAAGCGACGCAAGCTAAACCCCGAGCGGGCAAAAGCGGTGAACGACGAAGTCGAAGGATTGACCGCAGTTGGATCCATCACAGAAATACATTACCCCGACTGGTTAGCCAATCCTGTGGTCGTCAAAAAGAAGTCGGGCAAGTGGAGAGTCTGCGTGGATTTCACCGACCTCAACAAGGCTTGTCCCAAGGATAGCTTCCCTTTGCCACGTATTGATCAAGTTGTCGAGGCAACCACTGGGAACAAACTCCTTTCTTTCATGGATGCCTTCTCGGGATACAATCAAATCCGCATGCACCCAGACGATCGAGATAAAACGGCTTTCATAACAGATCGGGGAACCTATTGCTACAAAGTCATGCCCTTCGGCTTGAAGAACGCCGGAGCCACCTATCAACGCCTCGTCAACAAAATGTTTGCGGACGAGCTCAGCAAAACAATGGAAGTCTACATCGATGACATGCTCGTGAAATCCTTACTAGAGAAGGACCATGTCGGTCATCTGAAAACATGCTTCGATACCCTCAACAAATATCGGATGAAGTTAAACTCAGCGAAATGTACCTTCGGGGTCACCTCCGGAGAATTTTTGGGATACATCGTTACCCAACGCGGCATCGAAGCAAATCCCGCGCAGATAAAAGCAGTTCTCGAACTCCCTTCACCAAGGAACAAGCGTGAAATTCAGAGACTCATGGGAAGAATCGTTGCCCTCAATCGCTTTGTCTCCCGATCAACAGATAGGTGCCTGCCCTTCTACCAATTACTCCGCGGGAACAAGGAATTTATATGGGATGAACGGTGCGAGGAAGCTTTCCAGCAGCTTAAGACGTACCTGTCAACCCCCCCCCCCCTTTGGTTCTCTCAAAGCCCGAGGTCGGAGAAACACTATACCTCTATATCGTAGTCTCCAGCTCGGCGGTCAGCGGCGTCCTTGTTCGGGACGACAGAGGCGAGCAGAAGCCCATCTTTTACGTGAGTAAATCGCTGGACGGTGCTGAAAGTCGGTACCCCGCTCTGGAAAAACTCGCCCTCGCCGTCGTTACCACAGCTCGGAAACTGCGCCCCTACTTCCAATCTCATACGATCACTGTTCTCACCAATGAACCACTGAGAACAATCCTCCACAGTCCCAGTCAATCAGGTCGTATTGCTAAATGGGCAGTCGAACTCAGCGAATACGACATTGAGTACAAGGGCCGACCTGCCGCTAAATCCCAAGTTTTGGCGGATTTCTTGATAGAGTTGGTTCGAGCTAATTGGTACCGATGTCTCCGTCCAGTGGGACCTGTTCGTCGACGGATCATCCTCTCGCCATGGATCCGGCATCGGTATTAAACTCGAGTCACCAACGGGCGAAGTGTTGGAGCAGTCGTTTCGCTTGGCATTCCCGACCTCAAACAATGAGGCTGAATACGAAGCCCTAATCGCCGGACTCAAGTTAGCAAGGGGTGTTGGAGCCACAAGCATCCAAGCACACTGCGACTCACAGCTCGTGGCCAACCAATTTAGCGGCGAATACGAGGCCAAAAACAAGCGTATGGATGCCTACCTCAGACTTGTCAAGGATCTGGCCGCTGAGTTCGATGAATTTAGCCTCACCAAAATACCCCGAGGAGAGAACATCTCCGCCGACGCGCTTGCTGCCCTAGCATCGACTAGTGATCCAACTCAGCGCCGCGTTATACCAGTGGAAAGCATCGACCATCCCAGCATCGCTCTCCCTCGTGGTGTCGCACTCATTGAAGATGCATCCGCAACCAAGCTCAATCACATAGACAAACAACAAGCCACGGACCATCTCCCTCGGCCACTTGCAGAACCGATCTCAATGGATTGGCGAACTGAGATACTATTATACATAGAGAACGGGGTGACCCCAGCTGACAGATGGGAAGCTCGGCGTCTTAAGCGAAAATGCGCACGATACGTTCGCCTCAATGACGGTCTATATCGATGGAGCTCCTCCGGAGTCCTCCTAACCTGCCTGCACGGGGATGAAACGACCGAAGTGATGAAGGAACTACACGAAGGTGCGGGAGGAAACCATTCCAGCGGCCGAGCTCTCACAATAAAAATAAAAAACCAAGGCCATTTCTGGCCGACGATGCTCAAAGATTGCGACAAGTTCGCAGCACGATGCGAACAATGCCAACGACACGCTCCGATGATACACCTTCTCGCCGAGCTCCTCAACATGGCGACCACACCTTACCCATTCATGCGGTGGGCGATGGACATCGTAGGACCCATGCTCTGATCTCGAGGAAAAGCCTACATACTCATAATGACGGATTATTACACTAAGTGGGTCGAAGCCAAATCCTACAACAACATCCTCGCTGACGACGTACGCAAGTTCGTTTGGAAGTTCATCATCTGCCGCCACGGGCTCCCATATGAGATCGTCACAGATAATGGCCCACAATTCATCTTGGGACTCTTTGACGACTTCTGCGCAAAATGGCGAATAAGACTGAACAAGTCCACACCTCGGTACCCGCAAGGCAATGGGCAAGCCGAAGCAACGAATAAAACAATAATCGACGGCCTCAAGAAGCGACTCGGCGCCAAAAAAGGACTTTAGGCAGATGAGCTCGATGGCGTCCTCAGGAGTCATCGTACGACACCACGCACCGCGACCGGCCGCACACCGTTCTCCTTCTCTCACGGCATGGAAGCGATGGCTCCATCCGAGGTCAGAATTCCAACAGTACGCCGATCTATGCTCGTGCACAACCCCACCCTCAACGACGACATGCACCAAACAGAGGAAGACTTTCTAGAGGAACACATGAATAACTCCCTTCTACGGATACAAAATTACCAACAGCTCGCCTCCAAATACTACAACAAAAAAGTCAAAGGACGACACTTCGACGAGGGCGACTTAGTGCTTTGCAAAGTGTTCGAAAACACCGCCAAAGAAAACGCCAGAAAGCTCGGCGCACACTGGGAAGGCCCTTACCTCGTCTCAAAAATCGTAAAACCTAGTGTCTACGAGCTGTCTACAATGAACGGTGAAGCTGTTCCGCGCTCCTGGAACACGATGAACCTGAAGCGCTTCTACCACTAACGCTCCCGACCTAACATTTTTTGTATAACAACCCGGTCTGACCGAACTACGACAGGCTTGATCCCCCTGATCGGGGGTACGTAGGCAGCCTTTTTTCGAGGTGCAGCTATAATATAAATATATTACTATTCTCTTAAAAAAAAAAAAAAAAAGCCGAGTTTTCACTCGCAAATATCCCGTGCACAATCGTTAGCACGATGCCGAGTTCTCACTCGCAAAAATCCCGTGCACAATCCTTAGCACGAAGCCGAGTTCTCACTCGCAAATATCCTGTGCACAATCCTTAGCACGAAGCCGAGTTCTCACTCGCAAATATCCCGTGCACAATCCCTAGCACGAAGCCGAGTTCTCACTCGCAAATATCCCGTGCACAATCCTTCAGCGCAAAGCCGAGTATTCACTCGCATCTCTTCTACGCACAAACCTATAAGCGTAAAGCCGAGTATTCACTCGCATCTCTTCTACGCACAAACCTGTAAGCGTAAAGCCGAGTATTCCCTCGCATCTCTTCTACGCACAAACTTATAAGCGTATAATTGAAGCGATGTCCTCCCGAGCTTTGCGTACTCTTTTAGTAGGATGTATAGAGCGGTAGAAGCATGACACCAACTTGGTTTGGGAGAAGTTTAAGTGACACTCAAACGGCTCCATCTGCTTCAGCTGGTGCCAGTAATGAAATTCATCTCCAATTGACCATACTGGCCATCAGAGGCTTTGGTGTTCCGGCCCCAAACAAGTAGTAGAGCTTCAAATAACCATACAAGAAATGGGGCTTCAAATCATTCATCACTTGGTTAGTTTAATTTACTTGATTCAACCATAATATATGGTTTCGTAAATCACCGAAGTATGTGTCATTTAAATGTCATGTTGGCAGTTGGAGCAAATGAAAAAAAATTCTTGGCCTTGAGCTAGACTACTTATACTTTCCCTTGAGTTTGCCGGTGGAGTTCAAGAGGCTACAAAGGCAGATAATAAAGCTATGGAACGAATGTATTGTCTCTACTATCCTACCTATTCATGCAAAACAGAGGAGAGCTGAATTACAAAGAAGGAGACACTTACGGTGGAGCTAAAACACTGTAAAAGTCAAAGGAATACAAGCCTAACATGGTAGGTTTTCAATATCCAGATTTGGTTTCCATTTATTTTGAAGTTAAGGTTTGGTAAAAAATGATTCTAGATTGTTTCTAGTAACTAGCTAATAAAATGCATGATGTGATGGAGCTTGTTGATGGTTGGCTCGCTTTAAACAAATTGCTTGATGGAAGTTTTGGATCGGCTTTTATACTAGTTCTACAAACAAATGTTAGGTTACTACCAAAGTTGATGAATGATTGGTTCTTTGAATTCTCCCTCTCATCTTTATGGTTTGATCAAATTCCATAAAGACTGGGGGTTTTCTAGGTTTGTGCTTAAGATACATAAGTTAATGTGATGAATAAACTTTACATGGACGACGTTCAATTGAACGCTTTTGTCTTAGTTTTCTTTGGTAACGTTTCTCTAAATATATGATACATTTCATTGTATTTGGTGGTTGATTTGATAACACTTAATTATTTTGCTTTTCAGACTTTAACTTCGGTCAATCTTTTGGCACAACATGAAGAAGAAAAGAAGAAGAAGGATTGTAGTTAAATAAAGACACAATCCTCACCATACATCTCAAAGAGAAGTGGGATGAACTCAAGAAGAAAAACTCGGGTTGTCGCTTCAAAGAGAATTCAAATATTTTAGGTGCTAAGTGGAAGAGTCGTAGTGCATAAGAAAAAAGTCTTACGGCGAGAAGTACCAGGTAGATAAGGATGCTTATCTTCCAGGTTATTACAAAAGAGAATTACGAGAGGGTAGCCATGCAACTTTCGGAGGATGAGCAAACACATAAAATTGCAATGAGGCTACACTTTCTGCAAGAACACATCCGACATCATATTGTTGCCAAGTGAGCAAATCATTTCATGTTCAAGTTTTAACCTATGCAATAATTAGTGGTTCAGAGAAATAGACAATGAATTTACTAACATAATATCCTTGGATTCAGATATGCTTTGGAGTTTGAGCATGCACTCTGTGATTTCAATTGTTCTCCTGATGAGTTTATTGCAAGCATGTCTAACCTTTGAGGAAACTCTATACCTCCAACACTTATCACCGCCTCTCCTGAGAACCCTCTCTCTTGGCATATGGAGAGAGATTCACTACAGTTCAGAGACATTAAAACGAAGCTGCGGAGATATCTTACTATCAAGCTCTCCAGCCTCTTTGTTTGAGACAGATGTTGATACACCGCCAAGCTGTTATGACCAAAAATTTGTCAAAAAGCTGAGAAAAGCCTCACAATGTGTGACACCAAGAATCAAAGGTTGCATCACGAAGGGGTGCATTGCTATACTTCGATTTCGTTCTTGAAGGCGTCATTCTCTGTCTCGCTCTCTCTCAATATCAGTTGAGATTACAGTTCCATCCAGCTTCCTTCTAGAGTCAACTTTGGGATTAAGAGGTGAGTTTTTATATTAGCACTTCTGTTATTCTTATCTCATGCTTGATTAAAGTTTGGTTTAAATGTGAGAAAGCTGAAATGGTTTCTCTTAATTCTCTCGCTTTAATTTATCATTTTCCTTGTTATAATACGATTGGATAATTAGTTTCTAGGTTTTTTCCCATGATCTAAATGAAATCTCGGGTAAATTATTGATATGTTCTGGATAATACACTTAGGTTTATATCTAGCTTGAATATGGAACTGATTTGTTATACTCATTTTCTATGGTGATGATGAAGCTGTTTACAACGATGCCACCTGAGATTATAAGTCTATTCCTTGGTGTACTAATATTGTTGATCAACCCCATTAGTTGTTCTTGAAAGTCAAGTTCTCTTTGGTCAAACAAAAGGCTTTACACATGTTATCTTTACCTTTTTGTATGTTTATGTTAGTTTTCTGTACTGTTCTGCTTTTATCTCTTGCAGCTCGTGTAAACAAGGGTCCTTTTCTTCGAGTCACTAACTTATGTGGTTTACTTCATGCAGTAAAGGAAAAACTGGGCATATTCCATTCATAGACTCAAAACTGACACACATACTTCAGTCTTTTTCGAGAGGGAATACATACTTCAATCAAGAAACACACTGTTATTTGCAAGCTGCAAAACACATGTATGATCTTACAACATGAAGTGAGTTTTAAGAGTAAGCCAACTGTGTGGGCGTACTTCTCTGTCGAGGTAGATTTATCTATACTTTCTCGGCTATATAAGGTGTTTGGCTATGTCTTACATTTTACGTTTACTTTTTTACAGTCTGGTAGAACCATCCATGACCAGGATATCTCAGATTCCTAGTTAGGTAAGTTGAATGTTATCTATGTACTTGGGGCTGCTAGCTCAGCTTTTTTCTAGAGTTTACAAATTTAAACTTCCTTTTAATCTTCTATCAGAGGACATGTTTTTGCATTTGAGAAAACCTGAAACCTGGCGATACAAAATATGGTTCTTGGGCTGAAAGAAATTTAAATATGTAGAGAATTTATGACTAACATTATCCATTGTGTTTGCAATACCCTGAAAAGATGATTTCAATTTTTGACCAGGCTTTTGAGTACCGGAAAAACAAAATTCACACTATTTGGTTGAATAATAGAATTCATATGCCGGAGCCTTTGTCGGCGGATTGCTCTATGTTAGAACCTCTTCTTAAGATATCTATTTGTCTTGAAAATTTTCCTATCTGGTGATCACCAGCATATGTTCCTATGCATACTTCAGGAGCAGCAGAAAGAGAACCATGTGCCTTACCCAGGTTGATAAGGTTGTGTATTATGCAAATTATTGTTTGTAATAAGTTAGAACTATATAGTAATAAACAATATTTAATGTATGTCTTACATGATAGGTTAAGTGAATGCAAAGGGTGAAGAAACTATGATTGAGATGATTTGTATACTGTTAAGTTGCTCCGCAGACTTTCACTTCAAGTGAGTATTTGGAAAAAAATGAAAAAGAAAAGAAGAGAAAACGGAAGAAGGATCGTAATGAAATAAAGAGACCATCCTCACCTTGTATCTTTTGGTGCAAGGAGATTTAAAACGAAGTCAAGAACCATATTGAGAGGGCGTAAATTCCTCCAAAGGTACTCCAATATCAACGCTCTCTTTTGTTTTTTTTGGTTTTGTTTAATACTGCAAAATAGAAACATCCTCATGTGTCACAGAGGGGATGGTTTTTGAGAATCTCATCTGGATATTAACTGCCTTTTGAGAATCTCACCTCCTTGGTTGGTTTTCATTATCATTGTAGTTGGATGGTAAAAGCAATGTGATAAATGCAGAGGACGAAGCCGCATGAATCTGTCTTCTTATCGACAGATGATGTACATAGTACAAAATTATTGATGTTGATACGCCCCATAGAGGTTTCCTACTGTTCTGTAGATATTTAATAGTCCATCCATTATGTTCTTGACAGGCTGATGAATATACCGCATGATTCTTGTTGGCTACTGAGCATAACATAGAGGAGGTAAACATTATTTTTCTTTCCTACGTTATCAAACTTTTCTATTAGAATATTTTACGCTGAGAATGCTCATATCTTCCAACACTTACTTAATTGCCTTGATAGCCCTGAACTCCCATTTTTCAGTGGCAAGAATGCTTTACAATTTTGGTGACATGAATCTAAATATTTCAATAACATAGTAAACCCTCATATACTATATATAATCCCTTTCGCTTTCCTACATTCTTTGTTTTTGAGTTTCAAATTTTCTGAAGCATTTCATATAAAATCCTTTATCAGCACGGAGGTGGAATCTAAATATAGGAATTTGGAATTACCTCCAAAAACTTCGTGACTGTAGATATCCCTGCCAAACTCTTAAAAGGCATTCTTGAGGTGATTACTTACTATTTCTTCCATTCGAGACCTACGATTTTGTGTTTTACTCTTTGAAATGCCTTCTTTTCGGTCCACTATTTACGCAGGCTCATTTATTATCAAGTGATAAGAAAGAGAGGGCCTTGTGAAGTCTTATAAAGGTGGTAGAGAAAGTTATGCCCTCTTTTCAGAATAAATATATATATATATATTAGGAGAAGAATTATCCATTGATGACAGGCTGGTAATATATGGTTCTATAGGAAACAAACGGCTTTGTTATCACCAGTTATGTGTGAGGAGTCTTAATAATAATTTTAATTTTTTAAAAAGGTTGATGTTATAGAACGCATGCATCGACAATACAAGAAAGATCTGTTAAAGATTGCGGATATAGTGTTCTCACACCAGGTTTGTGATTATTGTTCTCCCAACATGTTTCTCTTGTCTTCATAGCTATGTGTTTGGACTGTTATGCTATATGTTCTTCTTTTAAGTCAATAAAGACAAAACCAAACATCTTTTTCGTAGACTTGTTCGATGATTACTACAGGTTGATGAATGTGAAGGAAGACTGGGAGCCTCCTCAAGCCAATTTGTAAGTATCTAAGATATGAGTAGCATTCATCACAATATCGACATTAGTGTTTCTAACTTGCATTTACCTTGAAAACATGTCTAGTAATAACCTCCATTGTGTCTTTACAATCAATTCTCATTTATTCTCTTGTTGATCAGTGAGATCATGTGTCTGTCTGCTTCAGGATTTGTAAACGCATTTTGATACAATAACCAATCACTTTAATTGCTTAACTCTTGTTTATGTGCATTTTTTAATTGATACTGCATTTTGAGGTGCTTGTTCTCGTTACTGTTATGGTGTACGTTTTCAGGAGAATTTGCTTACTGATGAAAAAACCCAAGGTCAGTCAGTCAATCATTCCTTTTGGCCCTAATACTGAAATTTTATGAAATGATGCTAGGTAGAAGAAGCATGAACATGTTCATAAGCGTCTTGTAAGTTATTTACATATGTCAGTATATATCTTATATTTGTTACTTCACTGCTCTGAATCAATGATGTTCATATGACACTTCACAAGAAGGAAGCATCTGTTTAGGGTGGTGCTGATACCTTCACCCGTCCTATGTGTTATTAGCATAACTTGGTTCTAATCTCCTATCTATTTCTTTGTAGTGCTTCCGCTTTTCTTTATTTGGTCTGAAGTTTCACTCTTTTTTTTGTTGACTTTTCTAAAGGTACAATTAGTTTCACTCTTAACATTATTGTCGCTAGTATTAACTAATATCTGATGAAGATGCATGCGATGTTGGACAAGATGAATATCAAAAAGGAAAAGGCAGAGGATTAGCTGGAGTGGGAGGAACTCGAAATGCTTCAGGTGGAGATCAACAACCTTAAAATGATGGACTCAAATCTAACATGGTACGATTTCTACTTTTTTGGAGTTTAGGTTCTGTGAAAATGGTTTAAGATAATTTTTACAATCCAGCTAATCATGTGTGTTATGAAGCTTGTTAATGGTTGGCTCGTGTGAACTTATTGCTTAATGGAAGTTCGGCCTAGATTTGAAACCTAGTTTTCCTCATTTCTCAGTACGCATGTTCTTAATATACGAAAATATTTGTGGCAAAAATAGTTGGATTTGCAAATAACAATTTAGTAAAATACTAGCAGAGGGAGTTGGCCAAACTTTGGTAATTCATGCGTAACTACAATATTGACAGAGAAGGACCTCAAGGTTGAAAAGGTAGCTCGATATAATCTAATCACCATGTTAAGATCTTAGAAAATAAGTTTTAGCATTTTATGTGGGTCAGGACACAGAAGTCTTTATGGTATCGAGCTCTCCCTCTTTCCCAGATATCTATTTGACTTTAAATGTTTGCTATCTTGTGACTAGAAGTTCCAATTCTTCAAAAAGCATCCGCGACCAGCCTTTCTGTTGTTTTGGATTACGTTGTATCTTGAGAAGGAAATATTCCTTCAAAGGTACTCTAATATCATCACTCTCTTTTGTATTTCTCGTATAGATCTTGTAGCTTACATTTTCTTCTCAAATGGTAGGATGTATCTCTTGTGCATTCTTAAGTGTCTTTGAATATTGCAGGAAGAAAATATGCGGTATGTGTTTAGTATCAAAGCACTAAAGGTGTAGTTACCAAGTTACCAAGACTCACTAGCCCGAACATAACTGTGTTTTGGTACATGAAATCTCTCTGCTTTTTTTCATACAAGAAAACAGAAAGATACATGTGTCACGCATTTAGGACGTATCAAAAATTCTCACTTACATAGTAATTGATTTTGAGAATTTCACCTCCTTGGTTGGTTTTAAATATCGTTTCAGTTGGATGATAAATGTCATGCTATATATGTGAAGGACAAAGTGACAAGAACATGTCTTCTCTTTGATAGTTGATGTTGATACGCCCTATGCAGAACTTCAGGTCATGAAGATGTGCATGCCACTTCTTTCACAAGCCTCAAGAGTTATCCATTTGAAACTTCTGATGGACAAGCCATGCATGTGAAAAATCGCTCTGCTGCTAATCAAAAATTGGTTCTCTATAGTTTTGTAGAATTTTATTAACCCATCCATTGTTTTCTTGACAGGCTGGTGAACTTATAACCATGTTTGATCTTGATAATCAACCCTTCCGTGGAAGTTTCCCAAGATTAGGGATTCCAACGTCAAAATATGGTAAGGTTTATTAGAGATATGTGCTTCATGAAATGCTTCTTGCATGATTCTTTCCCGCTATGAACATGACATAGATAAGATGAATGTGATAAATGCTTCTTGTGTTTGCAATACCATAAAAATATTAACACAGTGGAGATTTTTTTTTCCACTGTGTTAATTGCCTTTTGAGAATCTCACCTCCTTGGTTGGTTTTCATTATCATTGTAGTTGGATGGTAAGAGCAATGTGATAAATGCAGTGGACGAAGCCGCATGAATCTGTCTTCTCATCGACTATAGATGTATATACTACAATAGTATCGATGCTGATACGTCCTATGCAGAATTTAAGGTCTTGGATATCTGTATGCCACTTCTTTCACCTACGTCAAGAGTTATCGATTTTGGAATTTCTGAGGACAAGCCATGCAGGTAGAAAACAGCTATGTTACTATTCAATAGGGTTTGCTACAGTTTTGTAGATATTAAATAGTCCATCCGTTATGTATTTGACAGGCAGGTGAACATATAGCCAAGCTTGATCTTGATGATCTTTCTGCTGTAAGAAAGGCCAGAGCTTTCCATGGAAGTTTTCCAAGATATGAGCTTCCAATTGTAATTTATGACTGTATATTTCCCTGCCTAACTCTTAAAAGGCATTCTTGAGGTGTTTACTTACCATTTCTTTCATTTGAGACCTACGATACTGTGTTTTACTCTTTGTAATGCCTTCTTTTCGGTCCACTTTTTGCGCAGGCTCATTTATTATCAAGTGATAAGAAATAGCGAACTTTGTGAAGTCTTACGAAGGTGGTAGAGAAATTTATGCCCTCTTCGAAGAATATATATCAGGAGAAGAATTATCCATTGATAACAGGCTGGTAATATATGGTTCAATAGTAAACAAACGGCTTTGTTATTACCAGTTATGTGTGAGGAGTCTAAATAACCATTTTACTTTCTTTAAAAGGCTGATGTTATAGAACGCATGCATAAACAATACAAGAAAGATCTGTTAAAGATTGTGGATATAATGCTCTCACACAAGGTATGTGATTATTCTTCTCCTAACAGGTTTCTCTTGTTTTCATAACTATGTCATTGGACTGTTATGCTCATATGTTCTGCTTTTCAAGTCAATAAAAACAAAACCAAACACCTTTTTCTTAGACTTGTTCAATGATTAGTAGAGGTTTGATGAATGTGAAGGAGGAGTGGGAGCCTCCTCAAGCCAAGTTTTAAGTGTCTGGGATATGAGTAGCTTTCATCACAATATCAACAATAGTGCTTCTAACTGGCATTGACCTTGAAAACATGTCTCGTAATAACTTCCACTGTGTCTTTCCAATCAATTCGTTTACTCTCTTGTTGATTCGGTGAATTCATGTGTTTGCCCGCTTATGGTTAGGATTTGTAAACTCATTTTATATAGTAACCAATATTTTTAATTGCTTAACTCTTGTTTATGTACATTTGTGTAGTTAATGCTGCATTTTGATGTGCTTGTTCTCTTTACTGATATGGTGTACGTTTTCAGAAGAATTTGCTTACTGATAAAAACCAAAGATCAATCAGTCATTCCTTTTGGCTTATGCAATGATGCTAGGTAGAAGAAGCATGAACTTGTTCAAACTCGTCTTGTAAGTTACTTACATCTATTGGTGTATATCTCATATTTGTTACTTGACCGTTTAAAGCAATATTACAAATGCTACCATCTTCTCAATCAATGATGTTCCTATGACACTTCACAATCAGGAAGCATCTGTTTAGGCTGGTGTTGATACCTTCACCAGTCTTATCCGTTATTAGCATAATTTGATTCTACTTTCCTATCAATTGCTTTGTAGTGCTTCCGCTTTTCTTTTGTTGGTCTGAAGTTTTACTCTCTTTTTTTGTTGACTCTAGTAAAGGTAAAATTAGTTGACTTTTCGCCAAATGAGAAGTACATGGTAACTTACCATTATTGGCGTTGGTCTTAACCAATATCTAATGAAGATGCAAGCGATGTTGGACAAGATGAATATCATAAAGGAAAAGACAGAGGATCAGCTGAAGAAGGAGGAACACGAGATGCTTCAGGTGGAGATGAACAACCTTAAAATGATGAAGGATTCAAATCTAACATGGTACGCTTCAAAGGTACTCTAATATCATCACTCTCTTTTGTATTTCTGGTATAGATCTTGTAGCTTACATTTTCTTCTCAAATGGCAGCATGTATCTCTTGTGCATTCTTAAGTGTCTTTGAATATTGCAGGAAGAAAATATGCGGTATGTGTTTATTATCAAAGCACTAAAGGTGTAGTTACCAAGGCTCACTAGCCCGAACATAACTGTGTTTGATCGATGTTGTTCAGGTGGATGAGGAAACTACATGCTAGGAATGAATTATTCAGAAGTTGTATCATAAATACTCGATCAATGAGATGGAGGTCTGTTGGTACATGAAATCTCTCTGATATTATTCCATACAACAAAACAGAAAGATACATGTGTCACGCAGTTAGGTGGTATTAGAGATTCTCACTTGCATAGTAACTAATTTTGAGAATTTCACCTCCTTGGTTGTTTTTTACTGTCGTTTCAGTTGGATGGTAAATGTCATGCGATATATGCGAAAGACAAAGCGGCAAGAACCTGTCTTTTCTTTCAAAAAAAAAATTGTTTACTACAGAAAACAATAATGTTGACGCTGATACGCCTTATGCGGAACTTGAGATCATGGGGATGTGCATTCTACTTATTTCACCTGCGTCAAGAGTTATCTATTTCAAACTTTTTATGGACAAGCCATGCAGGTGAGAAATCGATCTGCTGCTAATCAAAATATGGTTCCCTACAATTTGGTAGAATTTTATTAACCCATCCATTGTTTTCTTGACATGCTGGTGAACTTATAGCCAAGTGTGATCTTGATCATCCTTCTACGTACTATAGGAAAGGTCAAAACCTTCCATGGAAGTTTCCAGAGATTAGGGATTCCGACAAAATATATATGGTAAGGTTGATTAGAGATATGCGCCACACGAAATGCGAGTTGAATGGTTCTTGCCCGCTCTGAACATAACATAGATGAGATAAAAGCAATTTTTCTAATTTAATCAAATTTTTCTTATGAGATTACTCATATCTTCATGGTATTTTAAGACTTACTTGATAGCCCTAAATTCTCATTATTTAGTGGCAAAAGTACTTTGCAGTTCTGGCGCTACCAAAGATATCAGGAACATGGTAAAATTCATATATTATTCATAATCTCATTTCCTTCCCTCCAATCTTGTTTCGAGTTTCAACTTTTTTTAATTTCTTATACAGTTCTTTATAAGCTAGAATCAAAGTACAGAGGATTGGAGATTTTACCCAAAAACTCTCAGACCACTGATTTCACTGTCAACCACTTAAAAGAAATTCTTGAGGTGATTATATCCAAAATGCCTTATTTTCACGTAAAGCTCATTTATTATGTTGTATAAGGAAAAGAGAACCTTGTGACGTTTTATGAAGGTGGTAAATAACATGTTTTTCCCTCTTTGAAGTATATTTATCAGTAGAAGTAATATTGCAGGAATAGTTAACAAACGACTTTGTTGTTACCAGTTGTGTATCAGGTCATGAGGTATACAAAGATTGCCGCTCACTGTTCCATTCACAAATTAAAGGTGTGCCTTTCCAATTCTGTCTCAAATAATATCATGTATGGCTCTGTTTGTTGCAGTTTATGAGACTCTTTAATTTTGCAGGAGTTATTTTTGTTCTGAGACATTTCCCAGAGAGAACAAATTAAAACCAATTTCCTCTCTCTCACTAGCAATGGTAAATCATTTAGGCAAAAGATATTTTAGAAAACCTCACAACACAAAAATTTGCACAAAAAACCAATCCACTTAAGAATCCAAATGCACCAAATTTAGGCCTAGGCGTTCGGGTCGGGTTCAGGTTTACCAAAGTACTAGTTCGGGTTGGGTTTGGGTTTTTCCAAGTACCCGAAAATCAGAAATTTTGTATTCAAATTTATCCAAACTACTCAAAAATACCCCAAAAAACTTCTGATTATTTTTATTTGAAGATACCCAAAATATAACTAAGATGCCCAAAATTACCCAAAAAATTTATATTATAATTTATATTATAAATATTAGTAATATATAATTAGTATGTTCTTATATTCTGGGCATGTTCGGGTATCAGTTCAGATTCGGGTTCAGATTGGGTTTCGGTTTCTGCGTTTTGAAGTTTTGGACCCGTTTAGGTATTTTGAAATTTTGGGTTTTTCGGTTTGGATCCGGTTCTTAGGTCCAGATAGTTGGCCCCACCACAAGATCTATAGTTCTATTAGGCGTGGGAAAAAAACAAGAATGTGAAACCGAACATGATTAAAAAAATTGATCTGAACCCTAACTCGAACCCATTTCAGAGATATATCCGAATGGGTCTTAAAGCTAGGTAGTTTGGTCTCGGGTAATACGCGATTCAAATCCCTACCCGAACTAGTACACCCGAAGATTTGGGTAATACATATACCTACTTTTGAGTATTTAAGGGGAGTTTGTATATTTATTTAACAAGATTATTCAGGTAATTCACTTATTTTCGAATATTGTTAGAGAATTTGGGTAGTTTTTTCGTTTTTTGGTAATTCAAATATTGTTAGATAGTTTTGAGTAGTTTGTTTCGTTTTTTTCTCCGGAATTTTTGGGCAATTTGGATACTTATAGGAGTTCTAGGTAGTTTTTTTTGGATTGTTTAGAACCCGAACAAAACCAAAGCCAATTAAAATCAAACCCAAAAGGTAAAACCCTAACCTAATTGAACCCGATAATAACCGAACTGAAACCTGACCCAAATAGGCATGGGCGTTTGGGTACCTATTCGAAGCTCAGTTCGGGTTTTTCGTGTTTTTGGATTTTGGCCGCTAGAACCATTCATGTATTTTATATTTTTGGGTTGGGTTGGGCTCGGGTTCGGTTATGGTTCCGGTTTACTCAAGTACCATAAAATCAAAAATTTTGTATCCGAATCTATTCAAACTGCTTGAAAAATACCCAAAACAAACTGAATATTTTTACCTAATCTATCCAAATGTAACTGAAATACCCAAAGATACCCAAGATTATGAATATTTTGGGTACTTGGATTATTATAAATATAAATATTGCTCATTGTTTGGATTTTTTGATCTTGAAGTTTAGGATCTGTTCGGATATTTTAAAATTTTGTGTTAGGGTTGGGATCAAATTTTCATTTCGAGATTGGATCGAGTCCTCGGGTACGGATATTATGCCCAGGTCTAGACCCGAATGTTAAAAATACTCGAACGGGGTATATAAGCCTAAACCCCAAAAACCTGAAAACCTTGAATCAAACCCTAACGGGTACACGAATGCCCAATCCTTCTATGCCCACTTTAAAAATCTTCAAATTGTAAAGATCATGATCCTTAGTGGTTCTATCCACTCTCTTTCTTATTTTACTTTATTAGAAAATGTATCATATGAATCTTCTAAACCTTCTAAATCTTTGAATTGATTATACCCCAATTTATGATATTTTGATTTCATTAAATTGTCAACATTTTTTTTATCAGAATGCACTTACTAAACCTCACAAACCCTCAAAGACGTCGCGGGTTTGATGTTGTTTTTTTCATTTATCCTCCACACCCACGCCAAAACTTTACAACGTCAGATATCAATATATAATGATATACATTTTTAAACCTTAATATAGATTTATATATCACGATATTTTAACATATATCATATATATGGTTACATATCATGATATTTTAACATATATCATAATATATGGTTTGACATATCTTAAATATATGTTATGATATTCATTATTATATCTCCTATATTTTTATATATCGTGTTATATATTAACATATCAAGTAATGAAATAAAATGACATGTCTCGTTGGATAACGGGCCTTATTAGATAATGTGTCTCATTGGATAATGTATATGGGCCCCACATCTGAACATTCATCAGCGCTTGTCCCATACGAAAGTCAGCGCTTTTAACTAAAAATTTTGAGGGTATTTACGTCCAAAAAATTACTCTTTAATTTTGCAAAATCTAAAAACTCATGTGTATTTCCCTAATTATTTTTCAAAAAAATTTCTATGTAGTTAATTGACTCTTTCTTATATGGTGATTATGAAGGTTAAATGGCCAAATAAAGACAAAATGAAACCTTATATTTTTTTCAACCTTATTTGGTATGGTTATTTTATCATACGAAATTTAAAGTATATAAAAAATTCTATTGAATAAAATTTAAAGTATACAAAATTATTATAAGACTAGTAGAATATATCATATTAAATTTGAAGTATACAAAATTGGTATGACATATTAATATTACTAATATTTAAAATCTAAACATTTTTCCTAATATGAGTGACCTATGTTGATAATTTTTTCACCAACTTTCAATTTGTGACAAAAATAAAAAATACTCAACTATATAATAATTATAACAAACTTTTGGTGCCAAAATTATACTTCCAATAAGTTAGTGATATTATTATTTTCAGTCTTTTAAGACATATATCTATGTCTCACTCCTATATCTCATGTTTGTTATCTCCTTAGCTAATCTCGTCTCGTCTCTCTCCCTTTCCAATCTCACTTGCTTGATCTCTTTATTCAGTTAAAATTGTCTCCTTATGTTATAACCTAATTGTAGTTGATTCTGATGCAAAGAGGAATAATAAACAAACACCATCTCAATTTTTTCTGATGTGACAATTCGAATAACTCGAACTGATGAAGTTAAATGTGGGAATTTGGAAATTATCTTACACCTAAGATACTATTAAAAAATAACAATATTATTCGAATAGTGTTGTATTTCTTATGTAATTTGGACATGATATTATATCACAAGGAATAAAACAAAAGCTTTGCCTCTTTGGTCTTAACGGCGTATAAATGGTTCTGATGTACATTGGGAAGTGTGGATACATACATATATTTGATAGTGTGATGATAACGTAAAACTATTTCTATTTGCAACAAAGCTTTCTGAAACTGAAAAATGTGTATGCGACTATCACTTCTCTACTAAACTCGAAAATACACCTAATGCGTAATTGTTACCGCGCACACCGCAAATGATCATCTTGATAAACAAATACAACAGTAAGATTTTAAATATAAACTTAGTATTATGCCAGATTTTAAAACTTATTATTGTTTTATATATATCCTTATTATTATATATGCTAGATTTTAAAACGTAACAAACTTTTTTGTAAGGATATAAATTTCTTACACTTTAAAAAAATTTAGTAGAAACATTTAGGGTGATTTACTCTAATAGCACATAAATGAGCTTAAATGACAAGACTGCCAAGGAAAAAATATAGTTTTTTATGACAAGTTTGACCCTGTAAACCTTTGCTAGGAAAATATTTTTACAGAAAATGTCATTGGAGACGCCACATATGAGAGAGAATATGAAGTTTTTGGATGTGTTGGTGGGGAATTTTCCCGCCTAAGAGTAAGTTTATCGCATATGCGATGGCAAAGTTGTAAAATACGACAGATTTGTGGTATAGACTTAGAGAAAAATGGAGACTTAGGTGGTAGAATTATATATAATGGTGGGAGCTTTACAAAAAGGTTGTAGATTTGAGAAATAAAACTGATTTATTTGACAATTAGTTGTAATTATGGCAGATTAATCCTTGCAATTGATTTATCCGAAAGATCAAGACAATGTGGCGGCAGAATAATAGCAAATGGTAGATTTATCCGGCAGATTTGTTATGTATTGCAGCTGATTTAGTCAAAATTGAAACACATATTTGACAGAGTTAGCGTTAGTCAAAGCAGAGTCAAAGAGACGACAGAGTTAAAGAGACGACAGAGTTAAAGAGACGACAGAGTTAAAGAGACGACATAGTTAAAGAGACGACAGAGTTAAAACCCGTAACTCTTATCATAACGTGGGAGCCTTAACATTACTAAAATAGCCGAAAGTTTAGTAGATTTATGCTTTATGTGGTGATACAGTTGTCGATTTATGATAGACTCGAGTATTGCTATACTAGGTCAAAATGAGTTCCCATGTCAGGCTAATGACAAATTTGCCCTCGGAATGCCAACCTATTTACCCCCAAAACCTAGGGCATCATGGTTACGCCACCGTATAAAATTATGTGGTTGCCCTCATAATAACACCCATATAACGAATAAACCTTATCGCCTTCAAGTTACTTTGAAACCTATCTCCGAAAAACAATGTATCTCCTTCACGTTCTATCTCTTTCACCGACGAATAGAGGCGATACCATTAGTATGTGGAAAGTGGAATTTCCTTAACAAGCCATGGGTTTTTTTTGTGGTGATGAGAAAAGAGTATGTAGGTTGTTGGGTGCTAAACGGAAAAGGTCCTTTGAAGATTTTGTTGCAATGGTTTATGAGGATTTTGGGTTGAACAGAACATTATGACATAGTCAGCTAAGTTATAAATTATCAAGGAAGAAGCTGCGGAAATTTCGGGAAGATACACCTCCTGTATTTGTGTGTAATGGTCGACAATTTGAAGGATTTTTTCATCAGTGTAAATCAGAATCGGTCCGGCTATGTGTCCAAATTAAAGACATAGTAACTAATTCCTCTCAACCTGAATATTTGAAACCCACGATGGGAGATGTTGATGTGGACGATTTCAGAAAGAAAAAGAAAGATGAGGACTACTACAGAAAGAAGGCCGCTGGAAAAGATCCTCTTAGTACCGAACCTTCGCAATGCCAAACATATGGAGAGGAAACACAATCGAAAGAGGAAGAGGACAAGAAACTCATATTTAATTGTAACATTACAGTGACTGCGACGATCCGTACCAAAACTAGTGGTATGTATGGCAGCAGATGACAACGGTACGTGGACCATAGCAAAATCGTTCGACCAAAGATCTGGGAGTAACAAAAGTGGCTCGATAGAACCTTATTAAAAGACAAAAGAGGAGTATTTGTCGAAAGAAAAATGGAAATGAATGACAGGTGTACGGTAGAAACACTTTGGACATCAAACCAACGTTCGTATCGCCAAGGGAGACAAATAGTAAAGAGGTAATAGTTAGTAGAGAACATGTGTTCAGAGTGCAGTCCATCACTACAGAGTTTGGAATTATTCGGAGTGGAGCCATGGACACAGACAAGCCGTACCAGACCATGGACCACGAATGTACGCAAAGGATGTGGGTGACTAGAACAGTTACTAGAACTCATTGGAACAGTAACCAAGGCCACCGGAACAGTAGCTGGTATGGCCAGAACAGTACCCAATGCCGTCGGAGTTTGGCGCAAGTTGCCGGAAGAAGGAACGTGTCACCGTAACAGTAGCACAATGACCAGAATAGTAGCACGATCACCGAAATGGTGTCGTGAACCATTAGAAGAGTGCCATGTGTCGCCGGAATAGGAGCAAGACTCGTCAGAAAATGATGTGTCGCCTGAACCGCCACTTGTCACTAGAGGAGTGCCACTTGTCAAAAGATTCGCCACTTGTCGGAAAGGTTGCCACTTATCGGAAAGGAACCACCACTTGTTGCCGGAGGTTGCCACTTGTCGGAGAAGAACCACCACTTGTCCCCAGAGGTTGCCACTTGTTAGAGAGGAGTCCCCATGTGTCGCTGGTCATTGGACATGTGCCGCTACGCATGTGTCCGCCCCTTCCTATAAATAACAAGCCATGGGTTAGTTTTCATTCACACCAAAACCAATAGACACACTTACCTCAAAGAGATAACAGAGAAGGGAGAGTGGGAGACGTTGATGATCCGTGAGAAACGCCGGTAAAAGCTGAACGTGTGATTGATAGCCCGTTCGTTCGAGAAGTGATCCGTAGCCAATCCGAGAGTCCATCAGAGGAGGAAGAGAGTAGCCGATCCGAGACGTAACTAGTTCAAGAATCTGAAAATCACGGTACGTTGAGGAGGAGATTAGAGATGACAATCAATCCGATTAAGTACACCCGACACGCACACCAACCACCGAAAGCACTAAGAGTTCTTGAAGCTCTTATAGTGTTACACGATAGGATTTAATTATTGTTGGGGTTGGGTAGTTAGAGTAGAATGCATGTTTGTTTGATTGATAGTGTAGATTTATGTTTGCTTATGTGGTAGAGTAGATTGCATGTTGCTTGCGGTAGTTAGATGCATGTTGCTTGTGGTAGTTTAAATGCATGTTGCATGTGGTAGTCTAGAAGCATATTGCATGGTAGAGTAGTAGAGGCGTAGTAACACTTGTGTGTTAGATGCATTGTGTTGTATGTTAGGACTCAGATCTAAGAGTAGATGTAAGGAGAGTCAAAGCGTAGTGGCGCTTGTTTGGTAGGCCTAGGGTAGATCTAGGATAGATGCGTAGAGTCGTCTAGTAGAAAGCATCAGAGTGCTTAGGAGGCTAATAGAGCCGTAGTAAAAAGTGTTGGAACGCTTAGGAGGCTGATACATCCATAGGGAGAGAAGCGTTTGAGCACTTAGTGGGCTTTTATAGCCATAGTGAGATAATGTGTTGGAGCGCATTAGAGAGAAGAAGTGTTGGAGAGCTTAGCCTTTACGGGATGTCGTAGGGCGGATGCGTCAGAGCGTATTCATAGCGTAAGTTTTGTTTGAGCCAATATACAGTTAGAGATGAGGCATTCATGTGCAGTCCTCTCCATGCAATGCCTCAATAGCTGAAGGTCGGGTAGTGCCCGATGGTTCAAAGGTGAATCCCACTCATTTAGATTTATGTCTATGAGTTGATAGTTTCAGGTTCTTTTAGGGCAAGGAGGCGGTGAGTTGCGCGGCCAATGGAACCATGGTGACGTAGTGGGAATAATGGAGATTCTCCTACTTAGGTGATGCGAGGGCATCAGTAGAGTCATAGGTGGTCGTTCCCCTATTAACTGCGAGAGAGTCTAGAGTATGAGAGATCTAGAGAGTATTAGTGTATAAGGGAGCAATAGGCTACCCTATAGGATAGTAGTGAGTGATGCGAAGGTCGTTCCCCTATTGACTACGAGAGAGTCTAGAGTATGAGAGATCTAGAGAGTATTAGTGTATAAGGGAGCAATAGGCTACCCTATAAGATAGTAGTGAGTGATGCGAAGGCATCTGTAGAGTAATGAGTGATGCGTAGGCGTTCGTAGAGTAGTGAGTGATGTAAAGACATCCGTAGAGTAGGGAGTGATGCAAAGGCATCTGTAGAGTAGGGAGTGATGCAAAGGCATACATAGATTAGAGAGTGATGCGAAGGCATCCGTAGAGTAGTGAGTGATGCAAAAGCAACCGTAGAGTAGTGGTGAACTGTTAAACTTCCCTATCCCTTAGTGAGTGAATGTGAGCGAGTCGTAAATGAAGTGTAGACTTCACCACTTAGATTTAGGATGCATCATAGTGCATAATCGTAGAGTAGGACAGTTGCATTTGCATTGTGTGTTGTTTGGTTGCTTGCATTGATTGTGGCTTGTGTAGTTTAGATGTGGTTGGAGAATTGGGTAGACTAACGTGTTTTGTGCAGGGTCAGTTCCACTAAGTAGCATTGCACTAGTTTACTTATAACGCGACTATTTTTTATAGGAAAACCTTAAAGGGGATTTAGCCTTTAGAGGGAGCGTTGGACATTCAGAAACTTAGTGTAGATTGTCGGGTAGAGTGTAAATCGGGATTTGTTGTAGCATTTATTATGTGTTTGGGCCCATGAACGTACTTTTTGTGTATTTTGTGGACTATACCTATATAATGTATGAAATTTTTTTCTCAAAAATGGGGATATGTTAACGGTGCGAGGTTAAGTCCCAACCGACACAACTCTCTTTCACGGTAAAGGGTTGGCAAGCCTAGTACCGTGATCGAGTGGGACAGTACAAAGGATAGACTAGGTAGGGACGTTGGCTTTGTGCTTGAACCTCGGTCGGATCGTCCAAAGTACTTGTCAAATATTTTCTTGTGATGACCCTAGCCTTAGGATAGTTTTTGGATTAGTTTTAAGTTTGGCTCAGGATCGTTACAATGACGGAGCAACATCAAGGGATGAAGATTACAGTTTGTATTCCATGTGCCTTGAAGAGGAAAAAGAGATAGAAGATGACATAGAAGATGATGAGGAAGAATACATAGTGCAAAAAGATAATACATGTGGTCTATCATATGGAAAGCATAATTGTAATAGTGCAGACGAGTTTCCAAAAAGATTTGACGTTGAGGTTGTTGTTGGCAAAGTTTTGATACAAAATATGAATCGGAGAATAGATTAAAGATGAAATCTATTGTACAGAAGTGTGACTTCGACGTGGATCGGTCTACTCGTTACTTGTATGTTGTAAAGTGTTGGGTTTTTGGTTGTCAATGGAGATCTCGAGCTTCAACCATTGGAGTCTCCCATATTTCATATTCGCAAATATGTCAAGAACCATACTTGTTCTGTAACCCAACATTCTGCACGTGCTCGTCAAACTAATCCAGAGATACTAGGAGAACTGTACAAGGATTTAGTGGGTGGTGTTGGAGTGGGTGTTTAACCAAATCATATTCAAGAGGTGTTGAATCTACGTTATGGCATAAAGGTAACCTAAATAAAACACGAAGTTAGTATAATTAAGGGTTTGTAACAATCGTTTATGTTATATTTATATAGGGTGACTATTGGAAGGCACATCGTACACTTAGGTTTGCTTGTGAATTACTCAGGAAAACTGCTTAAAATGGGTATTCTGAACTACCGTCTTATTTGTACATGATTAGAAGAGAAAAACCCAGGGACCCTTACTAGGCTTGAAGTAGATGAATAAGATAGATTCAAATATGTTTTCATTGCATTTGGTGCTAGCATTGATGGTTTTCGTTTATGAGGACGATTATTGTTGTCGATGGTACCTTTTTGAAAGGAAAATATAAAGGAACTTTGCTATTAGCGACAACCCAAGATGGAAAATTTAACATATTCCCATTAGCTTTTGATGTTATTGATACGGAGAATTATGAGTCATGGGAGTGATTCTCTAGACAATGAAGCTGTGTTATTTCCGATGATGAAGGACTTGCCATAATATCCGATAGGCATAAATCAATAGGGAAAGCTATAGGGAATGTATATCGGCTTGCTTGCCGTGGGATTTGCACTTACTATCTTCACAAGAATATTTTGGTTAGGTTTAGTGGTAAGGAAACTTTAGGACTAGTGAAAAAGGCGGCTCGTGCTTACCATCAAGTAGATTTTGATGTCTTGTATCAGCGAATTCAAGATATGAATCCCGAGCTACACGATTACTTGGAATGGGTTGATGTGAGTATGTGGAGTCTGGTCCATTTTGCTGGAGATAAATACAACTTTACTACCACCAACATTATTGAATCAATAAACAAAGTGTTAAGTCCAACAAGAAAGTATCGAATTGTTAAACTACTCGACGAAGTTAGATTGATGTTGACCCGTTGGTATGCTACGAGGCGAAAACAAGCTAATCATATTCCTACCATTCTAACAACCGGGGTAGAAAAACTACAACATGTAGATTCTATAACTTATTTTCACCTCTCTCACTATTTGTTTTCCATTAGCTAATATTTTACTTCTAACTATTTTCCATTTACAGACCCGCGTTGGTAAAGGAAGTGCTCTCAATGTTCAACAGATAGATCGTCATCATTATGAAGTTAGAAGTGGATCTTCTAAGAATGTCATTAACCGTTCATAGAAAAAATGTATGTGCCGTACGTTTGACCTAGAGAAGATACCATGCGTGCATGCGATCGCGGCTGCGGAGAAGGCAAAAGTTTGTAGGATAAGACTTTGTCATCTATACTATCGTAAAGACTATTTTTGCAATGCTTATGCAAAGTCAATATTGCCTAAAGATGCAGGCTGGCCTCTATCCAACTCTGTTATCGAAAAGGTTTGTAACTCACCTTCTGTAAGAGTTCAACCTAGAAGGCCAAGGATGTCAAGAATCAAAGGTACATTCCAGGTTGCAATGGAGAATTAAAAACCAAGAAAAACATATGCTTGTTCGAAATGTAAAAACAGTGGGCACAATCGGAAGACATGCCCCTTTTAGGTACGTTTCGAACATAATACTCTGTATAGTATATGAAAATATTGGGGAGAGGACACTTTGTTTAGTTTAGAAGGTTTGTTTTTTCTTTAGATAACAAGTTTTTCCATCGGGCATGCGTTATATATTTTTCATTCTGTTATAATAGCCCTAAAAACTATTTGATGATTCATTTAACCTAAACTTATATCATGGGCCTATGTTAAAATATTAGGTTTACGATGTCCCCTCTAGATATACGACATGTTATAGTGTTTCAAACACTTTCTCTTCTAAATGGATGTCCTTCTGCATCCTCTTCTCGAAGACATTCATTGCAGTAGGACAAACGTTCAAACAAATCGTGTACTCCAATGAAATTTTATTTGAAACAAATCAAGATGAATTTATTTTCAATAAAGGGATTGCAAAGGAAGGCTTCATTTATAGATCATTCCTGATGGCGAAGAAGGTAATGGTTGGTCACTATGGTTTTCTAATTGGACTGGATTTTAATGTTTTTGGCAGACTTGGGCCGATTTTTTTTTAATTAGTTATGCGGGTTTTATATAACCCTCTTTCTCAAATATGCTGACCCGCACCGTCTTTTGCACAACCTGCACCCGCATAACGCGCTTCACGCAAAATTTGTTTACCACCTATGTATGACCATCGTCATGACTAGCTAAATATTTGCACCCTACTTACACTAATTAATCAAAATGATAAGTGGTTTTAAAAAAAAATTTAACTAACGGCCAACGTTTACTGCTCATCGTTGACCCTTAGTCAACTTAACCTCGAGCAAAAATATTAAGAGGTGAAAGCGTTTTGCTCATTGTTGATCTTTAGTCAACTTAACCTCGAGCACAAATATTAAGAGGTGAAAGCTTTTTCTGGGAAAATTCAATAGTTCACGGTTTTAACTGGGAACAAAAAAAAAGTTGAAGGTTAAGGTTTGTGAATCATTTGCAACTTGCAGGTTTTTTATGGGATTTCTCAAAAAGATTAATATTAGAGAATTACCCTAGAATAGCATCATAATTAGTTTATTTTCCTAATCTACCACACCCTCCCTTTTTTCCATTACTAACATTCATTAAACACTAAAATGACCATCTTACCCTTGTGTTATAAACACAATCAAATCTCCCAATTGGCCAATTCCTTTAGCTCGCGACATTGATATCTTCTCTGACGTTCTTCTCCGACTCCGGCGAGGTCTCCATCTTCGTTTTCTTCTGTCATCGACATTGCTCCGGCAAGGTCAGGTGGTGTTTTTGGCGAGGTCAGGTGATGTCTTTCGGCGAGGTCAGGTGATGTCTTTTGGCGAGGTCTCCATCTTCTCCAATTTGTCATTGAAAAGTGATTCAAAACTGATTCAAGAGGATTCATAACTGATTCACTTTTTTGTAATGGTGAGTGATTACGTTTTTTACCGCTATAGTAATTTCTTTGATTGACTCGCGCTTTATTTTATTTAGGTGCCCAATAACTAGATTGTTTTTGAGAAAACGGAGTATTGTGAATGAGATTATAGGTATATAGATACTGTGAGTCAGGAAGGCATTCCTAACATATGTATTACACATTTGGGATTCTGTTTTAGGAGTATAATCGACCAAATGGAAGTGGCATCTCAGATTCCGCACCACATAATGATACATCCTCAACTGCTGAAAAAGGGATTCTTGCATTTCATCCAGATCCAATATCTATAGGATGTTCACATCACACTCAAGGATCTGATGATATACATGAGGGCATATATTTCACGAACAAATAAGAGTTGATGATGACTATGAGAAAATGGGCAGTTAAGTGGAAGTTTGAGTTCATGTCATTGTGGTCAGACACAACGAGATTGATATTAGGATGTGTCAATGCTAAATGCAGCTGGAAGATGCATGCAACAAAGCTCAAGTCATCTAATTTCTTTGTGGTGAGGAAGTATATGCATGAACACAATTGTGATACAACACATAGCAATGCAAATCATAGGCAGCAACTACAAAACTGCTAGGTACTTATATTTGTAGCCACTATGGAGAAAACAAGGTTGGTCTTAAGCCTAAACAAATTGTTGAGAAGGTTCGATTAGATCATGATGTCCATATAAATTACAAAAAAACTTGGAGAGCAAAAGAGGAAGCTCATATTTTTTTTAGAGGCACTTCTGAGGACAGTTACAACAACCTAGCAAAATGATTGTACATGGCTAAGGAAAAAAATCTAGGATCAGTTGTTTATCTTGATATAGATCCTAATAATAGATTCAAATACGTTTTTATTGCATTTGGCCCGTCAAGCAGAGGTTTTGCTTTGATGAGGAGAGTGATTGATGTTGATGGTACTTTCCTGAAGGGAAAATTCAAGGGAACGTTGTTTGTAGCTACAGCACAAGATGCATATTATCACTTATACCCAATAGCCTTTGCTATTGTTGATTCTGAAAATAATAAGTCATGGAATTGGTTTTTAGGTGCATGCGTTGTATCATACTTGATGCATAAGATTTGGTCTTTGTTTCTGACCGTGCTCCATCCATTGCAAAAGCATTTTTAGACTTGTATCCAGCTTCACACCACAGAATCTGCAGATTTCATCTCGGAAACAACATCAAAGTCAAGTTGAAAGGTGAATCTTGTTTGCCACTTTTTGAATTTGCTGCTAATGTTATCATATCATTGAATGAGAAGCTTAGCTTACTTGTTACACACTCCTTCAAAACCGCACAAGGTATCAAGTTCGAATCTTCGTGGCCGAGGATGCCCAAATTTTTTGTTAAGAACTTAACTTTTATTGTATATACATAATTAATTTGAGAGAAAACATGATGAGAAGCATGGCTTATTGGTTACACACTCTCCACAGGCACTATTAGCGCGGTTCGATTACTCTTGTGGGCATGAATGCCCTTTTTTTTTCTTTTGAACCCAAACCTTCAAGAAAGTTCTTACTAAACTTTTGCAACACCTTCCTAAACATTTAAGAAACATTTCCTAAATTTTAAGAATACTTTCCTAAAATTCAAAAACACCTTCCTAAATATAATGAAATTCTTAGTAAGGGATTATTAAACTTAGTATCTCACACACAGAGAATATATATGTGATTATTAAAGCTGACCCCATGTAGTACCCATTCTGGTCTCTTATTATCCACCCTACTTTGGTAGGTAATCCATTATTAATAAAAGAAACATCAAAGTTACATTTAATCTGCTCATGAGCAGGAACAGTCCAATGATGCCTTATTCCCAAAAATAAATATGACCAGTTGATATATGCCTAGACCACAAATTCGCACCAATTGTTAAGGCACCATAAATTAATTTCCATAAAAGTGCTTTATTTTTGGTACCGAGTTTTTATTTTCCAAATTACTTTCTTGGTACTAATGTCTCCTCGTGGTGGGTCAACCACTGTAGGTGAAGGCATATGAGTGGAATTATACATATATATGTGCAAACAAACAAACAATCTTATATTTTTAGGTACTTTGGAATTAAGAAAGTCTTCCTAAAAGTCAACGTCGCCTTCCTAAAGTATCATTAAACTCTTCCTAAATTCAAATACTCAAATCTTGTATATATATATATGCTTAATGTTACAATATTCCCGAATGAGAAGCTTGGTTTATTGGTTACATGTTCTCTCTACGGTCCACAAGGTCTTACATTTGAGTTCTGTTGGGCTTGTCCGCCAAATGAATTTTTTAAGGTAACCCAGTATTTAAGAAGGCCTTCCTAAAACCCAACTACGCATTCCTAAATTATTATTAAACTTGGTATTTGACACAAACATTAGTGTAGAAACACTCGCATTATCTTAAAAACATATCTCACATAAACAACATATCAATTTCAAATGTCTACAATGTCATCAAACGTAAGACCTTGAAATAGAAAAGAAGTGTTAAAACATCGCACTAACCCTTGTTCGATTTTGAGCTCTTCCAATCATTCAATTCTTCCATATTGGTGAGAGATGGAGAAAGGAAAGGGCTAAATGTTGGATGTATAACAGTTGTTGCAGGGTTTCTTGGTGCTCTATATGGAGTGATGGTTTGCATTGATGGAGTTATGAGCCGGGTGCTCCGCCTTGGAACCTGATGTTCATCATCAATTCTGTGTTTCTTCGCTGGAAGAACATTATCAACTTCCTTACACCATTTCTTCTTTTTTTCCTGAAATCAATATGTAAGAAAATTCCATCAACTTCCTTACACTGTTTCTTCTCACATAAACATATCAATTTCAAATGTCTACAACACTAGTTGTTAAAGAACATGCCACCAAAAAATTCCGTGTTAAGAATGTCTTCCTTAAAGTTATGTATCTTTTCCTAAATTTTTAACAGTTCTTCCTAAAGTTTCAAACAAGGCTTAATCTAATCAAAATTGTTTCTAAGTGATACCCCATGATATTAACCTATGAGTGAAACCGTCAAAAAGATTAAACAAGAATTGCAACAACAAACCTCGGATGGAGTAAAACATTTAAGATCAAACGTTGGCTCATTAGTCTGTGACTTCACATCCTTCTCACCTTTTTGCTTATGAGTAATATCTTTATGCAACATAAAAACATAAGGAAAAGTAAAACAAAAAAAACAGTGTTGTTTATCTAAAAGAATTTAGTGGATATAGTTTATACTTAAGAAAATACCTTCTCTTTTGGTTTCTATTCACCTTCTTTCTCTCCCAACAAGTATCGTATGTCTTCGATTTTAAATTCATGTTCTTTGTCCAAGTCATGCATAAAAACACGGACGGGTGTTGTAAGAATTGCTCGCACTACTCCTTTCCTCCATTTGTTTTCGTAATTAACTTCAACCTCTTCCATCAGCTCTGGCACCGTTACGTCCTGAGAGAGTGATGGTGTTGCAAAACGTGTAGGGGATTGGAGATGAATGTTATCAAATCTACCAAACTGCAAGAACGAAAATCACAAGTTAATGTCATTTGAAAAGATGCCTAAATAAAAACATAAAATCTCCATAAAAATATAAAAGCTCACCTCATGATGTTGATTGTCTTCTTCTACATAATCATTTTCATCCACACCATCCTCAACATTATCTCTCTGCAATAAGGATCTATTTTAGCTTCCTAAAAATTTAGTTTTCAATAAAACACAGAAAAATAACCTCTTGATTTATGTTGGTTTCCTCCACATTATGATGTTGATATTTATCTTCTTCATTTTGATTCACACTAGCATCATCACCACATCTCTGAGGAACATTCTCTCTATCACCCTGCAAATAAAAACCGTTTTTAGTATATGCTTAAGAAGAATTTCATACATTTAATATAAAAGGAAAAAATCAGGAAATCTTACCTCAGCAGTTGAATCGAGCTTCTGGGTTACTTCTTGTGTTTGTGTACCCCGGCATTTGTCTCATCCTTGTTCATCTTTTCAAACATGGGACAATAATTTTTTGAGTCAGTTCTTTTTCCCCCATGTGTTCTCAATTGTTTAAGAATTTTTAATGAATATTGTCTTTACCTCATTTGTTGAATTGAGCTTTTGAGTTACTTCAACAGTTGGATGTTCTTGTTATTGTGTTGTCTTCGTAGCATTCTGAGTCATTTGAATTGTATCTTGTGCATTTGGAGATTTGTTAGATGGAGGGATCCAACCATCTGTGTTGAAGTTTTGAGTTGGATAATGGTTAGATAGAGGGATTCCACCATCTCTGTTATGTTGCTACAACAAAAAATGAAAATAGTTAATTGTTACTGCAAGGAAAATCATCCAAATTCCTTAAGCATATTTAGAACAAGTTTTTTTACCTGATCGTTTGTGTTTATATTATCATATATTCCCAGCTTCTCCTCTATTTTTGATAAACGGTTATTGACATTTCTGAAACCATCTTTAACAATCTTATATAGATTGTTCAGCATCGAGACAAGTGACTCACCAAAGAAGATGGTCAGGCTCTCTCCTTCGTACAAAACTGATATGAATTCATGGCAACATGTTCAATCACATCTGCAACATCTAGTGATCCTTTTTTCCAGTCTGCAGCTGTCATCTTGTAACCTTTGTTCAATAACTCCACCATCAAACTCAAATCTGCATCATCTGTGTCTTCCAACAAGACTCCATCTTCTGGATCATCATGTATTGTAGGTAAGATGCAAATCACCATCAGTTGTTCAAAAAAAAAACAAATTTTTTTATCAATATCTTCCTAAATTACTATAAATCCTTCCTAAATTATCAATATTTTTTTGGTTTGACAAAACTCACCTAATCTGATGATTCCGTGCTCTCCACCTAAGCATTTTTTGGAGTAGCTATGTGGGTTTATCGTTCACACAAGAAAGCATTATGGTGCTCTATGAGACTAACTCTACTAAACGATGTTTGTAACAGCGGTATAGACTCGAGTATCCATAGGTTCAATACCAATAGATAACCATGTATATCATATTTTTCCTTCTTCAGGTTCGATGGCACATCTTTCTTAATCGATTTGAGCAGGAGATTGTAAGCTTCCCTTCCCCACGAATACTAAACTAGTGCACCAGCGTCTTGGGCGATTTTCAGATTCTTCGCAGGGAGTTTGTAGTACTTGTGTCTCTGAAGCAATATACTCTCAATGAGTACTAGCATCCTTAAGGAGAACCTCTCATATCCTGCGTTTGGATGAGTCTCTCTCAGAGTCTGAACAAGGTCTTCTAATGTGTGCCCATCTTCTGTCTTTGCTCAGTCATTTTGATCATAATCTGCACCTTCATCAGGTTCCCATTCAACGCACTTCAATCATGTGACCATATGAAACTCTCTTACCGAGAACCTCATAGGTTGTGCTACAAAATGAAGTAAGATCTCATTCTCTTTCGACGTGATCAAACTCCTACTCAGCAAACAGTGTACCATCTTCCCTGACATTGTCAACCCCTTTGTGCTAACCTTCAAAATTGGTCCTATGAAGGAGTCTCTGATCCTCTGGAACTCTACATCAGTGAGGATGTTTTTTTACTTCCTTAATGTATTCGTAATTTGCAAATTGGTTTACAATTGCCCCTGCTTTAGACTCATCTCCTATGTTGAAATGGAGCTTAGGCAGTGTCACACTAGTAGGAAAAGAATCTCTCATGTTCTGCTGCTAAAAATAAAAGGAAGAAATCAGTAAATAAATCTGTTGAGGAAGGTCTTCATAAAATACAAGGATCCGTTTCTGAATTTTTAACAATGTTTCCTAAACATTTAACATTGACAGTATATGCATAATATACAAGGATCTGTTCCTGAATTTTCAACAATTTCAACATTTCTTAATTCACATGGTAACCTACACAGCTATACTTAAACAACAACACATAAATGCTATTGTTCTTTTCTTTCTATCAACTCACATCTTTATGAACAAAACTAGAAAATTAGACATATTCTAGTACCTAACATCTTTACTTTCAACATTACCAAAGCTCATATCAACTAGTACAGCTAATCAAAGTGGATTAAATAGCAATTGAGACAAGAAGCCAACAACACATACCTCAATGATGCGTAATGGTTCCACCCAACTTCAAAAGATAGACGACGCAAAAGACAGTATATTTGTGGCCAGCTCGAACCTTCAAGTCCCTGAAGAAGTAAAAAGTCACTAATTAGAGTCCATATAATGATATCTCAACACAAAACTAGATACATTTTCTTTCTTTCTATCAACACAAAAGCTCACATCAATATTAAAACCAATCCTCACAGCATATATTTTGAATCCAAATCCATTTTGTGTTTCCAACTGTGAAATTCATCAAATGAAATTCTAAATCACACATACACACGCACACACAAACACACACACACAAACACACACTCAGACACACATACATCCACCCACACACACACACACAAACGAACACACCACAAACACACAAAAACACACTCACAGACACAATCACACACACTGATTATATGCATATGATATGATGTTATCCCAGCTTTATAAAAGATGCATATAATATGAACAAAACTATACACATTTTCTTTCTTTCTATCAACACAAAAGCTCACATCAATATTAAAATCAATCCTCATAGCATGTGTTTCGACTCCAAATCCATTTTGTGTTTCCAACTGTGAAATTCATCAAATAAAATTCTAAATCACACATACAAACACACACTCAGACACACACACACACACACACAAACGAACACACAATTAGACACACATACATGCACACACACAAACACACACACACACAAACATACTCACACACTAATGAACACACATACACACACACCAGTTAATCTCTCAGACCAGTTAATTATCGCTTCACTAAGGATTACACCAAAAAAACAAGACTATACTACTATGCTTGAAACGAACCTAAGGAGTAAACACACAAATATCTAGTTAAGCTAACTTTAACCACTAAAGTCTTCAATCAGTAGTAAAAGCCATGGAGTGGTCTTGAATTGAAATGTTCATCATTCATATACTGAAGTGGTCTTGAGTGGAACTGTTTATGATTCATTGATTAAGGAACAAAAGAAGACACAATTGGGAAGATACTAACTAAGAAGCCACAATTTCAAACATAACCTAAAATGTAGTAGAATTAGGAGCTAAATAATTGTTGAATCTCTTAAGATAAAGAGAATATTGTTTAGCATTTAGACTAACTGCGAATCCATAATTTCAAACAACTAGAAACAAAAACACAATGAACTCGGCATTGTAGCAATGGAGAAAACCCCCCACACACAAACTATGCATATTCTCATAGACATTACGTTGAACACATTATATGCGTATTAGATCCACCATATCTATGAAAAAATTGCAAGATATTTAACGAGCCAAAAAACAAACACAAAAACCTCAACAGCGAGATTTTTACGAGCAAATAACATGAGTTTTACCTTAGGAAAAAAAGGAAGCGAATACGATCCAAACCGCATAAGCTTTACTCGATTGTGATCCAAACTGCCAATGATACCGGCGACGTAACACTGGCGACAGCTATGAGAGACCGGCCAGAGATGGCCGAAAGATTAGGTCAGCGATCGGTGACGATGATGAGTACGTGTTTCGGCCAAATGCAAGATTAGAAAAGGGGCAGTTTGGTCATTTTTTTAAATCACAAATGTTAGAAATGGGAATTGTTGGCCCATGTGGTATTTTTGGCCCAAAAACATTAATCATTGTATCCATGACAATTGCCCATATACCTTCTTCTTTTTCATTTTCTGCGGGGCTAGGAAGTCAACAATGAATATCCTTGGACGCCCTCCACTCCAACTCAGCAGAGGCACATTGTCTACGTCTATTTTATTCCCATGTGTTGTCCCCTGATTGTCCAAACTTTTAAAGGTCCAAATCAACAACACGTGCACACAGCCATGAATTGCATATGCGTTGTTCTCAAAAGACACAACTTTTTTGGAGTCAATCAAACTCTTAAATCCAATACGACCCCATGGAAATCTCTCAAAGGCCTCTGCATCCAATACCGTTTTGGGATACTTCAATGGTATCCTACTAGACCGAGAAATGTCCAAAATGCGAACATGCACCACAAAAAACAGTCCAAGCATCTTCCTCTTCTCGAGAATCCATGTCCTACAAAACCTCAACGCCTCATTCAACTCATTCCAGCTTGGACCTACTAATGCATCCACCTTTTAAGTCTCCCTAAAAGTCTATGTGATCTACATCCATTTTGTCTTCCAAATCAATTTCATCACATTTCAGGCCAGTGATATCTTCGTATTCATACAAAGAAAACCTAAGAGGACTAGCTTCAATCAAGGACCACATCTCATATCTCCTCTCTATTGCCAATTGATGTGTTAATAAGTGATGGACAACCTTAACCCACCAAACATACCCACTGCCAGCAAGCTTCAGGATGACTCCCACTTGAGAGTTATCATGAGTGTCATCATACACATCTTCCCCAATGTACTCTTTCATCATTCCAAAACTACTCAAGTTGCAGTTATGGTGCATGCTCCTTCTATGTAATGGTGATTTCCCTTCAGGATACAGTCTTGGAGGATAACTTCTCTTCTCATCACTTGAAATCAGTTTTGCACATGTAAACATTTGTCACTTGGTCTACTCAGCCCATAATTTTCATTATATATATAACTCTTGCATATTACTCTTGCAACCTTCAACTTAAGCAAAACTTGCAACCTTCAATTTAAATCAAATAATCAAATGAAACTTGTTTGCTTTCATTTCAGTTCACAAACATCTCCTTACTATTATTCACATATTCCATATTTGGTTAGACATCATTTTCAACGGATGTATTATTTTTCCATGCAACACTAACATTATCAACATAATATATATACATAATAAGTCTACTATAGCCATTTTTACTCTGCTGTAATCACTACAAGAAAACAACGGCTTTGCAACGTCCATATTCGTCGCTAAATCATTTCAAAAACGGTTTTTGCGTCAACTTTGTGACGAAATCCAAAACGTCGCAAACAGCGTGACGTTGCTTAAACAGCTTAGATTTTTGTTGCAAAAACATTGCTACGCCGACGCTTTTTAGCGACGAAATATTTCCAACGGAAAACAACTATGCAAATTCCCTGTTTTATTGTAGTGAATGTCAAAATATGAATCAATAACTCTATCAACACAATCCAACCGCACCAAACTCGGAAAAACAATTCTTACCTCTTGCTCTTCGCTTGCTGCCACATGATTTCGTAAACAACCGAACGCTTACACTCCCTGTCACGCGCATCAATGAATTTAGGGTTCAGTATCTCAAATTATTCCAAGAGTAATGCTTAGCTCTAAGTATAATTTTTATCCTTACCTCCTCACAAAGTCTCTTTCTTTACGCTTCGGCTCACCATCCTCCTTCGATTTAACCCAGAACTTATCGATAAATCGATTAAAGCTTCAACATTTAGGAATGGGTTACACCTGAAGCAATAAAACACTAACTGAAATGGATTACTCAACAATAACTACCAAAAGAACACAAATTTCTTACCGGAAAGGAATTGTTAGCACGGGACAAGACAGGATCTGAAAATGAAACAATCGCTTCGGCCCTAAAGAGAGTTAAGGTTTTCTCTTTCTGGGTTTCGCTTCCTTCTATCTATGACGATGAAGAATTGAAACGTCGTCGCCGATGAGGAGATGAAACTCAATCGCCATTAAGGAGATCAAGGGTCGTCGCCGATGAGGAGATCAAGGGTCGTCGCCGAAACAGACGAAATCTCTAACAAATTAGGTTTCAGATGTCTTTTTTTTTACTCCTTATATAAAAATTTAATATCAAAACCATTTTAAAATTGAAAATGGCAATTTCAGTTATTTCAGATTTCCAACAAAGGCTAATAGTCATTTTTCAACTTATATGTGCTATTCTAGTAAGGCAAATCTTGGATGTGCTATTAGAGTCATTTACATACTATTAAGAGTTATTTGAGGTAATTTCTCAAACAATTATAACTGAAATGAAAGAAAGTAAAATTATTTTTCTATGGTTTTATACGAATAATGCCCCGGGAAAAACAACATATCCAGAATCTCTTACTCAAGCTATCGAGCGCATTATTCGTTGTCGGATCTCTTCTTTCCGCTGGTCAGGTTCACTGTACATGGAATACGGTTTGATTCTCTGGTTTGGTTCGAGACCCACATGAAGAAGACCTCAACAGGAAAAAGAGCGAGGAGGCTATGAAACTCTTTGTCGTCCATGGCTTTTATTTTCTTCGATTTCTCCTTCAAGACTCTCTCTGTGTCTCTCTTAAATATGAATCTTCTAAACTATGGTCAAAGTTCTTTCTTCCGTGGTCAAGGCTTTGAGACCATTTTCGTGTGAGGCGATGTGGTAGGTTTGAAGCTCTCGATTTGAACATCTCCGAGAAGGATTAGTTTTCTATGGGATTCACTTCTAAGAGGCTTATGATTCTTATAAACGCTTGGATTCTTAGGTTTTGTTTTTGGGCCGAACAAACAAACACACACTAATGACCCACCGCTTTACTAATTGACGTCTCCTTAGCTTCCTTGCGGCGCAAGTCTCTTAATCTTTTTTTCTTTTTCTTCCCTCAAATACACTTTTAATATTTTCCTATTGGTCTACTTTTTTAAATCAAACGAAAAGGTAATAAATATAAGGAAATAAAATTAATTAATAGTAATATAATATTACCCATGTGCATCTATATATAAAGTTATTAACCCTCACAATTTTAACTCATCCATCACTTCTAAAACCCTAGCTAGGTCATCAAGAATTTTTTGCAAGAGATTTGTGGAAGAGAGATGTTTCCTTCTTTCTCACTATCGTCGCTGTTCTCAGCGTATGCGTCCTTAACTGGATTCATGATGCTCTTTAGATCGATGCCCCACGGTTTCGTACCGGAGAAGCTTCAATCATTCATCTCCAGCTTACTCGACCGTTTCTTCACTCAGAAATCGAAGAATCTCACTTTGATTATCGACGAGAACGTCGGATTTAAGAGGAACCAGGTGTTTGAGGCGGCGGAGATGTATCTCTGTAACAAAATCAGACCTGATACAGAGCTTTTACGAGTCAGTAAGATCCCTAACCAGAAACATTTCACTATCTCAATCGAGAAAGGCGAAGAGATCATTGATACTTTCAAGAATTCCGAGATAAGATGGAGTTACTCTCAATCAAAGAACGAGAAAGGCGATCAACTACTGAATGTTACTACAGTCTCACATTCGAGAAGAAGCTTAGAGATAAAGCCATGAACTCTTATTTGAACCATGTTTTAGCTGAATTAGAGGAGATTAAGCGGAATATGAGTGCGGTGAAGCTTTATAGCCGAGATGTGTGTAGGACCGATGACGACTATGGCATGGCTGTTGGGAATTGGGGATGTATCAATCTCGAGCATCCTTCGACGTTCGATACATTCCAGGTGCAAAGAAGAGGATAATCGATGATTTGGAGAGGTTTTTGAAGAGGAGAGAGTTTTATAAGAGAGTTGGTAAAGCTTGGAAACGAGGTTACTTGTTGTATATGGTCCTCCAGGAACTGGTAAATCAAGCTTTGTTGCTGCAATGGCTAATTACTTAAAGTTTGATGTGTTTGATCTTGATCTTAGTAGTATTTATAACTCTTCTCAACTGAAGAGTGTTTGTTATTGAGGATATCGATTGTAGTGTCGAGGTTATATATAGAGATGTTGTTTATCAATAAGATGAAAAGGGGCATTATGGAAAGGTAAGATCTTATGAATTTGTGATTTGGTTTTGATCTTTTAAAACTTTTGTGAAATCTCTCCAAATCACACCTTTAAGGTGTAATTTTGGGGGATGTATTAGATTAGGGATTTTAGAAGAGTTTGAGTTATTTTATAAATCACAAACCCAAAAACCCAGAAAAATTGAAGAGAAACTCGAGATCGGAATCAAAGAGGTATGTATTCTCTGCATCAGCTCCAATGATGTTTAGTTTTTATGTGTCTTATATATACGTTATGTAATCTGTCCGAATAATTTAATGAAAGGTTAGATTAGATCGAAGTGAGAAACCTTAAATCCATCAATTTAGACATGGAGAGACGATTAAAAACTGAAAAAGTGAAGAAGAAGAAGAAAACGATAGACTAGGAGAGAAAAAGACGAAACATACACTTTTATCAAATCTTTCTCCCTCTCTCTCAAATCCAACGCCTCATGATCTTACAACCAAAGAGCGATCAAAAATTGCCGTCGCCGAGTTCCAGGAAAAGCTATCTCCGCTAGTGAATTCCTCGAATCCATTGAAGAAATCACAGAGGTGAAAAAGGAGGAAAGAAACCATAGCTTGCTCCTTCAATCCTAACAATCCATCCGTCAGAGATTGAACTATCGCACGGAGAACATCGATGAAGCGATCAAATGTCTCGTTACCACATTTATCAAACAAAATCGGGGAACATTCGTCAAGAAAGATAAGGATTGAGAGCTTCATTGGGGTAGGGAAGTCTTTCTTTCAGAGAGACGAGAGAGCTAAGAACCAATTGCAAGGAGAGCCGGCATCTTGGAAGTCGTTGATGAGAACGTCCCAATCCTGGATAGAGAGAGGTCTCACTGGAGATGTCATTCTCCGATCAAATCTAGGATTTGAATCTGAAAGAAAGAAAAATCAAAGTCATTTGAGAGAGAAGATAAGAACAACGACAAACAGGAGGAAAAACAGGAAGTCAATAAGAGAAACAAATCCTTTGAGAAAGTGAAAATAACTATGGTATCAAAATGGCACGAAGGAAGACTTGAGTTTTCATAGGTAGCAATATTATCACACACAACACTTCAAAACCATCTAAAGTTTACCTAAAAATCTTACCAAATCACTAGAATTTTGTTTTTGTAATCATAGAAAATCCTATAAATCACCTTGAACATTCTTAAATCCTACTAAAATCCCTCAAAATCTAAATCCCACTAAATCATACAAAATGCTTAGTCCAATACATCCCCCTTTGTTTGCCTATATTTTCAACTAAAACTGAATTTGAAATCTTTTAAAATCCTTCTTAAAATCATTTTTCAAAAAGATTGTTAGATTTTGAATAATAGTGAATTTGATATGAGTTTTACAAATCATTGATTGAATAACAAGAGATTGTAAATGACTTTAAATGATTTTTAATAAATTCTATTTTGAATAACATAAGGTTTGGAAAGAGATTTTAAAATCATTAGTTGAATAACATGTGATTTATAAAATAACTCAAACTCTTCTAAAATCCCTAATCCAATACATCCCCTAAGAGCAGCTTCATGAGCGATCTATTTGGGTTTCTCAAAAGCTCAAAAATAAAATAATAATATTTTTCATATTATTTAATTACTTTCTATTTTTCTTTTAAAGTTTCATCCAATAAAAATGTATCACATGTGAGAATGGTTTTTGAGGAGTCTCTCCGACAAGAGATAATTGTCCTCTTTTTCTTGCCATTTTAAATATTTTGAATATTTTAATAGAAAGTTTGTAACCCTAAACCATTCATAAAACTATCTTAAAATTAGCGTCATCACAATCACAAGTTAGTTTGTGACGAGTACTTCGAATGATTCACCCGGAGTTCTAACACACAGCCAATGTCCCTAGTTAGTCCACCCTTAAAACCGTCCCTCTCGATCACGGTATTAGGCTTGTCAACCATTTATCGTAAAAGTGAGTTGTGTTGGTTTGGACTAAGCCTCGTATCATTTAACATATCTCCATATTTGAAGAAAATCCTTTATACATTATATACATATAGTTCACAAATACACAATAAAACGTTTATACGTCCAAACCACAATACAAGCTACAACAATCCTATTTTGCACTCTACCCGTTAAATCTATACCAATTTTCCTAATGTCCACTTTCCCTTAATGAATTAACCCCGTAAGGTTTCCTGAAAAACAAAATAGTGGACTCATAAGCAACCTAGTGCAATCCTACTTAGTGGAACCAGACCTGCACAAGGCAAAGTTAGTCTACCCCATCCCCAACCCCATCTAAACTACACAAGCAAACAATCAAACAATGCAAGCAATCAAACAACACATATGCAATGCATCTATCATATCCTACAACTATGCACTACAACGCAACCTAATCCTAAGACTCGCTCAAAATCACTTATACTAAATAGAGTAGTCTAACTACTTTTCTACGACTCGCTCACAATCACTCACTAAGGGAATGAGAAGTCTAACACTTCACCACAACTAACTCTCTACTAGGAAGCCTACCCGCAAACCTAAAACTCCCTAACACAAGTAGGGGAGCGACCCACTAAATCACAAAACACTTAATAGAGGAGCCTACACGCTACCACCTATGACACCAAGTAGGGAAGCCTACACGCATCCCACTAAGTCACCAAAGATCCATTGGCCGCGTGATCTCACTGTTTTCCAGTCCTAAATGAACAATCATTCATTTGTAGACACAAAGTCTAAACGAAAGGCATCCACCTTCGTACCCACCGGTAGCTAGTCAACCTCTAGATAAATGGACCTTGCCAGGGGAAACCATCCATGAGTCACCTCTTCTCTTAGTACATCAGCTCCAACAAAATGCAATATCTACTTAGCGCTACAACGCTATCTCTCTCGACTCTAAAAGCCCATGTGCTACAATGTATTCTCTCTTCCTATGGCTCTACACGCCCCTAAACTAAGCGCTACGATGTTTCCTAACATCTAATTTATGTGCTATGACGCACCTAAACCTATGGTTTCACAAGCCTCTACTATCCTAAGCGCTACGACGCTTCTAACTTACGGCTTCACCAGCCTCTATTATCATAAGCGCTACGACGCATACATTAGTCCTAAATCTAATCCAAACCTATGCGCTACAACGCATACATCTTACGACTCTCACTAATCCTAACTCTAATCCTAGGTCTTTAGCGAGACCTAAGCCTAACACATACTTCTCATCTAACACACAACAAGCAATCATGCATTTACCCTAGCATGCAATCTACTCTATCATGCAATATACGTTATTATGTGATCTATTCTATCATGCAACTTATGCTATCATGCATTCTATTCTACCAAGCAATCTATGCTATCATGCATTCGACTCTATCAAGCAATGTATGCTTTCATGCATTCTACTCTACCAAGCAATCTACGTTATCATGCATATTAACTTCAACTAACTAATTTAAACATGCAAGCAATATTAACTACTAACTACCCCTCCTAATCATGTGCCACTAAAATTCACATGCTTCAAGAACTTACAGTGATATGATAGACGGATGTGCAATGGTGTGTACTTAGCGGATTGCTCTCCTCCCGTACTGTGGTTTGTTTCTTCGACGATGCTCCCGCGGATCTTCTCGAACAAACCCAGTTGGCTTCACGAATGAAACTTTTCTCGAACAGACCTTGCAGACCATTCCTCACAAACAAGTCTTCGGAGCAACTATTAGTCTTCTCAGATCGACAACAGATCACCCTTTCCGAATGGTCCTTACGATCAGATCTTCATTTCCTGAACACTCTTTACGAACATACTAACTCTTTCTCTTGTTTTGTAGGTGAGTCTAACTTTGGTGGTGAATGAATAATGAAGCTCCCATGGTGATGTATTTATAGACGAGGCCATCACCATGCATGGCAACATATGTCCGGCGGTTGGCGATACATGACGAGCTCGGGCGATAAGTGGTGACGTCAGCCAACAAGTAACGATGTTTGATAACAAGTAGCAAGCTCTGGTGGCAAGTTGCTATGTCCGGCGACAAGTGACGAGCTCCAGTGACAAGTGGAAAGTTTCTCACATCATTTCCGACAAGTGGCGTTCTTCTAGTGACAAGTAGCGGTTCTAGCAAAACCTCATTTTCTGGCGAGTCGCTACTATTCCGACATCACTATTCCAACAATTTTACTATTCTGGTGGCACTATTCTGGTGGTACTGTTTTGGTGATACTATTCTGATTATCTACTATTCTAGCGATACTATTCTGACCATTCCTTGTTCTGATGACTATCCAGATCATCTACTGTTTCAGCGACACTGTTCTGACCATTTACTGTTCTGGTGGTATTGTTCTGGATGTATGCCCACGATCGCGGCTGTTGTCTTGTACGCTATCCGGTACGGTCAGTTCGGACAATTGTCCATGTCTGTGGCTGCACTCCGAATCAATCTTTGTATTTGCTACTTAACTCCAAACTTCAATGGACCTCATTGTAACTGTTTCCACTTTGCCATTTGTCTCCTTTGCTTCTCTTTTGGCAATCTAAACGTTAGCTTGATGGCCAAACCGTTTCTCTCGAACACTTTTCGATCATATGGTCTTCATCTTCTAGTAACCTTATCCTCGTATCTGGTAGTATGGTCTCCTCCAACTCTATTCTTTTCTTTGCTCTCCGTCTTGCGATTTTGGAATATATTACAAGGTTGACTCTTACCTTGCATTCGCCAATGCTGATCTAACTCTCCATGCCTTTGTTCGTCGCTTGTTCTTAGTCGTCTTCTAGTGTATTCTTTCGCTGTTTTTGTTTCCATTCTATTTTGTTTCTCGCAACGCTATTGCTCCTTGCCAAATACTTGAGGTTATCTTTTGTCATCCATATTTTTATTCTCTGTCAAAGTTTTAAGGCTTCTTCCTTAGAATTTAACAAGTCGTCTCCTTTATCTCCTCTGTGTTAATTCGAAGGAATCTTCCTTAGAACTTAAACTTTCTTGTATTACTTTGGATACTTTTGTCGAATTTCTATTATCTTTTCGAAAACCCAAAACGTTCATTGCTCAAGAATTCCTCTCCATCATACCATTGCTCTTTTGTCGTATTCACCACAACAAATTCTTTTCTTCCTTTCGTACGATGTCCAATCTTTTCTGAACTTAGATGGCTCCACTGCACTTCCACGTTGATCCTTTTCGTTCTGATATCTTTCTCTCTTGAATTATGCTGACTCCACGGTACTTCGCGTCTTATGCCTTACGTACACACACACGCTGCACAACACATAATCTGCATACACTCAAACAATATTGTGCCAACACACAAAGTTATTCACCACATGATTAGAATTTGTTTATTGCAAACCATATGTTACATATGAGTCTCTTACACTCATCCACTCGTTTGTACAACGCGGGTTCTCTACCGCACACACTTATTATCTCACCCATACACACTATTTACAAACGGATTATACAATGAGATAGAGTTAGCACCCCCACTTACCTCTTCTAAGGCTAACTAGCCGGCACAGTTTAAGGGTTACCTAATTTAAACTAAGGTTTTATTCTTCTTCTCGTTGCCCTCCGTAGACTTGTTTGTGCTGGGGTTAGACTGACCGGGATCCGCTAAGTTCTTCCTTGGACACGAGGTAGTATAATGACCTTCTTCACCATATACATAACAAACCACATACAGACACGAGTATGGTAGGTAATGTTGAACATAAGGACACATCCTGGAGTAATGTCTCTCTTCTCCACAAATGAAACAATACGGTGTGACTCCATGGTTTTGTTTGTTTTTCTTATACTGTCGGATTTTGATTGCCGGATCGGTTCATCATCTCCTTCTAGATTGGGTCTCCATATTGAATCAAACAGTTTAGATTTCGGAAAAACTTACTCAAACCTTTATTGCTTTAGAAACTAACTCAAAACTAAAGCTTGTCTCAATCTCTCTAATCTCATATGCTATGCCACACCTTGGCATCTCCATATATATAGAGAGAAGTCTTAACAAGCTCCTAATCACATTAGGATTACATATTTAGATAACTCCTAAAATATGCTTAGATATCTCCTAAATATTTGATCTAATTCTAATCCTTCTAGAAGACATATCTTTAAAAGGATTAGAATAACTTATGACTCAAGCTTACTTCAAGCTTAAGTCAACATTCTCCCCCTTAAGCTTGATGTTTCCCTTAGACACATCTTGAACTCCAATGAGATCTCTCATCTCTTTGAACTTGATTCTTTCTAATGCCTTTGTCAAAATATCCGCCTTTTGTTCACTCCCGGGCACATGCTCTACCTCCACTTGTTCTTTCTCCACACATTCTCGTATGAAGTGATACCTAGTGTGTATATGCTTGCTTCATCCATGAAACACCGGGTTCTTGGTAAGTACTATTGCCGATTTATTGTCAATCCGAATTGTTACTTTCTCGCATGCCTTCCCTGTAACTTCACCAAGAAGTTCTTGAAGCCATAATGCTTGCTTTGCAGCTTCCGTAGCCGTCATAAACTCAGCCTCGTAAGATGATAATGCTACAGTTTCTTGTTTTTGCGAACACCAAGTGATAGGACAACCATTTAGATAAAAGATATGCCCTGTCGTACGCTTGTCGTCGTCAACATCAACGTTATGGCGGCTATCACTATAGCCTACTAGTCCTGTATTACTAGCACGTTTAAACAAGAGACCATGAGAAAGATTTCCTTGTCAATACCTCAAGACTTGTTTTAAAGCTGCTCCATGTGACTCCTTTGGCTCCTGCATATATCTACTTAACACACCAACACAATATGACAAGTCTGGCCGTATGTCAAGTAAATATCGAAGGCACCCAATATTTCTTCTATATTTTGTTCCGTCGATACTCTTTTCTTCTTGTGCTTTGGATAGTTTTAAACCCGAGTCCATAGGAATGTGAACTGCATTACAACTGTTCATTCCAGCTTCATCTAAAATCTTTCTTGCATATCGTTCTTGCTTTAGTATAATGCCATTTTCATGTTGACATACTTCGATTCCGAGGTAATATGTCAATCTTCCAAGGTCACTCATCTCAAACTTAGTTGCCATTCCTTTCTTGAATTCTTGTATTAATTTTAAATTGGTTCCTGTCACTAGTAAATCGTCTACATAGACTGCCACAAGTAGAGGTTGTTTCTCCTCTTCCTTTTGATACAAAGAGGGTTCCTTTGAGCACTTAGCAAAATTCAGTTCTTTTAAGATTTGATTCAACTTATTATTCCATGCTCTTGGTGCTTGTCGTAGCCCATAGAGTGCTTTATTTAATTTATATACTTTTCCTTCCTTTCCTTCGGCTGCAAACCCCTCAGGTTGAGAGATGAAAACTGTTTCTTTCAGCTCTCCGTGAAGAAACACAGTTTTTACATCAAGATGATGCACCTCCCAACCATATGAAGCCGCTAAAGTAATAATAAACCGAATAGTCTCGATTCGAGCCACAGGAGCAAACGCCTCATCAAAGTCTATGCCATGTCTCATTACATAGCCTTTTGCCACAAGTCTTGCTTTGTATTTGTTTATGCTACCATCAAAGTTACCTTTGATTTTGAAAACCCACTTTAGCCCGATTGGCTTGGCTTCTTCTGGAAGATCTACCAAGTCCCATGTGTTGTTCTTTGTTATTGATGAAATCTCTTCTTTGCACGCGCCTCTCCATTCTTTTAGTTCTTTAGCTTCATTATAATCCCATGGTTCTTCATCTAATGCCAAAAGAAATTTTTCAATTTCGATATCAGCTAAAAGAACATAGTCATCCAAATATTTTGGCTTAAGACTCTGTCTTACTGACTTTCTTAGTGCAGGTTGAGACTGAGGTTGTTCGATCTTGTGTCTCGATTTCTTTTGTTTCAATTTTGCAATCATTATTTTCATCAGCATAAACTTCATTGTTATCATCAATTTCTTCGATTGTCTCTGCTTCTCTGTTTTCCTCTGTTTCATCTTCATTATCACTGTTTCTTAAACCGTTATTTCCAAATTCTTCAAGACTGAATTTAAACATTCCAGGACTATCCACTGCTTCTCTTCCAGACATATTCCACTTCCAGTTCTTGCTTTCATCGAATATTACATCTTTGCTTACTGTTATTTTTCGATTTGTTGGATCATACATTCGATAAGCCTTAGATCCTGGTTCTGTTCCTAGATGCACCAAGGCTCGTGATCTATCATCCAATTTCTTCAGATGTGGAGTTTCAATTTTCGCATAACCAATACACCCAAAAAACGTAGATGCTCAACATTAGGTTTCTTGCCCTTAAAAGCCTCGTATGGTGTTTGTGCTTGTAAGGTCTGTGTGGCGAATCTGTTTATGAGGTAGGTGGCATGCCTTACAGCTTCTCCCCATAGATAATTTGGTATGTTCATGTGTTTTAAGATACTCCTAGTCATCTCCATCAGTGTCCTGTTTTGCCGCTCAACTACTCCGTTTTGTTGAGGGGAGTATGGTGCTATTAAATGCCTTTTGATATCGGAGTTGTCGCAAAACATTTGAAACTCCAATGATGTGAATTCCCCACCTCTATCTGTTCGAAGTGTCTTGATATTTGCTCCTGTTTCTAGCTCGATTAATGCTTTAAACTTTTTGAATTTGTTAAAAGCCTCACTTTTGTCCTTCAGGAGTAATGACCACATGTAACAAGAATGATCATCAATTAACACGAATATATACCTGTTTTGTGCAGCTGTAGAAGGTGTGATGGGTCCGCAGAGATCCCCATGTATGAGTTCAAGAATTTGTGTTGCTCGATATGAAGGTTCTTGGGGAAACACTTTTCTCACTTGTTTTCCGAGCAAACATGATGAACACGTTTCTTTTTCGATTTGAATGTTTGGTATGCTGATGACTAGTTCCTTGTTTATCATTGTCTTCATTGTTTCTATGCCAATATGCCCTAGTCTTTCGTGCCACTTTGTTGAATTCTTTTCTGTTTCGAGTTGTAGACACTTAGTATTCTCTACTTCCATGAGAACATTATATAATCGATTTCTTGATCTGTTTGCTTTTACCAGCAGTTTTCCATCTCAATAATACAAAGTTAGGTAGTCTTCTTTCATCCTAATGTCACATCCAGACTCTGTTGCCTGTCCTAGACTGATGATATTACTTCTTAAATCTGGGATAAAATAGACATCCGTCAAGACCTTTCGTTCACCATTCTTGGTGATAAAGAGAATTGAACCTTTGCCTTTTATATCTATTTGTGAGTCATCACCAAATTGTACTTTTCCCGTGATCATCTCGTTAATCTTGAAAAAATATTCCCGATTTCCAGTCATATGGTTACTAGCCCCATTGTCTAAATACCACATGTTGTCTTTATCCGAATGTGATTCAAACTTGTCTAAATTCACATTCCTTTCATTAAGATACACCACCTCGTGCATCATTAGTTTGTCAGCCTCCTGAGTCTCATCATCTTCATTCTCGTGAGCTTCTTGTAATTTGAGCAATCTATCAGGACAGTTGGAAGCGTAATGCCTTGTTTTATCATAGCGGTAACACACTACCTTGGATATGTCTCTCCCTTTTCTATACTCTCTGTTGCGGCTGCGTCCTCTTCCACGTCCTGAGAATCGTCCTCCTTGATTCTTTCCTCTTCCAGCACCATGATTGTTTTGATAAGATTGTGAGTCTGAGTTAGCATACATCGATTTGCTTTGATCATCTTGTTCTTCTTCATCATAAATCCTTTCTTTGTACGCTTTTAATCTCCCAACGATATCTTCAAAGCTTGTTGTGTTGAGGTCAAGAACCTGTTCTAGTGCAGCAATAATATGGATGTATTTTCTTCGAGGTAAACTGTTTAAAAATTTCTTAACAAGCTTTGGTTCTTTGATTTTTTCTCCCAAAGAAGTTGATTTGGTAGATAATTCAGAGATTTTACTTACAAAATCATCAATCTTGTCGGTTTCTTTCATCTTTAGCCTATCAAATTCAGCTGCCAAAGTTTGTAATCTTGCTTCTTTTACCCTGTCGGCTCCTATGTGTCTTGCTTTGACTGCATCCCAAACGGCTTTTGCGGTCTCAAGATTTCCCACTTGTAGAATTAGGGATTCTGGTATAGATTGGAATAAAAGACCTCTAGCCATGTCATTCTTGTCTCCGTCATCATTACCGGGTTCGATTGTTTCCCATACTTTGTGTACTCTGAGCATCACCTTCATCCGCATAGACCACACTGTGTAGTTGGTCATGTTGAGCATTGGACACTGAATAGATGAAGGACCAATCTCCTTGGTTCTGTCTGCCACAACTATGTCACCCATGTTTTGATTTTAAGTAAAACGATTTCCTTCGTTATTATTTGCCTAAACGTGCTCTGTTTTGAGCTTCGTGAGCTTTCAACGCGACTTCGTTGATTTCTTTGGATGTTTAATTCAATATTGCTCTGATACCAATTATTGAATCAAACAATTAGGATTTTGGAAAAACTTACTCAAACCTTTATTGCTTTAGAAACTAACTCAAAACTAAAGCTTGTCTCATTCTCTCTAATCTCATATGTTATGCCACACCTTGGCATCTCCATATATATAGAGAGAAGTATGAACAAACTCCTAATCACATTTGGATTACATATTTAGATAACTCCTAAAATATGCTTTGATATCTCCTAAATATTTGATCTAATCCTAATCTTTCTAGAAGACATATCTTTAAAAGGATTAGAATAACTTATGACTCAAGCTTACTTCAAGCTTAAGTCAACACTCCATCCATGGTCCTTGTTGTCGCTCTCCCATATGCTTAACAGAAACCATACATCCCATCATAGTCGATATCGTACCATTCTCCTCGATTAATGGCTCTTAAAATTGCTCATTTAGGTTCGGCACTCTTGGTATATCTCCTTGGATTGACCATACAATCATGATTATTCTTTGATCGTTCGGACCGGTACATCTTCATGCATGTTCTTATTGTCTTTCGGATTCGCGTGCATTGCTCCTTTACTATATTCTCCACACTCTTGTACACTCGGAATTGTGACTTTGATTTTCTTCTCTCTTTTCTTTCATGCTCCACTGTCCGATGAGATTTTGATGTATTCTAGAGTTGGTGATTCTGGTGGTGTTGCGAAGACAACGCCCATGTTGTACACTAGCATGTGTCTTGGAATTCCGCACTCGGATTGTAAGTATGCATTGTACTCTATGCTGAACAATATGTTTTCTTCCGCTTATGAGTCTGATATGTTCAAGGAAATCGAGCTGAAGTTTGGTGTGGTCAACTCCTTCAGTGTTGGTATGTTAAAGTTCTTTACCCTCGGTTGCCACGAACAATCAGAGCCTAACTCGTACAATACGCCTCTTGGTCCTTTGTACATTAGTCCATCATTTTCGCCGTAAAGTTTTCCGCTTCCTGGTTCATACTCGCCCACCTCTGGTACTTCTTCCAAGTCGTCTGTGATTACAATTAAGTCATTGGCTGGAACGTTCCCGAAGCTACTATTGGCATCTTCTTCTTCAATTTCCTCGAGCAATTCTTACGGATCCGACTCAGCTAAACTATCTGGTTCGACTAATTCTTCCATAGTTATGGTCTCGACCAAAGTGACCGACGGAAAAGTCACCATAAACGATTCAAACTCTGAACCCTCTAACATTCTTCTCACATGTCCTGACGGAACTACCGAATCATCTACTACTCTTATCAGTCGCGTATACATGGTTACCTTGTCCAGCACTTGGTCCAACACTCGACGATCGTCCCCACAACCGTCTACCCCAAAACCTAGCACCTCGTCTCGGTGGCATCTGCAGCATCTAAAGCAAGATGAGTCCTAAAAACAAAAAATTTCCTATCCTAATAATTTCCAACGCTCTGATACCACTTTCACAACCTCCTAGTAACAACTCTAAACCATTCCTAAAACTATCTTCAAGCTAGGGTCATCACAAGTTAGTTTTTGAAGAGTACTTTGAATGATCCAACCAGGGTTCTAGCACACAGTCATCATCCTTAGTAAGTCCACCCTTAATATTGTCCCTCTTTATCACGATATTAGGCTTGTCAACCATTTACCGTGAGAGAAAGTTGGGTTGGTTTGGACTAAACCTCGTATCATTTGACACATCCTCATATTTGAAATTTTTTTTTTATACAATATACACATATAGTTCACAAATACACAGCAAAAACGTTTATGGGCCTACACCACAATACATGCTACAACAATCTTGTTTTAGACCTAAATTCGCCATTAATCACATGTCCTTCAGATATCAACCACTATTATTCATCTCTAACTAATAATTAAAGAAACCTACATCTTAAAAAGTAAGAATAGGTCAGTCGGGTATTAAAGAAAAACTTGTATTTCTTTTTTCTTATTTGGCAATAATCAAAAAATTTATATCAACAAAAAATAAAACGCCGTCTTGTAATCTATTTGGGCTTAGAGGTTGTTTTGTAAGCTTAATAGGTTGGGCTCTTTGTATAATTTGTGGCACACCCTATAAAGTAGTTGAATATGTGACTGTTTAAAATGCTTTATGGATCAGGTTTTAATAACATTCGGTGCAATCCTAGTACTAAATTTAAATAGAAATGGTTGCATGTATTTGTTTTTATCAATCCTAATCGACCTACGTTTGTTCTATGGATAAATTGACTTTGACATTAATTATTGCCTGAGTAGCAGCAATGTGTATATTTAATGATGGTTTTAGTGTTTTTTGAAAAAGAATATTTTTTTCGTAAAGTTTGTCCTGTTTTAATAATTTGTCACAAATGCTTTGGAAGAGTCAAATATTTCGAATATGTAGCAATGAATAAATTCTATATTTTGATGTCAATGTATCTATTGACTCTAATTTAAAAGATGTGTTGCTTGATTATCTCAAGAGGATCATCGTGTTTTCACAAAGGATAATCAATCCCAATTTGATTTGTTATGCACCATCACACTATACGAAAAAATTATTTTAAGCTGGATTTTTGCTCTAATTCGCCAGTTTGAAACAATGCTCAAAATTAATGGGATGATTGAACCAAATGTGTATTTATTGGTGCAAGATCTAGTCAACAAAATAGACAAAAAATTATTATATGATGATAGTGACATATAATAAATCAGTATATTTTAAAAAAATAAAAAAAAATATTTTAAGAAAAAAATAAGCTAATTTATTGAAAATTAAAATATAGTTTAAAAGTTAAGAAACCAGTATATTTTAATTCAAAAAAATTCATATTATATTTTAGTTCAGAAAAATCTGAAAGTACAAATGTATTTTGAATTGTGACAAAAAGATAAAAAGATCTATATATTGAATTTAACAACAAAATACGCATAAACTTTATTGATAAGCATTGTTTTTTAAAAAATGTTTAATTTGATTTTTTTCCAACTAATAACAGATTTTGTGGGAATATGTTACGTTATACCTCTGCAGTTGCAGATTTTTAGGAAACCACTTTTACATACATAATTGGCGGTGACTCAGCTAGAAGAACACGTTACCTCCAAAATAATGTGTTGTCAATCATCCTTTTATTGTAGTCGGCCGGTGGTCTGTGCTTATATAGAATAAAATCATAGACAACGTTATGGCTTCACGTGGTAGTGGCCATTGAATTGAAGACGACTAAGTATTGTAGACGACGAAGTGGGACTGCTCATTGGTTCTAAAATGGTGGCTTAATTGCTAGCACAAAGAACCGAAGCGATTCATCAGTTTGGAGAGTGAGTCATTCATTTTAGATAAGGTAGACGCAACGACAGAGAAAGGAGACTCGATAAAGTTTTTCACGTTTTAGGTTTTCAATCGATTGGGTTTTAATAAAAAAAAGTATAGCACATTTAAATTGCAATATGACGTGGCATGTTTTCTCAATTGATGTGGACACATTAAAAGACTTCAATAAACTGTTGTGGATCCCACAAATAAGTGAAAACATGCTGAGGTGGATACCGTACATGGAGAGAAAAACTTTCTTTTATATATACTAGAAATAAGACCCGCATGATACTTTCTTAATATGTGTATATTTTTTACTATAAATTTTATTTTGTGAAATTTGTGAAAATACTAATTTTTAAATGTTAAATTTATTGATTTGATATATTCTAATACATATTTCCAAGATAAAAATTATTAATACTTTTTTAATGTTAAATGTGGATTTTGTTTTATTTGTCGCCAAATTGTGCTTATCTTCGCCAAAAGCTTTTTACTCACCATGTTTTATTTTCTTCTTTTTGTCGTCACTTTTTTTTTAGAGAATATGATGCAATATTGGTACTCCCTCTGTCGTAAATTATTAGATTTTTAAGGTTTTTTTTTTGTTCCAAATTATTAAAATTTCTAAATATCTATGCAAATTTGAATTATTTTAATTCAACAATAACTACAAAAATTTTGGTCAAAGAATTTGAAAAGTCTAACTAATAACCAACAATATGTTTTCTTAAAATGTTTTTCTAATATCTAAAATTGATTTCCCCGCAATGTTTAATAATGTTTTAAGTTTGCCAAAAATTTATTTTTTAAACACTCAATTAAAAGATAACAACTGTACTGAATCAACATGAGTTATACTACATTTAAGTTGATTAATATTTGGAAATAAATAAGATAAAGTGTAAATATATATCCCGATCTAGAACTAGATTCGCCATTAATTACATGTCCTTCAGATATCAACCACTATTATAGATGGACAATTAGATAAGTTATAGATGGACAATTAGATAAGTTTAAAGAAGATTTAGTGAAGACATTTTTTTAGTGAAGATGGTATTGTTGATAGACAAGTTTAAAAGACAATTAGATAAGAAAATAGACATCATTTTTTCTAAATTTCTCACTAATTATTAAAGAAAACTACATCTTAAAAAGTAAGAATGGGCCAGTCGGGTATTAAAGAAAAACTTGTATTTCTTTTTTTTTTTATTTGACAACAATAAAAATTTATATCAACAAAAAATAAAACGCCGTCTTAAAATCTATTTGAGCTTAGAGGTTGTTTTGTAAGCTTAATAGGCTGGGCTCTTTGTATAATTTGTGGCACACTCTATAAATTAGTTGAATATGTGACTGTTTAAAATGCTTTATGGATCAGGTTTTAATAATATTCGGTGCAATCCTAGTACTAAATTAAATTAGAAATGGTTGTATTTGTTTTTATCAATCCTAATCGACCTACGTTTGTTCTATGGATAGATTGAATTTGACATTAATTATTGCCTGAGTAGCAATGTATATATTTAATGGTGGTTTTAGTGTTTTTTGAAAAAAGAATATTTTTTCGTAAACTTTGTCTCTGTTTTTATAATCTTGTCACAAATGCTTTGGAAGAGTCAAATATTTGGAATATGTAGCAATGTATAAATTCTGTATTTTGATGTCAATGTATATATTGACTCTAATTTAAAAGATATGTTGCTTGATTATCTCAAGAGGATCATCGTGTTTTCACCAAGGATAATCAATCCCAATGTACTTTGTTATGCACCATCACACTATACGAAAAAAATATTCTAAGCTGGACTTTTGCTTTGATTCGCCAGTTTGAAGCAGTGATCAGAACTAATGGGATGATTGAACAAGATGTGTATTTGTCGGTGCAAGATCTAGTCAACAAAATGGACAAAGATTTATTACATGATGATGGTGACATTGATGATATAAGAGAAGCATCATATGTTCTCACTTATTATGGTATTGTTGCTAACTCTTTGAGGAGATTAAATAGTAGGTTTAAATAGTTTTATTCACTAGATGATTGGTGGACTTGAACTATTCTTTTTCTTTGGATTGTGACATGGTTTGCTTCTTGTCTAAATCTTGTTTTTTGTATTTCACATAAATCATGTTGGGTTTTGGACATAAAACTCTTTATTCTGTAAAAAAAAAAATTTGGTTTTCATTATTATCGATTTTCTATTTGAATCGTTAGAAGCCATATTTTCTTTAGAGAAATAATATGTAGCAAAGTGAAACTAATATAATCTTTGGGTGTTATTGAAACTTTTGAAATCTTGTAAACGATTCAATAAAGGCGAGTAGACCTAATGATTTTTGGGTGAGTTAATAAAATTAGTAGAAATAAACTTTCAAGCTCAATAAAATTAATGATTTTACTATAGTTGATCGTATGAAAATTACCATTGTATCGGTTTTGAAGTTGAGAGTCATCTAATAAATGAATAAATGTAAAGAAAAACCAGGAGTTTGAAGAAATGGAAAAGATTTTAAAAACAAATTTTTGGTTGAATCTTACCTTTGACAGTCGGTAAAGACGGGATAGAGTTTGTTCAGGCGGAGGTTTGTCTGATATGATTCTGTTTCTCGATCATTTTTCTTTGTAGCATAAGAGTATATTCTCAGAGGAGAATAATAAGATTTTATTAGTGGTGAAAAGTTTTGAAGAGTTATTATTTATTGTAATTTTTTGTCAAAATTTGTGATTAGTTTGTGTATTTTTAGTTGATTTTATAAAATTATATTAATGACATACATAAATCTATGGATACTAATTTTATTTATGAACATTGCTTGATTAATGTAGAATGTAGATTAATTCAATGTATGTACCTTGAACATAGAAGTAATAAATTACAAAAAATCATTTTCAATATTATTTTAATATATTTTACAGAAGATGATGTGATATAAGGAGAGGTGCTTTTGTGTCACACCTTGAGAGACATAACCATCTCTTTATATAATAGATTTTTTTGGTCAAAATTTGTGATTACTTTATGTATTTTTTACTAATTTTATAAAATTCTATTAATGACATACATAAGTCTATGGATACTAAATTTTTATTTATGAATATTGCATGATTAATGTAGAATTATAGATTAATTCAAGGTATGTACCTTGAACATATAAGTAATAAATTACAAAAAATTATTTTTAAAATTATTTTAATATAATTTATAAATGATAATGTGACATAAGGAGATGCGCTTATGTGTCACACCCTTGTGAGACCTAACTCTCTCATTAATTAATAGATAGATTTTGGACAACAAATGAGTTCAAACTAAGAATTGAATTTATAAAAGTATATACAGTATTACGAAGAAGATATTTAAAGGGCTAACGCTATAAACCAACATGTACTTATGCCATTTCTCAGCATTTCAGTCCGACCTTTTTGGTTCTTTAAAAAACAGTCAAAACTTACTTTATGCTTTAAAAACCTACCTGGACTTTTTTTACATTATAATTAGTGCATAATAAATTGAACTAGCTAATTCCAATCACTTAACCTAGTTAACCATCAATCAATGTTTTTAATTTACGTTTGCCTTTAATTTGGGTTTGACTCAATAAACCAATATGTACTTATGCTATTTTCAACGTTCCAATCCGAACTTTTCGCCCTTTAAAAAACAGCTTGAGCTTACTTTACGCTTTAAAAACCTACCAGAACTTTTTTTGACATCATATTTTTTTACATCATAATTTCCACTTATGAAATTGAACTTTTTAATTTCAATTACTTAACCTGCAATTTTGTTGAGCTATTTTATTTAAAAAAAGTTCAGGTATGTTTTTAAAGCGTAAAATAAGTTCTATCTATTTTTTCAAAAGCCGAAAATATATGGGCCGAAATGACATAAGTACAGGTTGGTTTATAGCGCGTCAGCCCAAATTTAAACGAGAGAAGAAATGATTTTTGTATGCATTAATAATTGGGCAATTCTCCAAAATACCATAGTTTTATGTTTTTGGGCCAAAAATACCACATGGGCTGGCATTTCCCATTATTAACATTTCTGATACAAAGAATTGACCAAACTGCCCCTGTTGAAACAAACCCGAAACACGCCGATATCGTCGTTGTCGTCGCCGATATCTGATCTAATCAATCCGGCCATCTCTCGCCGGTCTCTCATCGCCGTCGCCGCTCTCCAACACCAGTGTTACGTCGCCTGTTTATCATCGGCGGTTTGGAGCTCAATCGAGTAAAGCTTATGCGGTTTGGATCTTACTCACTTCCATCTTGTTCCTAAGGCCGGTAAAACACAATTTCCATGAACGAGCTTGTCATGAACTCGATTATGATTTTCATGCTCTCTTCCGTATCACTGCTTCCTTAAATGCTAAAGAATTTCCAGTTGCCGAGCTAAAATTATGATTTCCATGAAAATAAATGTTTGAAATCTGTTACAATGCGGAGCTCGAATCTGTTTCCAGTTGTTTGAAATTGTAGCTTCGCAGTTAGTATCTAAATGCTAATTTTCTTTTTAGCTAAAGAGATTCAACAATTCTTTAGCTCCTAATACTACTACAATTCCAGATGTAGCTTCTCAGTTAGTATCTTCTCAATTATGGCTTCTTTTGTTCCTCAGTCTATGAATCATGAATAATTCAGCTCAAGACCACTTCAATCTATGAATAATGAACATTTCAATCTTTATGGTGTGTGTTCGTTTGTGTGTGCGCTTATGTGTATCTAAGTTTGGGAAAGCTTTCCTTTATTTCCATAAGTGTGTGTGTTTGTGGGTGTGAGTTTGTTTTTGTGTGTCTGTGTGTGTTCGTTTGTGTGTGTGTGTGTGTGTGTGTATGTGTATCTGAGTGTGTGTTTGTGGTGTGTGTTCGTTTGTGTGTACCCTATAAAGTTAGGATAACATCATATTATATGCATCTAGATGCAATCAGTGTGTGTGTATTTGTGTCTGTGAGTGTGTTTGTGTGTGTGTTTGTGGTGTGTTTGTTTGTGTGTGTGTTTGTAGTGTGTTTGTTTGTGTGTGTGTATGTGTGTCTGAATGTGTGTTTGGGCTATGTGTTCATGTGTGTGTGTGTGTGGGTGTATGTGTGTCTGGGTGTCTGTTTATGTGTGTGTGTGTGTGTGTGTGTTTGTGTGTGTGTGTGGTTGTGTGTATGTATGTGTGATTTAGGATGAAGTATACGATTTAGAATTTCATATGTTAAATTTCACAGTTGGAAACACACAATGGATTTCAAATCGAAATACATGCTATGAAGATTGGTTATAATATTGATGTAAACTTTTGTGTTGATAGAAAGAAAGAAAATATGTATAGTTTCTGAAATCACAAAGTCAGTGTTAATCACAAAGTCAGTGTTAACCACAACATTTATCTGGACTCTAATCAGTGTCTTTTAACTTCTTCAGGGTCTTGAAGCTTCAAACTGGCCACAAAAATACTGTCTTTTGCGTCGTCTATCTTCTGAAGTTGAGTGGAACCTTTACACATTATTAAGGTATGTGTTGTTGTCTTCTTGTCTCTATTGCTATTTATCCCACTTTGATTAGTTGTACTAGTTGATATGAGCTTTGGTAATGTTGAAAATAAATATGTTAGTTACTAGAATATGTCTAATTTTCTAGTTTTGTTTATAAAGATGTGATTAGATAGAAAGACAAGAACAATAGCATTTGTGTGTTGTTGTTTAAGTATACCTGTGTAGGTTACTATGTGAATTAAGAGTTATTGAAATTGTTGAAAATTTATGCATATACTGTCTATGTTAAACGTTTAGAAAACATTGTTAAAAATTCAGGAATGGATCCTTTTATTTTATGAAGACCTTCCTAAACATATTTACTTATTTCTTCCTATTTTGTTGTTGCCAGCAGAACATGGGAGATTCTTTTCCTACAAGTGTCACACTGCCTAAACTCTATTTCAACATAGGAGATGAGCCTAAAGCAGGGGCAATTGTAAACCAATTTGCGAACTACGAATACATCAAGGAAGTAAAAAACATCCTCACTGATGTAGAGTTCCAGAGGATTAGAGACTCATTCTTAGGACCAATTCTGAAGGTTAGCACAAGGGGTTTGACAATGTCGGGGAAGATGGTATACTGTTTGCTAAGTAGGAGTTTGATCACGTCAAAAGAGAATGAGATCTGGTTTCATTTTGGAGCACAACCTATGAGGTTCTCGATAAGAGAGTTTCATATGGTCAGATGATTGAATGCGCTGAATGGGAACCTGATGAAGGTGCTGATTATGATCAACATGACTGAGCAAAGACAGTAGATGGGAACACATTAGAAGACCTTATTGAGATTCTGAGAGAGACTCACGTAGACGCAGGAGATGAGAGGTTCTCCTTAGGGATGCTGGTACTCATTGAGAGTATACTGCTTCATAGAAACAAGTACTACAAATTCCCTACAAAGAATCTAAAGATCACCCAAGATGCTGGTGTACTGGTTGAGTATCCGTGGGGAAGGAAAGCTTACAATCTCCTGCTGAAATCGATAAAGAAAGTGTGCCATCAACCCTGAAGAAGGCAAAATATGATATACACGGTTATCCATTGGCGTTAAACCTATGGATACTCGAGTCTATATCGCTGTTACAAACAGTGTTTAGTAGAGTTAGTCTCATAGAGCAATATAATGCATTCTTGTGTGAACGATACACCCACATTGCTACTCCAACAATTGCTCAGGTGGAGAACATGGAATCATCAGATCAGGTGAGTTTTGTCAAACCAAAAAAATGAATCTGCTCTTAGCTTTCAGGAATGATTTATAGTAATTTAGGAAGATATTGATAAATCATTTTTTTTTTGTGCAGCTGAAGGTGATTTGCATCTTACCTCCAATACCTGATAATCCAGAAGATGGAGTCTTGTTGGAAGGCACAGATGATGCAGATCTGAATTTGATGGTGGAGTTATTGAACAAAGGTTACAAGATGACGGCTGAAGAATGGAGAAAAGGATCACTGGATGTTGCGGATGTGATTGAACATGTTGCTATGAAATCATATCAGTTCTGTACCAAGGAGAGAGCCAGACCATCTTCTTCGGGTGAGTCACTTGTCTCGATGCTGAACAATCTATACAAGATTGTTGAAGACGGTTTTAGAAATGTCAACAATCGTTTATCAAAAATACAGGAGAAGCTGGGAATATGTGATAATAGAAACACAAACGATCATGTAAAGTAACTTGTTCTAAGTACGCTTAAGGACTTTGGATGATTTTTCTTACAATTAACAATTAACCGTTTGCATTTTCGGTTGTAGCAGTATAACAGAGATGATGGAATCCTTCTATCTAACAATTCCCCAACTCAAAACTTCAACACAGATACTGGGATCCCTCCATCTAACAAATCTCCAAATGAACAAGATACAATTCAGGTGACTCAGAAAGCTACGAAGGCGACACAAGAAGAAGATCCTACTGTTGAATTAACTCAGAAGCTCAATTCAACAGATGAGGTAAAGACAATATTCATAAAAATATTCTTAAACAATTGAAACCACATGGGGAAAAAGAACTGACTCAAACAATTATTGTCCAATGTTTAAAAAGATGAACAAGGATGAGACAAATGCCGGTACACAAACACAAGAAGTAACCCAGAAGCTCGATTCAACTACTGAGGTAAGTTTTCCTGATTTTTTCGTTATATATTAAATGTATGAAAGTCTTCTTAAACATGTACTAAAAACGTTTTTTATTTGCAGGGTGATACAAAGAATGTTACTCAGAGATGTGGTGATGATGATGGTGTGAATCAAAATGAAGAAGATAATAATCAACATCATAATGTGGACGAAACCAACAGAAATCAAGAGGTTAGGTTTATGTGTTTTATTGAAAACATAATTTTTAGGAAGCTAAAATAGATCCTTGTTGGAGAGAGATAATGTTGAGGATGGTGCGGATCAAAATGATGATGTAGAAGAAGACAATCAACATCATGCGGTGAGCTTTTACATTTTTTTGAGATTTTATGTTTTTATTTTAGCATCTTTTCAATTGACATCAACTTGTGATTTTTGTTCTTGCTGTTTGATAGAGATGATAACATTCATTTCCCATCTCCTACATGTACTGAAACACCATCACTCTCTCAGGAGGTAACAGTGCCAGAGCTGATGGAAGAAGTTGAAGTTAAATACAAAAACAAATGGAGGAAAGGAGTAGTGCGAGTAATTCTTAAAACACGCATATGTGTTTTAATGCATGACTTGGACAAAGAACATAATTTTAGAATCGAAGACATACGGTACCTGCTGGGAGAGAAAAGAAGGTGAACAGAAACCAAAAGAGAAGGTATTTTCTTAAAGTATAAACAATATCCCTAAATACTTTTAGATAAACAACACTGTTTGCTTTTTGACATTTTCTTATGTTTTATGTTGCATAAGAAAAAAGATGAGAAGGATGTGAAGTCACAGACTAATGAGCCAACGTTTGATCTTAAATGTTTTAATCAACCCGAGGTTTGTTATTGTAATTCAATTTTTTTTTTTTGAGGGTTTCATTCATAGGTTAATATCATGGGGTATCTCTTAGAAAAAAGTTGATTAGATTAAGCCTTATTTAAAACTATAGGAAGAACTGTTAAAAATTTAGGAAAAGACAGCTTACTTTTAGGAAGACCTTCTGAACACGGATTTATTTGGTGGCATGTTCTTTAATAACCAGTGTTGTGTATGTGATATCTTCGATTTGTTTTTTACAAGACATAACCATATCGTTTCTTGTGTTGCAGTAGAAGTATGTGATGTCTTTGATGTAATTCATTATAATGTGCGGAGTTTTCATACATATTGATTTCATTAAAAAAAAATGGTGTAAGGAAGTTGATAATGATGTTCCAGCAAAAAAACACAAAATTGATGATGAACAGCAGGTTCCAAGGCGAAGCACCCGGCTCATAACTCCATCAATGCAAACCATCACTCCATATAGAGCACCAAGATTCCCTGCAACTGCTGTTATACTTCCGAAATTCAACTCTTTCCTGTCTCCAACTCTCAACAATATTGAAGAATTGAGTGATTGGAAGAGCTCAAAAATCAAACAAGGGTTAGTGTGATATTTTAACGCTTCTTTTCTATTTCAAAAGTAGATTTTCTATCTAAAAGTAAGATAAATCATTTCTAATATTTGCAGAGAGATCACTGATACACAATTATTAACTCCACACTGGTTTGACGTGCTAGAGAAACCAGAGGCATATCTTCAAGAAACGGTATTTTTACACTCACTGTATAATATTGCATCTGTTTAGCATCGAAAGATCAATAGTAATTTGGATCAGAGATACTGTATTGGTTATTATCAAGAAAAATCTGGGTTTGTTTTCATTCATTTTGTTGGTTTTATGCTTGAATATATTCATCTTTGTATTAGAAACATACACTGATTACTTGTTTTGAATCTTGTAAAAAACAGCATGTCGATGCAGGATTAGGAGTACTTTGGCTCAGAAGGAATCAAGACCCAGTCTACTTCCATAACAAGAGGCTCCCAAAGTTAGCCTTTGTAGGAATTGGCTTCCTCAGAAGACTGAGTGAATGCTACAAGTATTTCAAGATATCAGATCCATGGAAAACACAATATGAGTTTTCTAAAGATTTGATAGATATTGTCAGAGGCGACTTACCTTCTATCTGCCTTCCTAGAAAGAAATGGCATGACATTGATGGAGTCTATGGCGTCGCCTATTGCTCCCAATACAGACAGCACATTGGCATGGAGATACGCTTCACTACAAGAACAATCACAATATTAGACTATAAAAGCAACACGTGTAAGGGTGATTTGATACACAGTCTCATCAGACCATTTGCAGGTATGAATCCATAAAAAACCCTTTTATGTAATATAACTATGTTAGTTTGCAGTATATATACATAATGAGTGATTGTATATTGGTTTTCATTGCAGAGATGATACCATATCTTCTTCGTTGTGCTGGGGGGAAGGTACACCCTATTGATCAAGAGCTCACTCCATACAAAATCTACTGCCCAAAGATATACATTATGCATACAGCCTTTGATGCGAATTGTGCACTCTTCATCAGTAAGAGGATTGAGTGCCACTCTATGAGAATCGAAGACTTGATTATCAAACTGACAGATATAACTGCTGAAGACACAAGATCGAAGATGGCATTTGATATCTATCGAGAATTTGTAGTGAATGAGATAGATTTGATTTATGTTTGATTTCCTGATCATTTATTAAGAAACATTGTAGGTAATGAGATTGATATTGTTTTAGTTTGATGACATTGTAAACATTTGAAACTGATATGTTTATGTCAGTGTTTTTGGGCTAATGTTTGTGTCAAATACCAGGTTTCATAATATTTAGGAATGCGTAATTGTAGTTTTAGGAAGGCTTTTATAATTTTAGGAAGGCCTTCTTAAACAATGGGTTACAATAATCACTTATATATTAGATGTGTGTGTGAGAGACCAAGTTAAATAATAACTTAGGAATATTATTTAGGAAGAGTTTCATGAATATTTAGGAAGCTGTTTTTTTATTTTAGGAAGGTATTCTTAAAATTTATGAAAGGTTTAATAAACACTAAATTCTTTAAAAAAAATATGGGCATCCTCGGCCACAGAAATTTGAACCCGCACTAATAATGTTTTAGGAGAATGTGTAACCAATATGTCATGCTTCTCATTCATGTATTCTATCAAATTAATTATCTATATACATTAAACACTAAGTCCTTAAAAGAAAATCTTCAAAATCCTCGGCCACAAAGATTTGAAACAGCGCTAATTGTGTTTTTGGAGTGTGTGTAACCAATAAGCCATGTTTCTCATTCATATATTCGCTAAACTTAATTCTATATATACATTAAACACTAAGTCATTCTTAAAAAAGAACTGTGGCCATTCTCCGCCACGGAGACTCGAACCCGGGTTTATAGTGTTTTTTTTTTTTGGAGGGTGTGTAAGCAATATGTCATGTTTCTCATTCATGTATTCTCTAAACTTAATTGTGTATATACATTAAACACTAAGTCATTAAACCTTAAAAAAAATCTGGGCATTCTCGACATTGGAGAATCGAACCCGAGTTAATAATGTTTTTGGAGAGTGTGTAACCAATATGTCATGCTTCTCATTCATGTATTCTCTCAAATTAATTATATATATACTGTAAACAAAAAAACAGATTAGGATATGAACAAGCAAATCATTATCCATCATTAAACCCTAAACACAAATGTAGTTATATCTGATACATGATAGGCAAAAAGAAATTTAAAAACATTTAAAAACATATATATTTGAATTTAAGAAGAGTTTCATAAAATTTTGGAAGGTGTTTTTAAATTTTAGAAAAGTAGCTTAACAAAATATATAGATAAGACATCAAAATGTTCACAAAATCAAACCATTGTCCATCACTAATAACATGAATTAAACATGAATTAATATGTGATACATTAAGGCAAAACACAAAAATGAACATTTAAAAAGCACAATTTAGGAACATTTTCATATTATTTAGGAAGGTGATTTTGAAATATAGGATTGCTTTCCTTTATATGTTGTTTAGGATTAGAAACCAAGAACTTGTGTATAATTAATAATTCAAGTATACACTCAAACAAATTTAGTTGAAACCACTAATATAAAGCCACAGTATCTTATTGGGTCATCCTCAGCCACATGATCTGCAAAACAATTGATAAATGTTAAAAACATTTCACAAAAAATTGTCACGTATTCAACATAAAACTTTTAAAAAGAAATGAATGTATACAAGATACCTTTAACAATTAATCATATCGCAAATATGCACGTACTCTTGTTGTGTCCTCCTCTACCACATCTGCTACATTTGTAACTCTGAGACTTTGAACCCGGTACACCAAACTCTCCAACAGAGCGCAATCTCTTTTTTGGCGGTCTACCACTGCTTGGTTTACTACCTGGATGATGTGATCCTTGTGACAAGGATCCTTCTGCCCTAGGATAAACTTTGTGGATTATGTGTGTTTTTGATGAAGTTTGGTCTGGAGTCTCCGGATGGATAGATTTGCGGAAGTAGAAACGTTTTGGAGTTGCTCCAAGGGTGCGGTTTGATTCTGTGGAGTGATCGGGTGATAGCGAACGAGAGATATCGAACGGGTGAGATGAACAGGTGATGCAAACGAACGGTGAAGGTGAACGAACGGTGAAGGTGAACGAACGGTGAAGGTGAACGAACGGTGAAGGTAAACGAACGGTGAAGGTGAACGAACGGTGAAGGTGAACAAACGGTGAAGGTGAACAAACGGTGAAGGTGAATAAACGGTGAAGGTGAACAAGTGATGGCCTGGCTTAGGCAAGGATATCGGATCCGAATACCTTAGACAAGAAGCCTACTTTCGTGCAAGGATGAAATCCAAATACACTAAGCAAGAGTGTTTGATCAAACAAGTTTAGAAGCTATTTTTGATAAAAGATTTTTGATAAATCTCAAAATGGAGAAGAGTAGCATGCATATAGAGTTCAGAAAACTCTTAGGAAATAACAACAACACTTAGGAAATAACAATTCAATTTATAACAAGTTTGAATAAGGAACATAGGCTCCTCCTTCTTATTTTCGTAAAAGAAGAAATAGCATGGGCTGGATTTCAACAAGGGGTTTCTTATTAAAGTGTTGTGAACAAGCCTCTTTAAAAACCTTGGTTGGAAAACCCATTCGGGACAAAACCAAACCCAAGGGAAAAAGAGTGCGAGTCACAACACCTCCCTTGTTGAATTCTAAAGTTGCTTGTATCACAACCAGGGTGGTTGGATTAGCAAGCTCGATCGAGATTGCCCTGGATAGATGACAGAAGCTTGTGGAAAGCTTGATGGAACTTTTGAGCTTTGGACCTTGTCATAGCACCTGGTGGAATGTTTAAATCTTCTTCGGTTTCTTCCTTAGCTTCCTCAGATACAAGCTCCGGATCAGTATGTGCTTCACTCTCCTTAGTCACTGAGCTAGCCATGATCACATCACTGGAGGTGCACATAAGAATCCAGTTACAGAATCTGGGAAAATCCAATTTTTTTCGTCTTCATTTGGGTGTATTCTTTCACCATATGCTTTAGCCCATGTCTCTGTCAAGTAGCAATCATGAACGAGCTTATTTTCATCCATATTTGAACGTTTTGCAGCAGCAATGGCATGAATACAAGGTATTTTGTCGATGTCAAAAACACAACAGCTGCACTGCCTGTTCTTTAGGTGGACAATAAACTTGTTCATGTTATCCTTCACCTCAAACTCGTCTTGGTTGACTTGGAAGACGTCAAGTTTCATTGCATCTGGGAACCTTAACACCAACTTATCCACTACTTTTGGCGTGACAAGCTTGTTGTGTTTAGCAGTTATTTCACATCTTTCATGAAACCACGAAGTCAGCGTTAACCGGATTGTCTCAAGAAGGGAAAGCACCGGCAACTCCCGTGGTCCTGTCAACGTTGAATTAAACAACTCTGCAATGTTTGTTGTCATCATATTGTAACGGTTCGAAGGAGCATAAGAACGAGCCCACTTCCTGAAATCAGCTTCTTCTAAATATGTGGCTAGCTTAGGATTTGCAATTTGTATATCTCTGAAACATGTAGCAAACTCTTGACGAGTATAAGCATTAGCTGCAGATTCAAAAAGTGGCAAACACGAATCACCTTTAAACTTGACTTTAATGTTGTTTCCGAGATGAAATCTGCAGATTTCGTGGTGTAAAGCTGGATACAAGTCTAAAAGTGCTTTCGCAATGGATGGAGCACGGTCAGAAACAAACACCAAATCTTGTGCATCAGGTATGATACAACTCATGCACCTAAAAAATCAATTCCATGACTTGTCATTTTCAGAATCAACAATAGCAAAGGCTATCAGATATAAGTGATAATCTCGATCCTGTGTTGTAACTACTAACAACGTTCCCTTGAATTTTCCCTTTAGGAAGGTACCACCAACAACAATCACTCTCCTCATCAAAGCAAAACCTCTGATTGACGGGGCAAATGCAATAAAAACGTATATGAATCTAGTATGAGCATCTATCTCAAGATAAAACACTGATCCTGGATTTTTTTCATTAGCCATGTACAACCACTTTGCTAGGTTGTTGTAACTGTCCTCAGGAGTGCCTCTAACCAAAATCTGAGCTTCTTCTTTTGCTCTCCAAGCTTTTTTGTAATTTATATGGACACCATGATCTAATCGAACCTTCTCAACAATCTGTTTAGGCTTGAGACCAGCCTTCTTTTCTCCATAGTGGTTGCAAATATAAGTACCAAACAATATTGCAGTTGCTTGCCAATGATTTGCATTCCTATGTGTTGTATCACAATTGTGTTCTGCATATACTTCCTCACCACAAAGAAATTAGATGACTTGAGCTTTGTTGCATGCATCTTCCAGCTGCATTTAGCATCGACACATCCCAATATCAATCTTGTTGTGTCTGACCACAATGACATGAACTCAAACTTCCACTTAAGTGCCCATTTTCTCATAGTCATCATCAACTTTTCTTTGTTCGTTAAATATTTTCCCTCATGTATATCATCTTATCCTTGAGTGTGTTGTGAATAGCCTATATATATTTGATCTGGATGAGATGCAAGAATCCCTTTATCAGCAGTTGAGGATGTATCATTATGTGGTGCGGAAACTGAGATGCCACTTCCACTTGGTCGATTATACTCCTAAAACAGAAACACAAATGTGAAAAACATATGTTAGGAATGCCTTCCTGACTCACAATATCTATACCTTTCACCTTATTTATCATCTCATTCACAATACCCACCATATCTATATCTATCACCTTCACTTTCACAATACTATCTATCTTAGACACACCATCTCATTTACAATAGTCGCAGTATTTATATCTATCACATTCACCTTTAAAAAACTCATATTATCTTAATTTGTATAAAACAAAATACTTTACCTCAATTACTTGATGAACGGATGCAACAAAGGATGAATCACCATCCAATTGCTACAAAAATCGAGTGTCTTTATTGTATTGGATTGAAGGTTGCTCTCTCTTTTCTCAAAAACAATCTGGTTATTGGGCACCTAAAATAAATAAAGTGTGAGTCACTCAAGGAACTGACTAAAGCGGTAAAGAAAACATAATCACTAACCGTTACAAACAATCGAATCAGGTCTGAATCCTCTTGAATCTTCTTCATAAACGTATTCAATTGACGATCATTCTGTATATAGACCGGTGGAGAATTTTCTACCAAACTCTTCATTCGTTGAGGAAGTTCATAACTAAGTTTTATATCTTTCGCTAAACAATCAATTCCAAAATTCTCAACTAACATCTTAGCTAAACAATTCAATGTGATATCATCATGTACGTCGCAAAGCGATCCACCTCTATTTGAATCAATTTCAAAAANCAATTCAATGTGATATCATCATGTACGTCGCAAAGCGATCCACCTCTATTTGAATCAATTTCAAAAACCCAATATCCTTTATCAGCTTGTGTCCACTTTCCCACAAGCTGAGTATAACTCTACCATAGTAAGGAGATTTCAAGAGTAATCTGAAATGCAAAACTAGAGCACTAGAGAATCATATATTCAACTTGTGAAACGCTTAATGCAAAACGGTAGAGGATCGTATATGTAACCAGTGAATAGCTTTTCAATTACGGATCTGAACAGAATATCAAACTAAGCTAAGCATCAATTGAAAATTAAGCAGCATCTAATTCACCAATATGATTGTAAGACACTAGTCAACCTGATACATCATTCGTCAGAGCATCAATGTTGGAGGAGCAATGGCGACGGAAGATGTCGATGGCAGTCGTCGTCTTAAATTGCCGATGTCGATGGCAGTCGTCGATGACGTGAGGGTAAAACGAAGACGAAGACCACACCAAACCTCGCCGGAGTAACGGAGAACGTCGAAGAAGAACGACGATGAAGATGTCGAGCTAAAGGAGGTAAGGGAGCTAAAGGTATTGGGCAATTGTCGAGGTGAATGAGTTAAATGAACAGGGTAAAAAGGTTATTATACAGTTTAATGAATGTTAGACATTGAAAATTAGAGAGTGTGTGGTAAATTAGAAAAATAAAGTATGAGATATTATTTCTTAGTAATTCAATTTAAGGTAAGAAAAAAATAAAGATTTGGAAACCAAATATGAGGGGGAAATAAAGGAACCCCGAAGATTTGGCGAAATCGTGCTGATTTTAGACCAAACTGTACTTTCTCGGAACCCGTGTGTCTAGGGTTTATGGGAGGATCCAAGAGTCGCGTCGAGGAGTGAGGATTCTGAATTTCGAAATGGATTCTGCAGAGGAAGTTGAAGCTTCTGGAAGCAAGCCGAAGGAGGGAAAACGAAATAGGGCTTGGTAAAGGACTAAGAAGATTAATGAAATCGATGGTGAGTCGATCAAAAAGTCAAGGACTAGAGTATACGAGAAAGTCAAACGTCACCTCCCGGTTAGTGACTTTTCTGTTAAATTTGAACTTAGTTCATCACTTGTAGCTAGCATACATGGCGACCAATGTATTTGTTTTGGGATACATATATAGGACTGTATGTGTCACCAATGTCAATCTAGCAATAAGGTTGTTGAACGGTGTATGAACTGCAAGAGTAAGCGTTATTGTCGCCAATGCTTATACACTTGGTATGCTCTTCTTACCATTAACTTTTATTTCATTTCTTGTTACTGGTTTCATTTCATGGCTGTTACTTCCTAAAAACTTCGTTATTGATTTGAAACACTTGTCTTATCACTACTGCAGGTACCCCAACATAGCAATAGAAGATGTTGCCAAGAAATGCCCATTCTGCTCTAGTATTTGCAATTGTATAGCATGCTTGCGTCTAGATACTAATATAGAAGTGAGATTTTCTCGTATCTACCATATTTTCCTTGTTATTATTCGATTTAATTAAGCTCCTTACCATAATGATTACTCCAATGCTATGTAGGGGATAAATTCGGACCTCATCGTCAGCAAGGAAGAAAAAATTCAATCCTCTATGTATATTCTGCAGAGGCTTCTCCCACATCTGAAAGGAATAAATGATGAACAAATTGCTGAGAGGGGAATTGAGGCAAAAATATCAGGTACTTTTAGTTTTGCTGGAAAGTAAATATTGTTTCTGTACTCCCTTCACATTGTTTGCATTCTTATGTTATTATGTTTAAAGTAATGATATTTGTTATCTCGTTGGATGTACCTGCATTTATTCCCAACAAAACCTCAAAGTGAGTGGATTCATTTTTTTAAGTTGGGAAGCTGATTAGCTCAAGGACTAAGAAGATATCTTAATACCGTTTAATTTCACAGGACTGGAGTTTGAAGAGGTGAGGCCCCCGGACGCTGAATTATCCCCTGACGAAAGACTATACTGGTATCACCCTGATATTTTTGTTATAATAAATTTGACAAGTTTCTTATGTCATGATGCTGTTATTAACTTGCTTCTTTTTTGTTTTAACTCTTTGGGCCTACAGCGATATCTGCAAGATTTAGATCTTTGATCTCCACAGGAGTTGCTTGGTCTGTTCTTGTGATATATGCCTTGCATGTTGCCTTGAGATCCGCAATGGAAAGCCTCAGGCATGTCAGGAGGATGTGTCCTGGAATTATATCAGCCGAGCTTTAGAGTATGAACATGGAGAAAGAGGAAAAGTTATTGATAAGCTGAAGGATAAGCCGGATGATAAGATGATTAGCAAAGACCATAAGAAGTACCCATCTATGTGGAATGCAAATGCAGCTGGAATCATTACTTGTTATTGTGGTGCTGGGAATTTAGTGTTGAAACGCCTACTTCCTGATGGTTGGGTATCTGATTTGGTTAAGAAAGTAGAAAAACTTGCTGAAGCCGGTGAGCTTTTGGATTTACCTGAAACAGTTTTGGAGCGATGCCCTTGTTTTAACTCTAAGGGTCATATTGACGTGGACAACAATAAATTGTTAAAGGCTGCTTGTCGAGAAGGTTCAGTAGACAATTATCTATATTGTCCAAGTGTAAGAGATGATCAACAAGATGACCTGAAGCATTTTCAACATCATTGGGAAAAAGGTGAGCCTGTGGTTGTGAGGAATTTGCTTGAGGCTACAGCTGGTTTAAGCTGGGAACCAATGGTAACGTATCGTGCCTGCCGTCAAGTACGCACCGGTAAGCATGAATCACTTCTAGATGTTCATTCTACTGATTGTCTGGACTTCTGTGAGGTCAGTTTTTCCTCAATGAATATGTTTTTGGCCCATATCTGTTCGTATATAAGAATATAAGTACTTGCATTGCAACCATTTTTTTTTTCTGGTCTAGTTAATCTCAATCGTTTTGACGTTCATGTAAGCCGTTTAACTGTGTTAATCTATATATTACTTTATGGGTTGATGTTTCAGTTTCTTTTTTTCTGGCATTCTAATGTCTATTCTTACTAACAGTGTGCATATAATTTGTCAAACTTAATTAAAAATTCAACTGTTGGAAAGAAACTGCTGAAAAGCTCAATAAGCAGCAATAGGGCTCATTTGTTGCTCTTCAGATTAGTAACTTCTTATAATGCTCATCTTGATCTAATGACTTTTTAACGGATGCAGGTAAATATTAATCTTCGTGAGTTTTTTAACGGATACACAAAGGGGATTTATGATCAAATGGGTTGGCCACATGTTCTGAAACTGAATTGGCCTCCATCAAAGTCCTTCCAAGAAAAAATGCCACGTCATTCGATGGAGTTCTTATGCAGTTTTCCTTTGAAGCATTACACGCACCCGGTAAATGGACCAATGAATCTGGCTGTGAAACTGCCTAAAAATTGCTTGAAGCCAGACAAGGGGCCAAAGATACATATTGCTTATGGATTTGCGCAAGAATTTGGCCGTGGAGATTCTGTTACTAAGCTCCATTGCGACATGTCTGATGTGGTTAGTGCCCTTATGTTTTTTCTTCTTCTCTCGTGTTCATTTTCATTTTATAGTTATACTTGTGTCAATTCTTTTCAATATCTTTACTCCTGTGTTGGTTGTTTCAGGTGAATGTTTTGACGCACATATCTGAAGTACCCATTGATAAGAAAAAACAACCTGGAATTGAAAAACTAAAAAAGAAGCATGCTGAACAAGATCTCAAGGAGCTGTATAGCTCTGTAGCTAACAAAGAGGAAATGATGGAGATTCTTGAACAGTCTAGCAAGGAAGTCGTAAATGTTGAAACTGATGACGGAGCTCTTTGGGACATTTTCCATAAAGAAGATATTTTAAAACTAGAAAAATACATTGAGAAGCATCACAAGGAGTTCAGACATCTCCACTGCTGCCCTGTGTCCCAGGTGCACACTCTCTTTGCATGCTTATACATTTTTCTTCTCTTAAAAATTTTAATGGTTACAGTTTTAAAGATATGTGGTGCATATTTGCGTCCAGTCTCACTACACCTTATCTTACATTTTCATTTACCTTCTCTTTTAGGTTGTTCATCCAATACATGATCAGAATTTCTACTTGACGCGGTATCATATAATGAAGCTGAAAGACGAATATGGTATGCTGTATTTTATAAATAACAAAACCACATTATCTTGGCTGTTTGGTCATATTTTATGAGCTGTATTTTGTAGGCATTGAACCTTGGACCTTCAATCAGAAGCTTGGGGATGCTGTTTTAATACCTGTAGGTTGCCCTCATCAAGTTTGAAATTTGAAGGTAATTTTTCTTTTTTAACTTTTTGCTTAGGATACAATGAATTTGAGTAACTGGACTTTAAGTTTCGCAGCAAAAGGTTCATCAATTGATCATTGTATTTGTCTTGTGTCTTGCAGTCCTGCACAAAGGTAGCGCTTGATTGTCTCACCTGAAAATGTCGGCGAGTGTTTACGCTTGACAAAACAGTATCATCTGCTTCCACCAAATCATATTGCAAAAGAAGACAAGTTAGCGGTATTTCTCTTGTCTCAATTTCTGGTTGTTTTAAGCAAATATTAACTCCTTTCTAAATGTTTTTGTCTGTTTGTTTGTTTCCTGTTGTTTGGTTAAACAGGTTAAGAAGATGACAATCCATGCAGTTGATAAGGCTCTCCGAGACTTAAGTGGAGAAAAGTGAGTTTTGACCTCTCTTCTCACTACCTTAAGAAAACATTAGTAGATTGAGTATCTTTTGGTCTACGCTGATATTTTTCTTCTGTCTTTGTTCAGGTCTTCGGAAGCCGAAGAGGAAAAATGAAAGGGGCTAGTCTATGCAATTGATAAGGCTCGCAAAGACTTGCTTCCTGTTAGTTGATAATTGAGTTTGGTAGTTATTAAATTAAGAGTTGTGTCTTTTGGTTTAATCTGTAAGAGACACAAGTAAAAAGTCACAACTCTTGTCTCGAGTATTATTTATACATTGTTCCTGTGATGTAAAACATACAAGTTCGATATTCAATAAAGATATATCAGTTTCCTTCAATACTCTGTTTTTATTTTCATTGTCTTCCTTCTGAGAAAACAGAGCAACAAGACAACTCTTGTTTGTTCTTCGTACAAAAGAAGCTTTACGCTTGCGAACATGGTATCAGAGCTCTCTTGATTCTGAGGGCCAAATTCAAGTACTAAAACAAGCAAAAAATTCTAGTGAGAAAGAGAGATCATGGAAGCATCATCACAGCAAGTAATTCCCATATTCGATGGGGACAAATATGATTTTTGGCGTATCAAGATGACGACGATTCACAAGACCAGAAAATTGTGGTCAGTGGTGGAGAACGGAATCCCAAACCAACCAGAGCAAGCATATCATACTCCAGAAGGCTTGCTATTGAGAAATCAATGGGAGGCAGAATCATCAAAAGACTTAATGGCACTACAGATTCTACAAACTGCCGTCGCAGATCATATCTTCTCTCGCGTAGCACCGGCGGTTACTTCAAAAGAAGCATGGGATGCTTTGAAATCAGAATTTCAATGATCTCCACAAGTACGATTGATCAACTTGCAATCGATAAGAAGAGAATATGAAAACCTGAAGATGAACGAAGGAGACAACATCAAAGATTTCACAGACAAGTTAATTGATTTGGGAAATCAATTAAGAGTTCATGGTGAAGAGAAAACAGAATATCACATTGTCCAGAAAATCTTAATCTCTCTTCCTGCTAGATTTGACAGCATAGTGGCTGTAATGGAGCAAACGAAGGATCTCACTTCCTTGCCAGTGACAGAGTTAATAGGAACTCTGAAGGCACATGAGAAGCGTGTGTCATCTCGTGATGAAAGCATGGTGGAAGGAGCATTTCATGCCTTATCGCGAGAAGGAAAAGCAGTTGTTATCAAAAATAACAATTGGCGTGCCAACAAGGGCAAAAAATGGTGTGGCTTCTGCAAGAAAGAGAACCACGCAGAATCATATTGCTGGAGAAAGAAGAATCATAGCAATATCTCAAAGGAGAAGAAGGAATGCTACAACTGCGGCATGGTTGGGCATTTTGCAAGAGAGTGTCGTTCAAAGAAGCATGAACGAGCACATATGAGTCTTGAAGATGAAGATATCGAAGATCATATGTTGTTTAGTGCAACAGAAGAAGCATCGATGATCACCAAAGAAGAAGTGTGGTTAGTGGATAGTGGTTGCACAAATCATATGACAAAAGAAGAGAGATACTTCACAAGACTTGATAAAAGTATCAATGTTCCAATAAAGGTTGGAAATGGAGAAGTTGTCATGACTGCTGGTAAAGGAGACATCACAGTCTGCACTATCAAGGGAAAGAAAGTAATCAGAAATGTTTTTCTGGTGCCGGGACATGAGAAGAATTTGCTTAGTGTTCCGCAAATCATATCCAGTGGATACATTGTCTTGTTTGAAAACAAATGCTATAAAATTTTAGATCCAATGGGAAAGAAGATCATGGAAATACAGATGGTGAACAAGAGTTTTCAATTACGTGGAATTCTATACAAGAAAACGCATTGGTGACCCGTGAAGAAGTACAGGAGCTATGGCATCGAAGACTAGGCCATGTGGGAAATTCAAGGTTGGAGCAAATGCAAAACAAAAAGATGGTAAATGGATTACCAAAGTTTCATGTAAACAAAGAAGTCTGTGAAGCATGTAAACTGGGAAAGCAAACACGAGAAGCGTTTCCAAAGGAGTCTCAAACAAAAACCAAGAAGAAACTAGAAATTGTCCACACCGATATTTTCGGTCCTATGCAAACTATCTCTCTCGATGGAAGTCGATACTTCCTACTGTTTGTGGATGACTACACTCACATGTCATGGGTTTACTTTCTTAAACATAAAGCTGAAGCTTTTTCATTGTTTAAGAAATTCAAATCCTTGGTGGAGACTCAATCAGGTGAAAAAATCAAGACGCTTCGATCTGATGGTGGTGGTGAATTTACGTCAAGAGATTTCAATGAATTCTGTGATCAAGAAGGGATTGAAAGACAAGTAACAGTGCCATACTTACCACAACAAAACGGCGTTGCAGAGCGGAAGAATCGATCTCTGATGGAGATGGCACGAACGTTACTCGCTGATCAAAGTCTTCCTCACAAGCTATGGGCAGAGGCACTATATACATCAAACTATCTACAAAATCGCTTGCCCACAAAGGCAATAGAAGATTATGTCACACCAATCGAAAAGTGGAGTGATCATAAGCCAACGGTTGATCACTTAAAAGTATTTGGGAGTATATGTTTCATACATATACCAAAGGAGAGGAGAAGTAAGCTTGATGAAAAGGCCAAGCGAGGGATATTTATTGGCTACAGCAGCAAATCTAAAGGATACAGAGTACTTCTACTCGATAAAGATATAGTTGAGATATCAAGAGACGTGGCTTTTGAAGAAGGAAAGAAGTGGGACTGGATTAGGCGAGTCGAAGTCAAAAAGAATTTCACCATGCCAGTAAATGCATCTCAACCACAAAAAGAACAAGAAGAAATCATTTCAAGTCCTATTCTGTCTCAACTCGATGAAGGAAACCACAATCAAGGATCCTCGGAACCACCAAGGAAATACAAGTCTATGGTCGAGATTATGCAAACTGCTCCAACGATGAATCTCGAAGAAACAGAGGCATGTTTTTTTGTCTCTGAAGAACCACAATCATATGAAGACGCTTGTAGGATGAAGGAATGGCGAGATGCTATGAATGAAGAAATTGAGATGATTGAGAAAAACCTAACATGGTCGCTTGTGAAGAAACCGTAAATGAAAAACATCATCAGCGTGAAGTGGATCTATCGCATCAAAAGTGATGCAAATGGAGTTCCAATCAAGTACAAAGCGAGGTTCGTAGCAAGAGGTTTTTCTCAAGAATATGGTGTCGACCATGAGGAGACGTTTGCTCATGTGTCTAGGCATGACACTCTCCGAGCAATCCTTGCTCTGGCGGCACAAATGAAGTGGAAACTCTATCAAATGGATGTAAAATCGGCATTCCTTAATGGAGAACTTGAGGAGGAGATTTACGTTGCACAACCTCCTGGGTTCATCATAGAAGGAGAAGAAGAAAAAGTCCTACGACTACAAAAAGCCTTATATGGCTTAAAGCAAGCCCCTCGGGCATGGTATGCGAGAATTGATTCTTACTTTCTCAATCATGGTTTCCAAAGGAGTATGAATGATGTATTTCTCTATGTGATGAAGAAAGACAAAGACATTCTTGTTTTGAGTTTGTATGTGGATGATATTATCATCACCGTCAGCAATACCAAACTCATTGACAAATTCAAAGAAGACATGAAGATGGAGTTTGAGATGACAGACTTGGGGATGTTAAATTACTTTCTGGGAATGGAGATCATACAAGATGATCGAGGAGTTTTTCTTTCACAAGAAAAATATGCTTGCAAACTTATAAAGAAGTTTGGCATGGAAGGATGCAAAAGTGTAAGCACTCCTCTTACACCACACGGCAAAGGCATCGAAGATGATGAAAAGTATAGTGAACCAACAAAGTTTCGGAGCATAGTTGGTGGACTGTTGTATCTTTGTGCATCAAGACCAGACTTGATGTTTGCAAGTTCTTATCTCTCACGATACATGTCTGTACCACTCATGAAGCATCATTACCAAGAAGCCAAGAGAGTCTTAAGATACGTCAAAGGTACATCTAACTTTGGAGTTCAATACACAAGTGTTGAAAATCCAGAATTGTTAGGTTACTCAGACAGCGATTGGGGAGGCTCAATTGAAGACAAAAAGAGCACGTCTGGGTACGTCTTTACTCTTGGTTCAGGAATTTTTTTGTTGGCAATCAAGCAAAAAACATACGGTGGCTCAATCAACAGCAGAAGCAGAGTACATTGCAGTTTGTGCTGCGACAAACCAAGCAATTTGGCTACAGAGACTTTTAGAAGAAATCGGGTTTAAGTCTCAAGGTGGTGTTCAAATTCTCTGTGACAACAAGTCTGCAATAGCAATCGGTAAAAATCTTGTGCAACATCGAAGAACTAAGCACATAGAAATCAAATATCACTTCGTTCGTGAGGCAGAACACAAAGTCTTGATTAAACTCAAGTATTGCGAAGGAGAAGTTAAACTTGCAGATCTTCTGACTAAAGCACTTGGCATCTCAAGGTTTGAAGAACTAAGGAGGAAGCTTGGAGTAAGACCGAAACTCAATTAAGCAGGAATGTTAGTTGATAATTGAGTTTGGTAGTTATTAAGTTAAGAGTTGTGTCTTTTGGTTTAATCTGTAAGAGACACAAGTAAAAAGTCACAACTCTTGTATCGAGTATTATTTATACATTGTTCCTGTGATGTAAAACATACAAGTTCGATATTCAATAAAGATATATCAGTTTCCTTCAATACTCTGTTTTTATGTTCATTGTCTTCCTTCTGAGAAAACAGCGCAACAAGACAACTCTTGTTTCTTCTACGTACAAAAGAAGCTTTACGCTTGCGAACACTTCCAAGTTAAACAGAGCACTAAGGGAGTAGTAAGAAGGTACGTATTCCGTAGTTGTATCTATTTTTGGCATATTTTGTATTCTCTCCTCAATCATCTAACTCTGAAGTTACTCAAGTCTAAGAAGTTTTACTTAATTCCTCGAGATAATTGCTAGAGTAAAATAATAGACAAAAGAAGTTAAACTGATCTAGTTTTAAATATCGATCCAAAATTTAAACATTATAGTATTAGTTACAGTGTTATTTGCAATTTTGGTTAAGTTACTTAGTATACAACCGAATCTTGATCAATCAAAATATGTTTGCCTGAAAGTTTCTGCTGCTATGAGTGGAGAAGAAAGATTCTTCAACTCACATAGCCGTTTTCTGAAAATATAAGAAAAACCAACCAAAATTAGAGAAAAATTTCATAATCATACAAATATATAAATAATTTTTTTACAACAACCTTATAATAATAAATTAAAATTACTTTTTCTGAAAAGTAGAAGAAAAACAAACCATAATTAGAAGAAAATTTAATACTCATAAAATATATAAATAATTTTTACGATAAATCTCATAATAATAAATTAAGGGGCCTTTATTGGTTTAATGGTTTGTAAATCCATATAAGATTTTGAAATCTTTATTGATTTTAAAGTCAAGACATATGAATTTTAAAATAACATGTGTTTACCTACGGATATGAATCTTTCAATTTTTCACTTTCAAATCGATACAAATCCATTTAAAATATACAATGGATTTTGAAATCAAATAATAAATCATTTAACGAATAACACATGATTTTAAATAGTATTTACAAATTAATGAAGGAATAGCAAGTGATCTTGACAAAAAAATTAAAATCAAAGATCCAATAACACATGATTTTATGGTGGATTTACAAATCAACTAAAATCCATGAACCATAAACCCCCTAAAATTCCCTTTTTTAAATTTAAAAGAATACATGTTTTACCAATATAATGAAGTTGAAGATAGGATGGTGTTTTTGAAGAAAAAATGTTTTGTTTGTTGAGAAACTATGAGACTACTTATTTGTTTATGTAAAGTTCAATATTTTAAAAACAAATTCCTTTAGGATTAGAAATTTTAACTATGGAAGTTTATTCTTTTTAAGAATTAGTAATTGTAATTTTCTTATATAATTTTCATTTTCTGAATAATGGTAGTTAAGTATCTTTTTGTATAGTTTTCTTATAATAGTTCTTAACATTTTTTAAAAATTTTTTGAGACGTGGCACAATCTGGAATCCATAAAAATGACATGTGTCACGATCTTGTGAGTTACTAACTTTTAAAACTATACTTTATATAAATTTTCTTAATTATGGAAGTTTATTCTTTTTCATAATTAGTAATTTGTGTAATTTTCTTATAGAATTTTCATTTTTTGAATAATGGTAGTTAATTATCTTTTTGTATAGTTTCCTTATAATAAGTTTTGACATTGTATTTCATTTTTGACACGTATCACAATCTGGAATCCATAAAAGTGACATATGTCAAGATCATGTGAGTTACTAACTTTTAAAACTTTACTTTATATAAAAATATATACTAATGCCCCGGAATATCCATCAATATCCTTTTTAATTCTGGTATTTTATTAATCTATACCGAAACCGAAAACTTCTCCCACTTCAAAACATCACTAAACGGTAAAATATATAACTCTGAGATAAGAACCGATACACATTCACCAGCAACTGAAGGGTGATTGGCAAAGTGGCGAAGGGAGGAGTAGATGAAAGCAAATGAAGTGGGAGCTGAGAGCGGAGAGAAAAAGCTATGAGCAGAAAGCGAAAGCTGAGAGCGATAAGTAGGAGCTGACAGCGGAATTTGAGAGCGGTGACTAAAAAAATTTATATTTTAAAAAATTTAAAGTAATTTATTTGAAATTATAATATAGTTTAAAAGCTAAACAAAAATTATAACAAAATAGTTTGAAACAAAATAACAACCACATAAAATCTATCGACCGTTTCTTCATATTTGCTCTGCAATGTTGTTACGAACACCCGCCATATATGCATCACATGTAGGTACATATCTCTTCTTTGAGTTTCTTCTTCATCGTCATCTGGAACTGACAAATTAACCACTTCAATTTCCATTTGTTCGTACTCTTACACTGATAGTCGCTACGACAATCTTACACTGCGTTTGTAGATCATACGTGCTGGATTTCTGATGATGGCAAATTTTCCCTTCCACACTCCAAAAGTTTGTTCAATCACCGAACGCGGAGAAGAATGACATTTATTATACGTTTCATTCTCATTCGTAGGTGGTCGTCCTCGTCACTAGTGTAGATGATATCGAATCCTGCGATATAGAGCAAGATACCCTTTCTTGTTAGGATAACCCGAATCAACAAGAAATTTTTTCCTTTAGGTGGAGTTGGAAAATATTCATCATTTTGTGCACAATATGTCAATATCTTCGAATCGTGTGCTCGTCATGGTGTCCCCACATATGTTTATATGAACTCCATATTGAAGTTATAAATCGCAAACACGTTCATGGTGGGATGTTGCATTTGTAAGTTCCAATATTTTTTTATTTTGTGGCTTCCAACTTGCACTGACACATGAGTACCATCAAGAGCTCCGATGCAAGCATTGAAAAACAGATAATATCTTCTATCAGAAGACAAAATGGGATTTACATGAAGAAGTTCGTTTTCCTCAGGCTTTATAATGTCTTGAGACATACGAACAAGTGCATCCAAAACTTCATAAAACTTTCTATTCATTGTCTTTGGAATGCGTTGATAATATGTTGCAATTGTTCGTTGAACTTCATATACAACCGTCTGAAGAAACATCGCAACAACCTCTTTTAATCCACATTCGAGTGATTCTCGTAGTCCATAATCATTCTTCCAAATACTACACAAACGCCGAAAAGTTTTTTGATTGCATTCACAGAGTTTCAGAACATTCTTGATCGTGACCATTTATTTATTATTTGCATAGTATGACGCTATCCACGACCACGATCAATTCTCATCAATTGTCTGTCTCGGTTTGGAACCAAGCATTCATTCTCAATCAGCAATGAAATTACTTAAGCAAATTTTGGTAATACCAAATAGCTACTTCCTACAAAAAAAAAATCATTTAAAAAAATCATAACAATAACTATTAAATAAGGCAAAAAAACAAAATATATAAAAAAAATGGACAAACATTTATTTATAAAATAGTAATGTATTTATTTCGTTATTAGAATAGCAAATGTATAAAAAAATTATATTTATTATTCTCGAAAAACACAAAATAAACTAATAAACCCCCAAAAATAATCCAATTAGCAAATAACGAAAAGTAAAACCAGAATTATGAAGAGTTGGCAACTAAAAAAAAACATGATTATTAGAAAATAAAGAAAAACCACACTTCCATGCTACGATCCTAATTAAATGTCGCCCAATCAATTTTTCATGTTTTTCGCTCAAGAAATTTAATCTTCTCCACCTCATTCGGTAATAACATGAAGATCTGACGACCATTTTCTAAAAGAATATTGAAATGAAAGGAAAACTATAATGAAGAATTTACCGTCAAAAGAGTAGATTGAGAAGAGTGAAAAAATTCTTAGATTTATGTCTAATATTTGTAAAAAATATTAATAGTATATTTTAATCTAAATTTTTTAACTTAAAAATTCAAAATTAAATATCAAATGAGATTTTTATTCGAATCCAAGATTTTCTCCACTACACTTTTCGTCAAACGAGATCTTAGGTTTTTAAAAAAATTAAATAAAAAATTATAGGTATTTTAAATTTTGCAGCGTTAAAACTCTTTATATTATAGCGAAAGCTGAATATATTCACACGTGTGAATAAACAAAAAAAATTGTGATTGGCGTTAAAATAGTCCAGGATTCACCCAACCACTACCTAAACTTGATAACAATCAAGCTTTTCGTGACCGCTCGGACAAATACAAAACCGGCATTTTGAAACACCTTAAGTCATTTTTCTCTATTTTACACTTAGGCGTTTTCGACAATTTTCAAATTTTCTTAACATTCTCAGCATTCGTTCTTTAAATTCGACAGAAACATGCATAAACTGAATTATTAGGATTAAAATAGAGATTCTAATACAACATCGATTTTATTACTAGACCTTAACATAAATCCGAACATAAACTACCCAAAAATCCATCATAAATCCACCATCCTTCCCTTCTTTGCCTTAGTTCTCACGAGCTAGTTCAGCAACAAGTATCATTATCAAATTCCTTAGTGGAGCGGTCGTCCCGTCTCACCAAGCCATAGTCATAGAATTACAATCAAACACTTCGATTCACATAGTAAAAAATGCAAGTCATTTACTTTCATATTTCCAAATTCGTCTAGTGATTGTACGATCAGCCATACTAAATCAACAAAACCATAATGCGCGTCTTACTTATTCACCATGACAAGCAACATGCACAAACATCAAAGACAAGGAATCTAATGCAAGAATACAACTCCAGACTTAGCCACGGTCACGCATTCACCTCGGATTCACAGACTTAGGTTTTCTGACACCTCTTGATGCTTAATCCTCGACAGATCTACAGTTCCCTAGACGGATCTGATGTTTTCCACGACAGATTTACAGTTCCCTCGACGATCTACGGTTTTTCCTCGACAGAAACCATCGATCTCCCACGATAAACAAGTAACACCGATCAGATCATCTTTCCCTCGATGATACTTAAACGATTTATCGATAAACACAAAGTCGTATCGAAACTTACCTGAATACTTCGACAATCGTCCACAGATCCCTGATGCCGAATGTAAGTTCCTCGACAAATCTCCACAGTCTGTCGCGATACCTCGACATAAACATTTAACAATGATTACATCATCATTTCGTTCAATGATATTTTACAAAGATATTGATAAACACTAAGTATATCGATACTTACCCGAATTTCACAACAGATCTTCGCTAAACCACGCCAATCCTCGATCGCGAATGACAAATCTTCACTGTTCTTCGACGATCGGCAGGAAAACTTGACAGAATCTCACTTAGGGTTCTTTCGGAGTTTCTAAGTGTTTTAGGGTTAAGGGGCGATCATAAGACTCTTGATAACTTAGGGTTTTGCGATTATTTACCCTAACAATCACCCTAATCGTCGAACCATGGCTGGGCCTAACCATTGGGCCCAGTCTTGACACTTGGTCCATGATTCTTTGACGTTGGTCTATCGATCCACGACGCTGGCCCGTGAATCTTCGATATTGGCCCATGATTCTACGATGTCGGCCCATGAATCTTCGACGATTTTCGAATCCATCCGAAGATTCCTTATTTTTTTCGGATATTATCCACTTTATCCGTACCTTAGCCGTTTCCGTCCGAAGATTATCTATTACTGTCCGAACATTGCCATTTCTGTCCGAACATTCCATTTTTGTCCGAACCAATCTTGTCCGAACGTGACTCACTCGACCAATCACGCGGATTTCTCGCAATTCCATGTCCAGACTTAGTTTTCCTCGATTATTCGGATCATTCGTCGACCAGCTTCGACCAAATTCACTTTTCTTCGACGATCCTCGGACCGTCCTTGATGATTCTCAACGTTCCTCGACGGAATCATCAGAGATGGGTGTTACACATTTCCTCATCATCTGTGTAATCTAAATCGTCCGGTAGATTTTCATAAACCAGAATATCTTTGTTCATTTCTTTCCAGTGGTTTACAGGAACCAGACCGTGTGATTTGCCAGCGAAGAAAGAGAGTGTTGTACGAGAAATTGGATCGAAACCGCCGGTTAAGTTGTTGATTTCTCCGGTCAGTAATTTGATTTCAGGAAACTGAACGTCTTTCTCTAAATTGTATAATTCTTATATAATAATGGAACTGGAAAATAGCTTCTTTACGTACCATTACCATGTTGCCCTGTGACCCTGTAACCATGTGGTCAGACCGTGCTTTAGTGTTTAGAGGACCTAAGCAAAATAAAATGTAACTTTTGTTTACAAACTAGACCAAAATCCGAATCATACGTTAATGATTAAATTATACAGGAACAGCTTACTTAGTCATGGCAAGACAACACATCAAGTGATCAAACCCATCACTTGTGTTCCAATACGGATATTTCTTGGAAAATATCTGGACATAGTCAGCGATGACACATTCCAAGACAGCCTTATCTCGAACAACCGGGTCAAAAAGATGGTGAAGGATCATGACAACACTAAAAGGTAAGAGAAGTAGACATGAGCCTTGTTAGGATCTCGGGTGCGGTACTTTAAGGACATCGTTTTCCATAAAGTTTAGGAACAGTCCTTCCATTGAGTATGTCTTTACAAAGACCATAGTGAATATCGGTGGATCTACTTCTTCGTATACGTAGATCTTGAATATCTTCTCCATAAGAAGATAACTTCTGCCACAAGTAAACAGTATCAATAAAGGGTAACTTCTATGACAAATAAACACATACATATATACTTTTACCGGTGAAAAGCATAAGGGTTCCGATAAATGTCCCCATGAGGGACATCTCAGAGACGATGTAGTAGAATTAGAGTTTGATTGAGCTTCTATGATTAACGCCCTTGTGGTTGCTAATTCTGCTTCTACTTTCTCGTCTCTTTTCCAATATCCATAACCTGGATTTGATCTGTTTCTCTTCATTTTTTCCTTGAAAATACAAGGAATTAACCACATTAGACATCAATTACATGTTTGAAACAGTCATAGCCTAAATCGACAAACGGGAAGAAAGATGGATACCGCGATGAAGGTGGAGGAGAAGGAAGATGTCCATAGTGAAGAAGAAGTTGAAAACAAAAAGATAAGAAGATAAATTTGACCCTTTTTGCTATGAAAATTGCATAGACTACAGCGAAAGTGGCATATGCCAATAGTAAGGCGTTCAAGTATTTCGGGATGTAACCTCTCATACCTTTAATTCCCTTTCTAATTCGTATTCCATTATTGTGTTTGTGTTTGTATCAATATTCTGGAGAACAAGTGTAAGTTTCTCATAGCAAGAATTTTGATTTAATATATTAAGATATATAAATTTATTTATTTAAAAATTGGTGTAGTAGATTTCATATAAATTTTTTTGAATTTTAAAATTATAGTCTAAATAAATATTTCAAGATTATATACAAAAATTTTAATAATGAAAAACGAGAGAGTGAGAGGTGCAAGAAGTTTTTTTTTTTTGAGATTTTTGTTTTAGAATATTAAGAAAAACCGAAGGAAAAGAAAAAATAAAGAGCAATTCTCCAAAATACCATAGTTTTATGCTTTTTGGGCCAAAATTACCACATGGGCTAGCATTTCCCATTAGTAACATTTATGATTCAAGGAATTGACTAAATTGCCCCTGGCTGAAACAAACGGAAACACGCGATATCGTCGTTGTCGTCGGTCTCTCATCACCGAAACTTACCTAATCGATCTGGCCATCTCTCCCCGGTCTCTCATCACCGTCGCCGATCTCACGTCGCCAGTGTTACGTCGCTGGTCTATTATCAGCGGTTTGGATCTCAATCGAGTAAAGCTTCTCCGGTTTGGAACTTACTTGCTTCCGTCTTTTTTTTAAGGTAAAACTCGATTTCCATGAACGAGCCTATCATGAACTCAATTATGATTTCCATGCTTTCTTCCTAAGCTCAAGAAAACATGATTTCAAATTCAATGCTCGAATTATGATTTCAATTTCAATTTCCTAACCTCGAATTATGATTTCAATGCCGAGCTCGAATTTTTTTCAAGTTGTTTGAAATTGTAGCTTCGCAGTTAGTATATAAATGCTAATTTTCTCTTTAGCTAGATTCAACAATTTTTTAGCTTCTAATACTACTACAATTCCAATTTTGGGTTCTTAGTTAGTATCTTCTCAATTATGGCTTCTTTTGTGTGTGTGTGTGTCTGTGAGTGTGTTTGTGTGTGTGTCTCTGTGTGTTTGTGGTGTGTTTGTTTGTCTGTGTGTTTGTATGTGTGTCTGAGTGTGTGTTTGGGCTGTGTGTTCGTGTGTGTGTGTGTGGGTGTATGTGTGTCTGGATGTCTGTTTATGTGTGTGTCTGTGTGCGTGTGTGTGTGTGTGTTCGTGTGTGTGTGTTCGTGTGTGCGTGTGTTTGTCTGTATGTATGTGTGATTTAGGATGAAGTATACGATTTAGAATTTCATTTGTTGAATTTCACAGTTGGAAACACAAAATGGATTTCAAATCGAAATCCACTTTTTGTCTTCTTGTTTTTCAACTTCTTCAGGGTCTTCTTGTCTCTATTGCTATTTAACCCACTTTGATTAGCTGTATTAGTTGATATGAGCTTTGGTAATGTTGAAAATAAAGATGTTAGCTAGTTTTGTTTAATTTTCTAATTTTCTAATTTTGTTTATAAAGATGTGATTAGATAGAAAGACAAAAACAATAGCATTTGTATGCAATTAGTGTGTGTGTGCGTTTGTGTCTGTGAGTGTGTCTGTGAGTGTGTTTGTGTGTATGTATGTGTGTGTTTGTGGTGTGTTTGGTGGATCTAATAGAAATAAAACGTGTTCAACGAAATGTCTATGAGAATATGCATAGTTTGTGTGTGTGGGGTTTTCTCCATTGCTAAATGTCGAGCTCATTGTGTTTCTGCTTCTAGTTGTTTGAAATTGTGGACTCGTAGATAGTATCTAAATGCTAAACAATATTCTCTTTATCTTAAGAGATTCAACAATTATTTAGCTCCTAATTCTACTACATTTTAGGTTATGTTTGAAATTGTGGCTTCTCAGTTAGTATCTTCTCAATTGTGGCTTCTTTTGTTCCTCAGTCGATGAATCATAAACAGTTCAACTCAAGACCACTTCAGTCTATGAATCATGAACATTTCAGTTCAAGACCACCTCATGGCTTTTACTACTGATTGAAGACTTTAGTGGTTAAAGTTAGCTTAACTAGATATTTGTGTGTTCACTCCTTGGGTTCGTTTCAAGCATAGTAGTATAGTTTTTTGGTGTAATCCTTAGTGAAGCGAACTACGAATACATCAAGGAAGTAAAAAACACCCTCACTGATGTAGAGTTCCAAAGGATCAGAGACTCATTCTTAGGACCAATTATGAAGGTTAGCACAAGGGGGTTGACAATGTCAGGGAAGATGGTACATTGTTTGCTAAGTAGGAGTTTGATAACATCGAAAGAGAATGAGATCTGGTTTCAATTTTGAGCACAACCTATGAGGTTCTCGATAAGAGAGTTTCTTATGGTCACATGAATGAAATGTGATGAATGGGAACCTGATGAAGGTGCTTTTTATGATCAACATGACTGGGCAAAGACAGAAGGTGGGCACACATTAGAAGACCTTATTTAGATTCTGAGAGAGACTCACGCAGACGCAGGAGATGAGAGGTTCTCCTTAGTTATGTTGGTTCTTATTGATAGTATACTGCTTTAGAGACACAAGTACTACAAATTCCCTGCGAAGAATCTAAAGATTGCCCAAGATGCTGGTGTACTGGTTGAGTATCCGTGGGGAAGGGAAGCTTACAATCTCCTGCTGAAATCGATAAAGAAAGTTGTTCCATCAAACCTGAAAAAGGCAAAGTATGATATACACAGTTATCCATTGGCGTTAAACATGTGGATACTCGAGTCTATACCGGTGTTACAAACAGCGTTTAGTAGAGTTAGTCTCATAGAGCAACATAACGCATTCTTGTGTGAACGATACACACACATTGCTACTCCAACAATTGCTTAGGTGGAGAGCATGGAATCATCAGATCAGGTGAGTTTTGTCAAACCAAAAAAATGAATATGCTCTTAGCTTTTAGGAAGGATTTTTAGTAATTTAGGAAGATATTGATAAATCATTTTTTTTATGCAGCTAAAGGTGATTTGCATCTTACCTCCAATACCTGATGATCCAGAAGATGGAGTCTTGTTGGAAGACACAGATGATGCAGATCTTAGTTTGATGGTGGAGTTATTAAACAAATTTTACAAGATGACAGCTGAAGATTGGAGAAAAGGATCACTGGATGTTGGGGATGTGATTGAACATGTTGCTATGAATTCATATCAGTTTTGTGCCAAGGAGAGAGCCAGACCATCTTCTTCGGGTGAGTCGCTTGTCTCGATGATGAACAATCTATACAAGATTTTTGAAGACGGTTTCAGAAATGTCAACAACCATTTATCAAAAATAGAGGATAAGCTGGGAATATATGGTAAACTAACTTGTTCTAAGTACGCTTGAGGACTTTGATGATTTTCCTTACAATTAACAATTAACCGTTTGCATTTTCTGTTGTAGCAGCATAACAGAGATGATGGAATCTCTCTATTTAACAATTCCCCAACTCAAAACTTCAACACAGATACCTTCAACACAGATACTGGGATCCTTCCATCTAACGAATCTCCAAATGAACAAGATACAATTCCAGTGACTCATAATTCAGAGACTCAGAATACTACGAAGGCGACACAAGAAGAAGATCCTACCGTTGACTTAATTCAGAAGCTCAATTCACCAGATGAGGTAAAGACAATATTCATAAAAATATTCTTAAACAATTGAAAACACATGGGGAAAAAGAACTGACTCTAACAATTACTGTCAAATGTTTGAAAAGATGAACAAGGATGAGAGAAATACCGGTACACAAACACAAGAAGTAACCCAGAAGCTCGATTCTACTACTGAGGTAAGATTTCCTGATTTTTTCCTTATTTGTTAAATGTATGAAAGTCTTCTTAAACATATACTAAAAACTTTTTTTATTTGTAGGTTGATACAGAAAATGTTACTCATAGATGTGGTGATGATGATGGTATGAATCAAAATGAAGAAGATAATAATCAACATCATAATGTGGACGAAACCAACAAAAATCTAGAGGTTAGGTTTCTGTGTTTTATTGAAAACTAAATTTAGAGGAAGCTAAAATAGATCCTTATTGCAGAGAGATAATATTGAGGATGGTGTGGATCAAAATAATGATGTAGAAGAAGACAATCAACATCAGGAGGTGAGCTTTTACATTTTTTTGAGATTTTATGTGTGTATTTTAGCATCTTTTCAATTGACATTAACTTGTGATTTTTGTTCTTGTAGATTGATAGAGATGATAACATTCATTCCCATCCCCTACATGTACTGAAACACCATCACTCTCTCAGTTGCTAGTAGTGCCAGAGCTGATGGAAGAAGTTGAAGCTAAATACGAAAACAAATGGAGGAAAGGAGTAGTGCGAGCAATTCTTAAAACACGCATCCGTGTTTTAATGCATGACTTGGGCAAAGAACATGATTTTAAAATAGAAGACATATGCTACCTGCTGGGAGAGAAAGAAGGTGAACAGGAACCAAAAGAGAAGGTAAGTATGAACAATATCCTCTAAATACTTTTAGATAAACAACATTGTTTGCTTTTTGACGTTTTCTTACTTTTTTATGTTGCATAAAGAAAAAAGTGAGAAGGATGTGAAGTCACAAACTAATGAGCCAACGTTTGATCTTAAATGTTTTACTCCACCCGAGGTTTGTTAAAAGACATCTTACTTTTAGGAAGACCTTCTGAACACAGATTTATTTGGTGGCATGTTCTTTAAAAACCATTATTGTGTATGTGATATCTTCGAAGTGTTTTTTACAAGACATAACTGTATCGTTTCTTGTGTTGCAGTAGAAGTATTTGATGTAATTCATTATAATGTGCAGAGTTTTCTTAAATATTGATTTCAGGAAAAAAAAGAAGAAACGGTGTAAGGAAGTTAATAATGTTGTTCCAGCGAAGAAACAAAGAATTGACGATGAACAACAAGTTCCAAGGCGGAGCACCCGGCTCATAACTCCATCAATGCAAACCATTGCTCCATATAGAGCACCAAGAAACCCTGCAACAACTGCTATACATCCGAAATTCAACCCTTTCCTGTCTCCAACTCTCAACAATATGGAAGAATTGAGTGATTGGAAAAGCTTAAATATCAAACAAGGGTTAGTGTGATGTTTTAACGCTTCTTTTATATTTCAAAAGTAGATTTTCTATCGAAAAGTAAGATAAATCGTTTCTAATATTTGCAGAGTGATCACTGATACACAATTATTAACTCCACACTGGTTTGACGTGGTAGAGAAACTAGAGGCATATCTTCAAGAAACGGTATTTTATACTCACTGTAAAATATTGCATCTGTTTAGCATCGAAAGATCAATAGTAATTTGGATCAGAGATTCTGTATTTGTTATTATCAGAAAAGTTATGGGTTTGTTTGTTTTCATTCATTATGTTTATTTTATGCTTGAATATATTCATGTTTGTATTAGAAACATACACTGATTACTTGTTTTGAATCTTGTAAAAAACAGCATGTCGATGCAGGATTAGGAGTAATTTGGCTCAGAAAGAATCAAGACCCAGTCTACTTCCATAACAAGAGGCTCCCAAAGTTAGCCTTTGTAGGAATTAGCTTCCTCAGAAGACTGAGTGAATGCTACAAGTATTTCAAGATGTCAGATCCATATATAATAGAAAGGAATATTTTTTAGAAAGAGTTTCATGAATATTTAGGAAGCTGTTTTTTTATTTTAGGAAGGTATTCTTAAAATTTAGGAAATGTTTAATAAACACAAAATCCTTATAAAAAAATCAAACATGGCATGAAACCAATATGCCATGCTTCTCATACTTCTCAAAAAACACTAAATACTTACAAAAAAAAATCAGGATAGACAAAACATTTTAAACCAGGTTTATTTGAATTTAGGAAGAGCTTCATAATATTTAGGAAGGTGTTTTTTAATTTTAGGAAGTATTCTTAAAACTTAGGAAAGGTTTAATAAATATTTAGGAAGCTGCTTCAAAAGTTTAGAAAGACCTTTCAAAAGGTTCGGGTACAAAAGAAAAATGTTGGGCATTCGCGTCCACGGAGATTCAAACCCAGGTTTATAGTGATTTTGGAGAGTGTGTAACCAATATGTCATCTTTTTCATTCATGTATTCCCTAAACTTAATTATATATATATATATACATTAAACAATAAGTCAATTTTAAAAAAAAAAATATTGGGCATTCGCGGCCAAGGAGACTCGAACCCAGGTTTATAGTGTTTTAGGAGAGTGTGTAACCAATATGTCATGTTTCTCATACATGTATTTCCTAAACTTAATTATATATATACCTTAAACACTAAGTCAATCTTAAAAAAAAAAAAGATTAGGATGTGTACAAGCAAATCAGTATCCATCATTAAATCATAAACACAAATGTAGTTATATCTGATACATGATAGGAAAAAAAATGTTTAAAAACATTTAAAAACATGTTTATTTGAATTTAGGAAGAGTTTCATAAAATTTAGGTTGGTGTTTTTTAATTTTAGAAAGGTAGTCTTAGCAAAATATATAGATAAGAGATGAAGATGTTCACAAAATCAAACCATTATCCATCACTAATAATATGAATTAATATGTGATACATTAAGGCAAAACACAAAAATGAACATTAAAAACACAATTTAGGAATAGTTTCATATTATTTAGGAATGTGCTTTTGAAATTTAGGAATGCTTTCCTTTATATGTTGTTTAGGATTAGAAACCAAGAACTTGTGTATAACCAATAATTTGAGTATACACTCAAACAAATTTAGTTGAAACCACTAATTTAAGCCACATTATCTTATTGGGTCGTCCTCAGCGACATGATCTACAAAAAAGATTTGATAAATGTTAAAAACGTTTCACAAAAAACTGTCACGTATTCAACATAAAACTTTAAAAAGGAAATGAATGTATACAAGATACCTTTAACAATTAATCACATCGCAACTCTCCACGTACTCTTGTTGTGTCCTCCTCTACCACATCTGCTACACTTGTGACTCTGAGACTTTGAACCCGGTACACCAAACTCTCCAACAGAGCGCAATCTCTTTTTTGGTGGTCTACCACTGCTTGGTTTACTCCCTGGAGGTGCACATAAGAATCCAGTTACAGAATCAGGGAAAATCCAATTATTTTCGTCTCCATTTGGGTGTATGCTTTCACCGTATGCTTTAGCCCATGTCTCTGTCAAGTAGCAATCATGAACGAGCTTATTTTCATCCATATTTGAACGTTTCACAGCAGCAATGGCATGAATACAAGGTATTTTGTCAATGTCAAAAACACAACAGCTACAATGTCTGTTCTTTAGGTGGACAATAAACTTGTTCATGTTATCCTTCACCTCAAACTCGTCTTGATTGACTTGGAAGACGTCAAGTTTCATTACATCTGGGAACCTTAACACTAACTTATCCACTACTTTTGGCGTGACAAGCTTGTTGTGTTTAGCAGCCATTTCACGTCTTTCATGAAACCACGAAGTCAGCGTTAACAGGATTGTCTCAAGAAGGAAAAGTACCGGCAACTCCCGTGGTCCTGTCAACATTGAATTAAACAACTCTGCAATGTTTGTTGTCATCATATTGTAACGGTTTGAAGGAGCATAAGAACGAGTCCACTTTCTGAAACCAGCTTCTTCTAAATATGTGGCCAACTTAGGATTTGCAATTTGTATATCTCTGAAACATGTAGCAAACTCTTGATGAGTATAAGCATTAGCTGCAGATTCAAAAAGTGGCAAACACGAATCACCTTTAAACTTGACTTTAATGTTGTTTTCGAGATGAAATCTGCAGATTCCGTGGCGTGAAGCTGGATACAAGTATAAAAGTGCTTTCGCAATAGATGGAGAACGGTCAGAAACAAACACCAAATCTTGTGCATCATGTATGATACAACACATGCACCTAAAAACCCAATTCCATGACTTGTCATTTTCAGAATCAACAATAGCAAAGGCTATCAGATATAAGTGATAATCTCCATCCTGTGTTGTTGCTACTAACAACGTTCCCTTGAATTTTCCCTTTAGGAAGGTACCATCAACAGCAATAACTCTCCTCATTAAAGCAAAACCTCTGAATGACAGGCCAAATGCAATAAAAACGTATTTGAATCTAGCATGAGGATCTAACTCAAGATAAAACACTGATCCTGGATTTTTTTCATTAGCCATTGATATATTATGGTTTTCACCCACTTTTAACCATGATATAAGTCCTTTTTGTTGAGTCTTTTCTTTAGTTTTAGAGTCTTTCAGGTTCTTTTCAAGCTATAGGCGCATATGGAGCTAATTTGGAATATTGGAAGCTTTTGAAGCAATCTGGATTGAAGCAGTTCGGGAACAAGCCAAGCATCGATCGACACCTGAGAAGCATCGATCGACACCACCCCTTTTGGAGAGACACGACCAAAGAACCTAGCATCGATCGATACCATTTACAGTATCGGTCGATGCCAGTGACCAGAACACGAAACAAACCCGAAGATAAACCAGAAGCTTTCCTTATTTTTTGAGATAACTCCAAAAACGTTTTGATTATCTAATAATTAGGTTTTTGAGCCTCTTAGAGATGAGACTGGTTTTTGAGGAGATAAAGTTTTTCTGCAATTGAGTTTTTGGGAGAAAAAATCTTGAACCTGTAATTGAGTTTCATTTTATTATATGATATCTATTCTATTCATGATGTTTATTGCATTCACCATGTCTGAGTAGATTCCCTGTTAGGATTAGGGTTACTTAAAGGTATTTGATGAATTACTATATCTGAATTAATTGTTAGGGAATAATCTATAGAGCTTTTCACCTAGACTTGAGATTAATTCTTATTCTAGCCTCGTGAACTAGAATCTGATGTTAGGTTGTTTGATTGGCACGAAAGTGTTATTGATTGCCTGATCTAGTGTTTGGTGAGCAAAAGCCCTATTCGCAAAGAAATTTGGTTTAGGGATTTTGTGAACAATTGAATGTCATCAGTGATGAAGGTATCACTTCAGTCAACAGATCTTCTAGAAGCGCTGAGAAAGTATGGTGAACACACGGTTGCCAAAGCCATATCATCCTCAAACCAGTGGACAAGTAAAGTCTCCAACAGACCAGATCAGAGAATCCTGGAAAAGACAGTTGGTGCTACCGGAAGGATTGGGCGCTGAAACTCGACAACGCTCTTTGGGCTTACAGAACCGCGTTCAAAACGCACTTGGTACCACCCGTTCCACTTGCTGTATGGTAAAGCTGTCATCTATCCGGTTGAGATATGAGCACCAAAGCAGCCTGGGCTACCAAACTTCTTCTGAATTTCGACCATCAAGGTCTGATGGCTACAATACGTGCGGCGATTGTTTCAATTGAATGAGTTGGGATGAGATTCAGACACTTCACATAATGAGAACTCTAAGCTTGGGTAGAAGGAAAGGGACCAAACAGCTATCATAGACAAGAAGATTCCTTTCATCGTCACTTTTGAGGCAAATGGACAGGCTACTCTGTACAACTCTCGTTTTACAGCTGTTTCCATGGAAATTGCGACTCGATCGTTGGTCAGGTCGCCTTCACGATCAAGGAAGTCTGCCACACGTGCCAGTAGTGTGTTGCGAGTGCTGAAGGTAAGGAGTTCACTGTCATGGACAGAAAGTGAACACTATTGGGCGAAAGCCACCATTCCGATGGCCACATTGTGGCTCTGGTGAGCACCAGGCTGCCTGACTGATCTCCATAGTCAAGCTAATGACATTAAACAAGCGCTTAGTGGGAGGCAACTCACACCGGTGGAGTTCGTACATTAGTTTTTTATTTTGATTTGTTAGCTTTTGTTTTTTGTCTTGTGTGTTTCAAACGTGGAACCCAGGTCCGGACAGATCGCATCGTCGGATACATTGGAAAAACGAGGATTATGCCTGATATGCTAAAGACATCAGATATTACCACTTACTGTAATCGATCGTTACTCCAGACACCCAGGGTAGGTTTTTCTATAAAAACCCTCGGCCCCCAGAACATTCTCTATTCCATCAATAATCGCTCGGCGCCTGTACTTCTCTCACCCACTCGCTCTCATCAAATTGTTTCGATCTTCATCGTGTTGTCTTCGATATTTAGATCCCTATTCCACTCGGATTTTTCCCACATATACAATTCATTACTGCATCCTTCGATGCTAACAAGGTTAAATATACTCGATTTCCCTCCTTTTAAACTTTTAACAAATCGGTTTATGAACGTTGTCGTCTGTTGTCAAATTTCACTATGTTTCATGTCCTTTTAAGCTTCTAAGAGGATGAAATTGCTATGTTAGGGTTAGAATGGCTTATCATAGAGATGGAATAGCATAGAGGAAGTTCGAGTTTTAGGTTGATAGAGTGGAAATTGCGCCGCCTGTCAGGAAACTGTGGTGCTTCATTACGAATTTAATCGATCGAATACCTGCCGCTTAGTATCGATCGATACCCTGCACTTAATGGTTTAACCGTCTGTGAATTGAATTGTGAAAAATATAACTGAATGAACCTTTGTATCGTCGACACCTATGCTTATTCTGTTACGTATAACTGAATTGGACATTCTGGTTTTGTCGTTTTGATTTTCTCAGATGGCTCCCCGCCAAAGAAGGCACGACGGGTATGATTCGTTGCATCGTGATGGACGCAGCATATTCGGGTCAGCCCGTGGTCAGGGGTATTGTTGCGCCGATTCTCCACTGAGAAAAGTCACGCGCCAAGATTCTCTGTAAGAAAAAACTCACTAACAAAAGATGCCTTAAGCACCAAGCCTTCCAGACATTTTTGGGCTATGATCCATTTGACAGAAATTAAGAAACAAAGATCCGTCGATGAAAAAGGTTCGTAACATTCTGTAAGACGCGTGAGGCTGCCGATATTCATGGCGGGAACAAAATTCCTCGACAAATTGAAACCTTTAAGCTGTCTGTTGATGAAAGTAATAAAACTTATAGTAAATATTTTCATTTCAGAACCCTCACACACCTAGTTCTTGTAAATGAAAGTTACGGAAATAAGAAGTCTCTAATAATAATAATACATACATGTTTGTTGACACGTACGATTGAACTGGCGTTGAAAGGTACACAGTCGCAGGTGATGTTACTGGTTACTGTGTTGGGACGATGAGCCGGCAAACAAAGTTCCAATTATTGTCCAAACAAGAAGTTCGTTCGATGTTCACTGTTTGGTTTTGAAGCTTTCTAAGATCGTTCGCAAATGTTTGACTGTGCAAAAATGTTTCAACATTTGAAGTTTCGGATTTAAAAAGGGAGTGAAGCCGATAAAAACTGTACTATAAAAATACTAACTCTCACTTAACGCAACTTGCCACATATTGAAGTACAATTAAATTTATTTATTAATACAGCCCATCTTCGGAGAAAAATTATATTATGTAGTGATACTATATACAAAATAAAAATTCTTTAATTAAAGTCGCGAGACATCTTATAAATCTGACCTACATAGAATATATATATAACTTTATAGATGCTTGTGATATTATAATTTATTTTATGTAAAAATATCCTATAATCCATGATTCATGACGGCGACCAATACCATTCAAATAAATTCATTGACACCAATATTAGAACAGCAAAATAAAATATAGTTTTTTAAGAGACAAAACGACAATAATAGGTTTTTTTTTATAACCGGATTTACAAAACAACGTTAGCAATATAGTTTATTCGATTTTTTTTTTCGTAGTTTAGTCCGATAACTTGGAAAAATATAAACTTTTTTCCATTTTTTTTTTTTTTTAAAAATAGGCTTAACACAATTATTTTTCTCAAAAGTAAAGTTGAATCGGAAAAACTAATTTGAAAAAAAAAGAGATAACTTTATGTTTCTTCAAAACTGATAATTGAAGAAATGTAAAGTAATAAAAACGTGAATTAATGCACCCTCATCTTCTGGGCAAAAAATTGAGCATTTGATTACGGAAAATAATCCAAGCAAATGAAGACCTGAGAAGAAGAGCAATACTTAACTTTCTTCGGCCGAGAAAAAGAAACCCATATGCCTCTTTTTTTTTTTCTCGGGAAAAACCAAAACAGAACCTCTCAATTCCTCAGAGAGACCAAACGTTTAAGAGATTGAGAACTCTTGAGGAGAGAAAAAGAAGAAAGAAGAAGAAAGAGACAGCTTTTAATGTAGTGTTCATACAATATATAAAAGATAACAAAATCTTAAATAATATATCTTTTAATATCTAGGCAGCCGGAAATGAATTAAATTGATGTGGGGGTCATGTGACTTCCTTTCTTTCTTTCTAGTCTTCGTTTTATGCTTTAAAATCATAAAAATAAGTGGTCGTAAATTTGATGATTTTTCAGAACCATAAAAAGACACGGGCGTTGATCTAGTATTACCAGCAAGCGTTCGGGTCAGCCTTACAGGCGCGAACCGGTGGTGGAAGGCGGTGAACGCGTACCCTGTATGGAAGTCTCGGCCCGTTGGTACCAGTGCGCCGAAGTAATCTGTATTGCCAGAGTTAGTATGTTTGAGCTGATGTTAGTTCTCTGCACCGCCGCGAGTCACACAGTTCCAAGACGAGTGGAAAGCGTTTTGTGGTTTTCATGTCTAGCACCCGGAGTCATCACACTGTGCCAGTCTTGACTCATGATCGATGTAGCATGAAGTCATTGAGGGTGGTTTCCAGGCAGGAATAGACACACTGTGTATGGAGCTAACCTTGGTTGCCCAACATCAAGTGGACTCAACTGAGGCCTGCGCCGCGACGATTCGCTAATCCTCCCTTGCCCCTATTGCCTATTGCTAGGATCTTGTGCCTAAAGATGGAGGGAAAGAGGATCCATACCAATCGGCGATGCGATTGGCGGGCTCTGCTAAGAATGAGGCTGAGAGTGGGCCTGCATCTTATAGTGCCCATAAGCTGAGGAGTGGGACGATTAATGACACTTTGTTCTACAACAGTGGCTGGCGCGTGTTATTCCTCCGTAATGTTATACGATTCCTTGATCGCTCCACGCTATGGCGCCTCCTGGGTATAGATGTGGACCTCTTGCTCCTACCATTGCTGGCAAGAAGATTGGTTTCTAGGGAAGCGAGTTGTGTTCGCCGGTGTGAATGACCTCTTATCTCAGACAGGTGCTCCGTACAGTGTCCATCGCCACTTGCTACGAGGTGGGTTTATTACAGAGAGATGAGGTCCACGCACTGCTGATCAGACGGACACATTGACCTTTCTGATCCTCGAGGAGTTTTGGTTTAATGGGCTGCTATCCCTGACCTCTGCGCTATCCTACAGGGTTCGATCGTTTCTTATTAGCTTCAAGCAGATAGCTCATCCCAATCTGGCTGCAAATTTCGGATGTGCAAGCTTTTGGCGACACATTGGTCCTTGGAGCCTACAGCCTAAGACCAACGACCCAGATTGGATATCCGCACCGAGGCTCTGCATTGCATCGCCCGCATTTTGAGCAGCGACCTTACTATGCAAGATGGAGCCAAACCAAGTTGAGGATTTCAAGCTGATGTTTTGCATAAGGCAGTTGTGACAAATTCCTGAGGATAGGTATGCGAGTTGGCCCGAGGTTTTGAACGTGCGGTCAACATTGGCAGCTACTCGTTTGCACAGCATTTGGTCTCATCTGAAGACCAAACCTTTCTTTGGTCGCAACTATGGCCACGGGCGCGGAAGACTGAAGTCGAGTCGGAGCACCTCTTATCTATCTTCGAGCACTTGGGCATCTCCACTATCAGGCATGCTCGATCGTCAGGTAATCGGCTCACATCATCATGGATGGCAGCATATGCGTTGGATGACGGCCACTCGCCGCTGGTGCCTCACGCACGGACAGATGGGACATCTCTTTGTAGCAGCTCCAACCGAGTCTAGACTACATCGGTGATTGGACCTTCTCAGCTGCACTTCGATCCGGATCCGCGGTTTACTCTCAGTTGCGCATCCGCTATCGTTTTCGCGAGGCAAGGAGGTTTCCAGCTTCCATCCCTCTGTCGCTGCAAGGGACGAGACACCAGCCCCTGCTCTTACCTGGGAGTCAGCCTCGCCGTTTGCACAGTGTAGGGCTCGTGCAAACGTCGTGCTCCTGCATCTTATTTCCTCCACCACCGAATTTACGATGGATGACAGCTACCTTTTTCAGAAGGTACGTCGTGGAGAGTCTTCAGAGCATCTGTCGCGCTGTTTTTCGGCTGCCAGGCCTTGCATGTCGTGCACTGATGCCGATCACTCTCTTATCGGTCCTTCCTCGCGTACGCTGTTTCGGACTCCGATGATTGATGAGGATTCCAGACTAGTCTCTGCTCCTGAGGTTTCGCAATGTTTTCTGTCTCTTTTCTTTTTATTTTTCTGTTGTTTTCTTATTGTTGTGTTTCTTTTCTGAACTTTTCTTGTCTTTGTAGTCTTTTGGCTGGAACTTATGGGCTATCTATTGATTATGTTTGCTGCTAACTTTGTTCTCATGATGCTACGACAATTAGCTTCATTGGAACGGTTTCGGGTTTTCAGAATCGTAGACAAACGGACCTCATTATCGATGATCTTGTCTAAGGATCGGTCGATACTCCTTCAGTAATTGTCTGATCCTGGTTTTTAGTATTGATCGATACTGACCATTTCCCACGGTACCTTTGAACCATTTTCAGCCCATTTTTGGTTCCTGTGCTTTTTTTGCTTCCTCTTAGGCCTAGATACACTGGGGCCAGTGTTTTTTAAGTTGGGGAGGTGATTTATGACATTATGTTTGTTTTTCTAGAGTCAGTCATTTTTGAGTCTTTTAGTCAAATTTTTGTTTTGATGTGAGTCAAACTTGTTGGAGATACACTGTATGGAACCTTTGCTTGTATTCAGTGTCCTGACTTTGTTTTGAGTAACCATTGTCCAGAACCAGCTCTAAGACGACTAAGATACTCCTAAAGGCCAACCAGGACCAGGAAACACCCATGTATTCAGCAAATTTTTCTAAAATCCTTGAGCCAATTTTGCACTATCACTCCTGAGGTTGGTATACACTGATACTTTGATTCATCATTCATATCTGGCAAAGGAACCGTGCGTTTGGAAAAATATGTAGACCTCTCCCGTAACACCAATGATTACATAAAATGGCATAAAGATGAGATGATTTCCGCCGAGTAGAGGGCTAGGAATAGCTTCCTGTGACCATTGTTCTAACTTGGCATAAGGAATGGATACCAAAAGTCTGAAGCGAGGGGTAGGGAACATTTCCGAGACGCCGCATTATTCGCCTTGAAGACTCTTTGACACTTTGAGAGGGGAGAACCGGGGATGTAATGGTGGCCATCACCTATCAATCACTCGGCTCGAACGCTTGATTGTGTTGGACTGAGAGCGTTAATTCTAAAAATCAGAAACATAAAAGAGAATAAGTGCTGGGAGAGGAAATTCAATACCAAAGTATGAATCTGGGTGGTTTCCTTAGTCATGGAGATACTTCGGCATGAGAAGAACCTCTAGAATGGCTTCACTTGGAGAAATTTATCAAATCAGCTGATGAATACGACAATCAGATGGATTTATGTATGATTGGATGGACTGTGAGATTAAATAGAGTTGGATAATGATGAAACTGGGCATGAATGGTCTAAGGAGAAAGTACATGGGTGGTCCGATCTGAAACTGTTTGAGTTGACACTGGTAAAAGTGTGGAAAAAGGGTTCATTCCTATGTCTCAAGAAAAAGGTGAGTCTCATGTTTTCAAACCTCTTTCTCTGTTTTAGTTTTCTGTTTGCTTGAGGGCAAGCAAGAGACTAAGTCTGGGGGAGTTTTGAATATAACTTATTGGTTTTTACCACACTTTTAATCCATGATATAAGTCCTTTTTGTTGAGTATCTTTTCTTTAGTTTTAGAGTCTTTCAGGTTCTTTTCAATGGTTCCTACTGAGACTGCTGCTGCTTTTGCCACGATTCTTGAAAATAATGCTGAAGCATCGATCGATACCACAGGATGTATCGATCGATACCAACCCCTTCTTCCCGAAGGACTGCACATCTCTCGCACCATGCCCAATTCTTTGCCTGATTGGAGTGAAGAGAAAGCCCCTAAGCTTGATCTTAAGCCACTCCCAGCTAGCATGAGGTACGTTTTCCTTGGCCCTAACTCCACTTATCCTGTGATTGTCAACTCTTCTTTGAACAACGCAGAGGTCGCCTTACTACTGAGCAAGCTGCGCAAGTATCGCAAAGCTCTCGGCTATTCTCTTGATGATATTTCAGGTATATCACCAGATCTGTGCATGCATCGGATTCATCTGGAGGACGTGGTCAGGAAGGAGATTTTGAAACTTCTGGAAGCAGGAGTCATCTATGCCATTTCTGACAGCAGTTGGGTCAGTCCAGTTCATGTTGTTCCTAAGAAGGGAGGATTCACAGTGGTTAAGAATGAGAAAGATGAGCTGGTTCCGACGAGAACAATCACCGGGCATCGATTACAGGAAGCTGAATGCTGCGATGAGGAAAGATCACTTCCCATTGCCGTTCATTGATCAGATGCTGAAAAGATTGGCTAGTCATCCTTACTATTGCTTCCTGGATGGCTACTCAGGCTTTTTCCAGATCCCGATACATCCAGATGATCAGGAGAAGACGACTTTCACTTGTCCCTACGGCACATTTGCCTACAGGAGGATGCCATTTGGGTTGTGTAATACTCCAGCTACATTTCAGAGATGCATGATGTCCATTTTCTCAGACATGATCGAGGAGTTCATGGAGGTATTTATGGATAATTTTTCTGTCTATGGGTCTTCTTTTAAGGGATGTCTAGACAACTTATGCAAGGTACTTCAGCGCTGTGAGGAGAAGCATCTAGTTCTGAACTGGGAGAAGTGCCATTTTATGGTCCAAGATGGCATCGTTCTGGGACACAAGGTGTCTAAGGCTGGGATTGAGGTTGATAAGGCTAAGATTCAGGTCATGACAAGCCTTCTACCGCCTACATCTGTGAAGGATATTCGGAGTTTCTTTGGTCATGCCGGGTTCTATCGCAGGTTCATTCAGGATTTCTCCAAGCTAGCCCGCCCGCTTACTGCTCTGCTGTGTAAAGATGTCACCTTCGATTTCACGCCAGAATGTCTCGCTGCGTTTGAGATGATCAAGAAAGCATTGGTTTCTGCTCCTATTGTGCAACCACAAGATTGGAGCCTTCCTTTTGAGATCATGTGTGATGCGAGCGACTATGCAGTTGGATCTGTTCTGGGACAGAGGAAAGACAAGAAGCTGCATGTGATCTATTATGCCAGCAGAACACTGGATGATGCCCAAAGGAGCTACAACACCACTGAGAAGGAATTGCTTGCTGTTGTGTTCTCCTTTGAGAAATTTCGTTCCTATCTGATAGCGAGTAAGGTAATTGTGCACACTGACCATGCTGCTCTTAAGTATCTGCTGCAGAATAAGGACATGAAACCTTGGTTATGTCGATGGGTCTTACTGCTCCAAGGGTTTGACATAGAGATCAAAGACAAGAAAGGACTAGAGAATGGAGTTGCAGATCACCTCTCACGCATGAAGATCAGTGAAGTCGTTCCTATCGACGATTCCCTACCTGAGGAGAGGATATACTTCATTGAGACTGGTTCTGATTCGATTATGCCGCTGAAGAAGACGAGCATCGATCGACACCCTTGGTGTATCGATCGATACCCTTAAGAGTTGCTGCTTTCAGTTCACGATGCAAGCATCGATCGATACTCTCATTGTATCGATCGATACCAGAGAATTTCCACTGCCGATTCGTCTACAGATCTACCTGATACAGAGGAGAATTTTGCCGTTACCACTCCTGTTGAACCTTGGTACGCCGACATCGCCAATTACCTTGCTGCTGATCTAGAACCGAAGCACCTAAAGAAGTATGTGAAGAAGAAGTTCATGAGAGATGTCAGACGCTACTTCTGGGATGAGCTATATTTGTACAAGCACTGTTCTGATGGGATTTACAGAAGGTGTATAGCTGAGTCTGAGGTGCCGGAAATCCTATTTCATTGCCATGGTTCTGAGTATGTTGGGCACTTTGCTACCTTCAAAACAGTTTCAAAGGTTCTGCAGGCCGGTTTCTGGTGGTCTACGATGTTTAAGGATGCTCACACTTTCATTTCCCACTGTGATGTATGTCAGAGAAGAGGGAAGATCAGCAAGCGTCATGAGATGCCGCAGAACTTCATCCTGGAAGTTGAGGTCTTTGATTGCTGGGGTATTGACTTCATGGGACCATTCCCTCCATCGCGACAGAACCGCTACATCTTAGTCGCCGTCGATTACGTCTCTAAGTGGGTGGAAGCAATTGCTAGTCCTACCAACGATTATGTCGTGGTCCTGAAGCTATTCAAGACTATTATCTTCCCACGATTTGGAGTACCCAGAGTTGTCATCAGTGATGAAGGTACTCACTTCATCAACAAGATCTTCTAGAAGCTGCTGAGAAAGTATGGTGAACACCACCGCGTTGCCACGCCATATCATCCTCAAACCAGTGGACAAGTAAAGGTCTCCAACAGACAGATCAAGGAGATCCTGGAAAAGACAGTTGGTGCTACACGGAAGGATTGGGCGCTGAAACTCGACAACGCTCTTTGGGCTTACAGAACCGCGTTCAAAACGCCACTTGGTACCACACCGTTCCACTTGCTGTATGGTAAAGCCTGTCATCTTCCGGTTGAGATCGAGCACAAAGCAGCCTGGGCTACCAAACTTCTGAATTTCGACATCAAGTCTGCTGCTCAACGGCGATTGGTTCAATTGAATGAGTTGGATGAGATCAGACACTTCACATATGAGAACTCTAAGCTGTAGAAGGAAAGGACCAAAGCCTATCATGACAAGAAGATCCTTTCTCGTCACTTTGAGCCAAATGACCAGGTACTCCTGTACAACTCTCGTTTACAGCTGTTTCCTGGAAAATTGCGCTCTCGTTGGTCAGGTCCCTTCACGATCAAGGAAGTCTGCCCACACGGTGCAGTAGTGTTGCTGAGTGCTGAAGGTAAGGAGTTCACTGTCAATGGACAGAAAGTGAAACACTATTGGGCGAAAGCCACCATTCCAGATGGCCACATTGTGCCTCTGGCTGAGCCACCAGCTGCCTGACTGATCTCCATGTCAAGCTAATGACATTAAACAAGCGCTTAGTGGGAGGCAACCCACCGGTGAGTCTGTACATAGTTTTTATTTTGATTTGTTAGCTTTGTTTTTGTCTTGTGTTTTCACGTGGAACCAGGTCCGGACGACTAGCATCGATCGATACCATGCAAGTATCGATCGATACCAAGGCCAAACGAGGATTATGCTGATACGCTGAGCATCGATCGATACCACTTACTGTATCGATCGATACTCAGCACCCAGGTAGGTTTTTCTATAAAACCCTCGGCCCCAGAACATTCTCTTATTCCATCATATCGCTCGTCGCCGTCCTTCTCACCCACTCTCTCACAAATTTTTCGATTCTTCATCGTTTTCTTCGATTTTATACCCTATTCCACTCGGTTTTTTGCCCACATTTTTATTCCATTACTCATTCCTTCGATCTATAAGGTAATTTACTCGATTTCCATCCTTTTAAACTTTTGACAAAATCGGTTAGGACGTTGTCCTCTGTTGTGCAAATTTCACTATGTTTCATGTCACTTTAGCTTCTAAGAGGATGAAATTGCTATGTTAGGGTTAGAATGGCTATCATAGAGATGGAATAGATAGAGGAATTCGATTTTAGGTTGATAGAGTGGAAATTGCGACTCGTCTGTCAGGAAACTGTGTGCCTTCATTACGATTATCGATCGATACCTCCCTTAGTATCGATCGATACCCTGCACTTAATGGTTTAACACGTCTGTGAATTGAATTTGTGAAAATATAACTGAATTGACACCTCTTGGTATCGATCGACACCTATGCTTATCTGTTACGTATAACTGAATTGACATTCTGTTTTCGTTTTGAATTTTCTCAGATGGCTCCCCGCAAGAAGGCACGACAGGATGATGCTTCCAGTTCCAATCCTCCACGCCGCGAGTACAGTCTCCAAGACGAAGTGGAAGCGTTTTGTGGTTCATTCTAGCACGCCGGAGTCATCACTGCCGTTCTGACTCATGATCGATACAGAGTATTGAAAGGTGGTTTCACAGAAGACACTGGTCGTATGAGCTACATTGAGTGCCACATCAGTGACCTGAGGCCTGCGCCGCGACGTTCGCCATCTCCCTCTGCCCCTATTCCTATTGCTAGGCATCCCTGGCCTAAGATGGAGGGAAAGAGGATCATACCGCGATGCGATTGGGCGGGCTTGCCTAAGGATGAGGCTGAGAGTGAGGCCTGCATCTATAGGCCCATAGCTGAGGAGTGGGACGATTATGACACTTTGTTCTACAACTAGTGGCTGTGCGTGTTCATCCTTCTTACACGTTTCTTTGATCCTCACGCTATGCGCCTCCTGGGTATAGATGTGGACCTCTCCACCATGCTGGAGAAGATTGGTCTAGGGACATTGTGTTCGCGGTAGTATGACCTCTATCCAGACATCGTCCGTCAGTTCCTCGCCACTGCTCGAGTTTATTACAGAGATGAGGTCCACCGCACTGCTTCAGAGGACACATTGACCTTTCTGATCCGAGGAGTTTGTTACGGGCTGCCTATCCCTGACCTCTGCGCTATCTACGGGTTCGATCCTTATCCTCAGCAGATAGCTCTCCCCTCGCAATTTCAGGATGTGCAAGTCTTTTGGCGACACATTGGTCTTGGAGCCTACAGCCCTAAGACCACGACCCAGATTGATATCCGCCACCCGACTCTGCATTGCATCGCCCGCATTTTGAGCACCACCTTACTATGCAAGATGGAGCCAAACAAGTTGAGGATTTCAAAGCTGATGTTATTGCATAAGGCAGTTGGTGACATAATTCCTGAGGATAGGTATGAGTGGCCCGAGTTGAACCTCGCGGTCAACATTGGCGCTCTCTTTGCACACCATTTGGTCTCTCTGAAGACCAAACCTTTCTTTGGTCGCAACTATGCCACGGCGCGGAAGACTGAGTCAGTCGGCACCCTCCTTACTCCTATCTTCGAGCACTTGGGCATCTCCACTTCAGCATGCTCGATCGTCACTACTCGCTCACTCATGGATGAGCAGCATATGCGTTGGATGAAGGCCACTCGCCGCTGGTGCCTACCCACGACAGATGGACAGCTCTTTGTACAGCTCCCCAACCGCGATCTAACCTACATCGGTGATGACCCTTCTCAGCTGCACTTCGATCCGGATCCGCGTTTACTCTCAGTTGCGCCATCCGCTCGTGTCCGCGCACAACGCCAGCTTCCATCCACTCCTGTCGCTGCAGACGAGACACCAGCCGCTGACTTTACTGGGAGTCAGCCTCGCCGTTCACAGCGCTGCCAAACGTCTGCTCCTGCATCTTCATTTCCTCCACCACCGGATTTACCGATGGAGACAGCTACCTTTCAGAGGTACGTCGTGGAGAGTCTTCAGAGCATCTGGTCCGCTGTTTCTCGCTGCCGCTGCATGTCGTCCACTGATGCCGATCACTCCTCTCCCGGTCCTTCCTCGCGCTACGCTGTTTCGGACTCCGATGATGATGAGGATTCAGACTAGTCTCTGCTCCTGGGTTTCATGTTTTCTGTCTCTTTTCTTTTTATTTTTCTGTTCGTTTCTTTTGTTGTGTTTTCTTTTCTGAACTTTTCCTTGTCTTTGTCAGTCTTTGTTGAACTTATGGCTATCTATTGATTCTGTTGCTGCTAACTGTGTTCTCATGATCTAACAATTAGCTTTAACAATTAGCTTCATTGGACACGGTTTCGGGTTTCAGAATCGCAGACAAAGGACCTCATTATCGATCGATACTTGTCTAGGATCGGTCGATACTCCTTCAGTATCGGTCGATACCGGTTTTTAGTATCGATCGATACCCACCATTCCCACGGTACCTTTGAACCATTTTCAGCCATTTTGTTCCTGTGCTTTCTTTTGCTTCCTCTAGGCTAGATAACACTGGGGACAGTGTTTTTTAAGTCTGGGGGAGGTGATTACTGACATTATGTTTGTTTTTCTTAGAGTCAGTCCATTTTTGAGTCCTTTTTAGTCAAATTTTTGTTTTATTGAGTCAAACTTGTTGGAGATTATGAACCTTTGCTTGATTTCAGTGTCCTGACTTTGTTTTTGAGTAACCATTGTCACAGAACCAGCTCTAAGATCGACTAATGAAAAATCCAAAGGCTAACCAGTTGACCAGGAAACACCCATGTTTCCAGCAAATTTCTTCTAAATCCTGAGCCAATTTTGCACTTCACTCCTGAGGTTGGTATTCACTGAACTTGATTCATCATTCATATCTGGCAAAGGAACCCGTGCGTTTGAAAAATATGGTAGACCTCTCCCGTAACACACAATGATACATAAAATGCATAAAAGATGAGATGATTTCCGCCGAGTAGAGGGCTAGGAATACTTCCTGTGACCCCATTGTTCTACTTGGATAAGGAATGATCACACAAAAGTCTGAAGCGAGGGGTAGGAACATTTCCCGAGACCCCATTATTCGCCTAAGACTTTTGACACTTTGAGAGGGGAGAACCGGGGATTAGGTGGCCATCACCATCAATACTCGCGCCTCGAACCTTGATTTGTGTATGCGAAGCTTAATTTAAAATCAGAAACATAAAAAGAGATAAGTCTGGGGGAGAGGAAATCAATACCAAAGTATGAAATCTGGGTGGTTCCTTAGTCATGATATCGCATGAGGAAGAATCTAGAAGGTTCCTGAATATCAACATCAGTGATGAAACGACAATGAAGGATTTAGTATGATTGATGCTGTGAGATAATGAGTGGATAATGATGAAACTGCAATGGTCTAAGGAGAAGTACATGGTGGTCCGATCTGAAACTGTTTAGGTGACAACTGGAAGCTTGGAAAAAGGGTCATTTCTATGTCTCAAGAAAAAGGTGAGTCTCCATGTTTTCAAACCTCTTTCTCTGTTTAGTTTTCTGTTTGCTTGAGGGCAAGCAAAGACTAAGTCTGGGGGAGTTGATATATTATGGTTTTTACCCACTTTTAACCATGATATAAGTCCTTTTTGTTGAGTATTTTCTTTAGTTTTAGAGTCTTTCAGGTTCTTTTCAAAAAACCAATTCCATGACTTGTCATTTTCAGAATCAACAATAGCAAAGTTTATCAGATATAAGTGATAATCTCCATCCTGTGTTGTTGCTACTAACAACGTTCCCTTGAATTTTCCCTTTAGGAAGGTACCATCAACAACAATCACTCTCCTCATCAAAGCAAAACCTCTAAATGACAGGCCAAATGCAATAAAAACATATTTGAATCTAGCATGAGGATCTGACTCAAGATAAAACACTGATCCTGGATTTTTTTCATTAGCCATTGATATATTATGGTTTTCACCCACTTTTAACCATGATATAAGTCCTTTTTGTTGAGTCTTTTCTTTAGTTTTAGAGTCTTTCAGGTTCTTTTCAAGCTATAGGCGCATATGGAGCTAATTTGGAATATTAGAAGCTTTTGAAGCAATCTGGATTGAAGCAGTTCTGGAACAAGCCAAGCATCGATCGACACCTGAAAAGCATCGATCGACACCATCCCTTTTGGAGAGATACGACCAAAGAACCTAGCATCGATCGATACCATTTACAGTATCGGTCGATGCCAGTGACCAGAACGCGAAACAAACCCGAAGATAAACTAGAAGCTTTCCTTATTTTTCGAGATAACTCCAAAAACGTTTTGATTATCTATATAATTAGGTTTTTGAGCCTCTTAGAGATGAGACTGGTTTTTGAGGAGATAGAGTTTTTCTGCAATTGAGTTTTTGGGAGAAGAAATCTTGAACCTCTTTGTATTTCTTACTCTATTTCATTTTATTATATGATATCTATTCTATTCATGATGTTTATTGCATTCACCATGTCTGAGTAGATTCCCTGTTAGGATTAGGGTTACTTAAAGGTATTTGATGAATTATTATATCTGAATTAATTGTTAGGGAATAATCTATAGAGCTTTTCACCTAGACTTGAGATTAATGCTTATTCTAGCCTCGCGAACTAGAATCTGATGTTAGGTTGTTTGATTGGCACGAAAGTGTGATTGATTGCCTGATCTAGTGTTTGGTGAGCAAAAGCCCTATTCGCAAAGAAATTTGGTTTAGGGATTTTGTGAACAATTGAACTTGATCGTTAATGCTTGTTTAAATTCATAGAATTTGCAAAGAAATTTGGAATTCTAGGTTTAGGCATAGATAGTTTTCGCAACGACAGTTGGTTTACTTTACATCTGTGTTTCAAGTTTGAGAGCGGAGCTTAATTTATTCCTGACAATTGGTTTGATTTGATAATTCTGATTTGCCTGCAAGTTTCCCTAAGCCTAGCGTTTTCCTCCACTGAATTACTACCTGTTTTAATTGTTTTGCTATTCTTAATTTCATCTATTTGGCTTAGCTTAATTCATATTCTAGAATCTATTGAGTGTTATCTTGAGTCCTTGTGGATTGACCCCTAGAATACTACAACGTCTGCTTAGATACTTTAGGGTATTAGATTTGAGCATATCAGCCATGTACAACCACTTTGCTAAGTTGTTGTAACTGTCCTCAGGAGTGCCTCTAACCAAAATCTGAGCTTCGTCTTTTGCTCTCCAAGCTTTTTTGTAATTTATATGGACACCATGATCTAATCGAACCTTCTCAACAATCTGTTTAGGCTCGAGACCAGCCTTCTTTTCTCCATAGTGGCTCCAAATATAAGTACCTAGGATTTTTTGCAGTTGCTTGCCTATGATTTGCATTCCTATATGTTGTATCACAATTGTGTTCATGCATATACTTCCTCACCACAAAGAAATTAGATGACTTGAGCTTTGTTGCACACATATTCCAGCTGCATTTAGCATCGACACAACCCAATATCAATCTTGTTGTGTCTGACCACAATGACCTGAACTCAAATTTCCACTTAAGTGCTCATTTTCTCATAGTCATCATCAACTCTTCTTTGTTCGTGAAATATCTGCCCTCATGTATATCATCACATCCTTGAGTGTGTTGTGAACAGCCTATAGATACTGGATCTGGATGAGATGCAAGAATCCCTTTATCAGCAGTTGAGGATGTATCATTATGTGGTGCGGAAACTGAGATGCCACTTCCACTTGGTCGATTATACTCCTAAAACAGACACACAAATGTGAAAAACATATGTTAGGAATGTCTTCCTGACTCACAATATCTATACCTATCACCTTATCTATCATCTCATTCACAATACTCACCATATCTATATATATATCACCTTCACTTTCACAATACTATCTATCTTAGACACACCATCTCATTTACAATAGTCGCAGTATCTATATCTATCACATTCACCTTCAATAAAAACTCATAGTATCTTAATTTGTATAAAACAATACATTTTAACATCTCAGCTAAACAATTCAATGTGATATCATCATGTATGTCGCTAAGCGATCCACCTCTATTTGAATCAATTTCAAAAACCCAATATCCTTTATCAGCTTTTGTCCACCTCCCACAAACTGAGTATAACTCTACCATAGTAAGGAGATTTCAAGAGCAATCTGAGTCGATGGCAAAATAGAAAACATAAATCAAAATTGCTTCATAGCATAGGAACCAAATGCTCAAGAAATAACCACACACGATTCCCCTAATCAAATTCAAATTCACAGGTCGAAGGAGTAGGAAACACTGATTAAGAGGAGACTAACAATGATTAAACATTGATTAAACATTCGATAACATTTGTAATGAAAAAACAAGTGGTATCTACTTAGTTCTATACTTCGCTCCCCAATGTCAAAATCGAAACTAATCAAATCATATAGAAACTGAGAATGACAGAGAGAAAGATGAAAGGAGACTAACCGATCAAGACAAGAACAAGAAGCAAGAGATGAAGAAGTCGACGGAGAAAAAGGATTGGAAAACAAAGACCTCGTTTGAATCGCTTTTCAACTACAGAGAGCAGAAGATGGAGACCTCACCAAACCTCGCTGAAGACATCGCCGGATCAATGTCGATGACAGAAGAAAACGAAGATGGAGACATCGCTGGAGTCGGAGAAGATCAATGTCGCAAGCTAAAAGAATTGGCAAATTAAGAGCTAAGGGATTTGATTGTTTGTCAAAAAAATGTGTTTATAACACAATGGTAAGATGGTCATTTGATTGTTTAATGAATGTTAGTAATGGAAAATTAGGAAGAGCGTGGTAGATTAGGAAAATAAACTAATTAGGGTGCTAATCTAGGGTATTTCTCAAAAATAAATGCTCAATCTCAAAAATAACCTAAACTTTTTTTACTGTGTGAAAATAAATGAAAGTGGAAGATAGATATATTAGCTAAGGAAAAATGCTCAATCTTTCATAATAAACTATTTTATAAGGTTTTAAGTTAGATTTTATCAAATTTTTATTTTACTTTTTAATGTATTAATTTTTGGGACAGTTGGAAATAAAATAGTTCTAAAAAACGTTTTGTTCATCTAAACCTTAATTTCTAAATTTTCATTATAGACTAAACTACCCCTATATCAAAATTTTGATAATTTTAAGAGAAAAAAACTACAAAAACTTGTTGAGAGAAAAGTATGAAGAAGATTTAGTGAATATTTGATTTGGTCGCATATCAGTAGGTTTTTAAATCTCCTGAAAAGTGTAGAATTCGTTTTCTAAAATTTTTGCATGTTCTAAAACATTTAAAATACGTATTCTACGCATTGTACATATTCTGAAAATTTTAGAACATATATTTGTTCTAAAATGTTTATAATACATGTTTTACGAAATTTAGAATTCTCTATGTTCTACGAAATATAGAATACATATTCTACGGATTTTAAAATATGTATTCCAAAAAAATAGATTTTTTAAAAAATAGTAACCGAATCTACAAAAAAAGAAACAAAATCTATTTTATGGAAAATAAAATATATGGTTAAGATTACGTATTTATTGTTTTGATTACGTTCTGAAAAGTTTAAAATACATTTCTAATTAGTTTTAAAAAATAAAAATATCAAAATCGATTATGACCTAAAATTTAAGAGCATCCTCAAGGGGGGTATCTAAAATACCCTCCATTAAAATAATTAAAAAATAGAAAAAGGGTGAGAGAAAGAGGAAGATGGGTTTCTCAAATAAGAACCTCAAGGTTCTTAATAAGATACTCATTTTACACTTGTCACATTGTGATTGGATTAAACTTTTTTTAGCAAATAAAAATAGAATTAAACAAGAAGTCTGAATCGTAATTAAACTTTAGATTTAAATTAAGAAAATAAAAAAAATTCAATGCAATTTCTTCTACAGAAAATAAGATTATCAAAATATGAACTTTATAAATTAAAATTTCAGAAACTTTCATAAAATTAAAGCATGTAAGGTTGATTATGTTCTATAAAACTATAAACAGTCGCATACTTCGCTAGTGAAGTCTGGAACCGTAATTGAATGTTAAATTTAAATTTAAAAAAAAAAAAAAATTTTGATCAAAAGTTTTGTAAGATAAATTATTTTAAATCAAAACCAAAGATTTTAAAATAAAATTTCATAAAACTAATCCATTTGATGTAAACCATGTGAGACATAATAGGTTTAGGAGTTACCAATGGGTAAGAATCCATGCATATATCTTTAGGGTTAGACTTAGTTTGATATGTTTTATAAAATGGTGATTCTTCATATAGTTGCTAGATTTTAAATATATTATATTATTTTGATGTCAAATGTTAGTATTTGTTAACAAAAAGTGAAAAAAACACTCGAATTTTAGAGTTTATCCTTGATATATTTGCTAGATTTTGGATATATTATACTATTTTGATGTCAAATGTTAGTATTTGTTAACAAAAAGTGAAAAAAACATTCGAATTTTAGTGTTTAGGGCTTACAGACTTCTCGGGTCTCGGGTGAAGTCTCATAGTAGATTTCGAGTATGAAGTATGTAACATTTTGTTAGCATAGATTTCTCTGTAGAAATCTGAAATTCAAATAAATCCAAAATTTCAAAAAATTTCACGAAAATTTTAAAAAAATTCAAAAAAAAAGACTTCGCTAGGGAAGTGTACGACTGTTTATGGTTTTGTAGAACATAATCAACCTTACATTCTTTAATTTTATGAAAGTTTCTGAAATTTTAATTTATAAAGTTCATATTTTGATAATCTTATTTTCTGTAAAAGAAATTACGTTAAAATTATTTTTTATTTATCTTTAAACTTTCATGAGTTTTTTTATCTGCTTGCTAATTGAATTTGTGATTTTTACATGTAGAGCTAAGTAATCTTTTGGATGGTGCTAAGCAGACAGAGTCTATAATAGTGTAGATGTCTTCATTGAACCACTTCATGACAACAACTCATGTTCTTTAGTAAGCGCAACATATAGAGTTTATATATGATCAGGATAGGACTTCATAACTCTTCAAGCTACTTTCAATACTTCACTTGTGACATTCAGCTACGATAGATAGATTTGGTTCTTCTTTCTTTTGTGTGTGCCTTGTGGCCCTTTTCTCACTCAGCTTGACACTAACACTCAGGTGGTTGAGGCAACGAAGAACTAGGAGCTTGGGAGCAAAGAGCTTTCTCAAGCTGCCGAGTTTGAGCAGATTGTGAGTTTTGTTTCTTGAACTCTTTTTTTTTTTTTGTTATTGGATTGCTGCCTGACTTCTAATTTGTGTAGTAATAGGAATATCTATGTGTCTATTGAGTGGGCTGTGAACATTCAGGTGATAGTTATGCTTCATACATGGGTCTCTATTCGATGCTCGCGTACTTTGCAATCGCTGAGAACGAAACCATCGGTCGAGAATATTGGATTGACGAGAGTTTAGGATTGATAGAATATTGTATTGACTCTCATACACTTATATAGAGGTGACATTGAACCTAATCATTAAGTAATGCAATCACAATAAAATATACACAAATCAATAAAATATCTTTACATAATACTCACGAGATTTTTATTAATTCTTACAAAATTTCAATATAAATATAATTTTTCTTTTTAAAAGCTACTAATTAGTGATAGATTAATTGGTGACTAAATTTCTGAAATTAGTTACAGAATTTTTGTGGCTATTGGTGGCAAATTTGTCACAAAATCTCTATAGCAATTTGTAGCAGTTTGCTACGGAATGGTCGTGTCAATTCGTGGCAACTTAGCTACTGTTTGTTCAGTAGCAATTTCTGTCAAATTAGCTACAGATAATTCTGTGTCAAATTATATTTAAACAATATAGCAGTTTTAAGCTTATATTTAATAATGTTGATATTTTATTAATTTATAGAAATATCAAATTATCAATAAATGATTAATTATTAATTGATTGATAAATTAATAATTTATTAATTTGTAGAGGTGTAAATCATAATCTTCTAGAAATTTTTTTTATTTAAATTAAGAAATTCAAATTTTAGGAAAAACAAATTATTATAAGATAGCCAGTTCAGTTACCAGTTTACTAATTTATGATATTATTGGGACCATATATTTACATAAGGATTGTAAAAAATTATGATGTTACTATTTTATCGAATTTTGTTAATTTTTAGACTAGCCGAACTTGGGATTAGAGAAATTTATTAATTTATCGTGTTTATTAATTTATCGAGTATTAATTTAAAGAGGTTATACTGTAATGTAAAAGTTTAACAAAGTTACATTGGATATTAATTTTCATAAAGGTAAAAATATGTAATTATGTAAATAACAATGATGTAGTATATGTCGACACAATTTCTCCAGAATCTTTCGACGCCTCCGATCCGACTATGTTTCTCTCTTAAGTGGTAACTTTTATCCATAACCCTAATGTGGTTCTAAGTTTTTACCTTCCACAAAGTGGATCGAACCAAACTCGAAGATGATAGCGAAAACCCCTTGATGGTATATATTGATATAAGAGAGAACTGTGAAGTACGTATAAGAGTCCTGCCTGGCAAATGAAAGTTTAGTGGATGTAATATTCACTAATATGTTGGAACAAATGGGAATAGAGAAGTGGAAGGCACAAAGAGCTAGTTAACTCTTATAGGTTTTAGAGGCGGTTCAACAAACCGAGTCGGTATGATTGAACTTCTAGTGTCGATTTCATATTCATGAAGCTCGTGGATTTCACATTTGTAAATTAACCAGTTCCGTTTAATGCAATCTCGGTGAGAGTAGTTCCATCTACTTATCATTATTGTGTGAAGTTCTCGGCCTCGAAAGTAGTCGAGGTGGTTAAAGGAAAACCACTTCTACTTTAGAGTCGGGTTTGGTTTACTGTGCTTTTAGTTTTACATTGTTTAGAAGTAGTATTTTAAAATTGAATTTTTTTATTTTATTTTACTTAGAGTGAAGTTATTATTTTGGTAATGAAATTCCTTAACAATTTTCTTTTGTTCTTTGATTTGAGTTTAAAATAATAAAACATCACTTAACCATTTAACAATTAGGGATATCAAATAGCAAAAGGGACACCATGATGTGCAATTTTTTTTATTAATCATACTTGACTTATTGAATATTGAATAAATAAAAGCTTACACGATTGATGTTTTACAATTAGGACATGTTGTTTTGTGATGTAACCAATTTATAATACATTCATGGTGAAACTTGTGATTGCAAAATAGATTGTTTATCTACACTAAGCAAAACATGATTGTGTTTGAAATCACGGACTTCCCATGTACGGAGGAGACGGACAACTATGTTTTGCGTGTTGACCGTCTCGTCTATTGCTTCAAGGGTGAAATATGAACTTTGTCTTGTAGCAGCGTCTGATTTGTTTGGGACCTTTTGAAGAAGTTGTTTGTGATCGTTCATTATTTTTCGCCTTGCCTATTTCATAAATAGGTTAACAGATAAGTACTTTGACACAAAGGTTTAAAAGAAGTTATATATATTTTAAAAATAATGAATTAAGAAAATCACCACTTCCTTCCTAATTAACTAAGGGATGAGATACTGATGAGCAGTTCCTTTTTAAAACTCCTTCCTCCTTATTGAATCCACAGAAAAGCACCGAATGAAACACATACATGAAAAGAAAAATGAATGAATTTTCATATGACTTGACTTAATAAAAAAAATATGACATGATGGTTTTAAAGACAAACAATATCTTATTATAATAGAGCCCAAACCCTGAAAATGTATTAAAAAGGAAGAACGCAAACCCAACCACATAGACAATACAAATCATTGTGAAGGAGGTTATATGGGCTGTAGAATTGAGAGAGATTGTGTGGGAAATAGAGAAAGGTGAATAGTCGTATACGAATAATAGGATAGTGAATAGAAAAAGTGATTTTAATCTATAATTATGTGATTGATTGATTGACCGTATGAATAATAAGGAATATTCATAGTGATTAAGGCTACGAATTAAAAGCTACAAATTTTTCGCAATATGCAATTAAATGCCTTAACATGTAGAATTAAGGTTGTTAGACTTTAAACGAAAATACCAAATCGTGACATTTAATTGCCTTAACAAATCACTCACCCACACAATATATAAATCAACATTTGTTACAAAATGTCTAACGATATAAGGGCGAATTGCTAAAAATAGACCCAAAATTGAGTTTGAATGCAAAACTAGANTGTTAAAAAAAATTATTAGCCCACAAAAAAAAACTTGGAACAAGCATCAAATAGATTAAACGACGGTTCATCTAGGCCCAACAGAATTAAGTGGACACGTGTCAAGCTGTAGTTAAAGGAACCTTACTTTAGTATAATAGATGATGGGGATGTTTGTTATCTTAGATTCGTTAGTGAATTAGGCTATTTACCGAGAGCTAAAGAAAAAGAATGCGGTTCATGAGCTGGACCGGATTCTTCTTACCGGAATACAGAACCGATGAAACATTTTCGATTTGGATTTTCGAAGTTGAGTTTCTCATGGTGTCTCCTCGTCCTTTCTCTTATCTATTTTTCTTAATCGTATGCATTATGCAGTAATGACTCATACATATTATCATCCGCTGCGTTTTATAAATAAACTTTATATTATTATAATTATCACAATATTTGGCAGATTATGTCAACTAATCGTCATTTTTGGCCTTTTTGACGTTTGTGTATATGTGTGACTCACTCGTGACATTTTTTTTCATTATCAAGAGATTCGAGACATTTTTCCTCTACTTTTTTAACCTTTTCCCGTTAAAAAGGTAAATTGCTGGTAGGTGGAGATATTAAAGATCAATAAATAAATAAAACATTTAAAGCAAATAAAAAATTCTTAGGATATGTTTACAAAAGAACAAAAGGATCAAAATATTCTTAGGATACTTTGATGGCAAGCATCATAGATTCATAGTGACAGCTTGGTCACCACTGTCATCCAACTGCTTCATGCTCCTCATCTTTTTTGTTCTCTTGTCTCTGTTTTGTGCCCCTAATTATATTTATACTCTTAATTAACTTTAATAATTAAGTATGTTAATATTCCAGTTATAATCTATTTCTTCAACTGTAGAAAAATAATAATTAATTTTAACTTTTTTAACCCATTCGTTTTCAATAATCCGAAACAGACAAAGTAGAATGAAATAGATTTCCTACTAAACCGACAACTTTAAGCCTACTCGATCCGGTCCCATTAATATTGTGGTGGGACAATCAAGCCCCAAACACCAACAGTATGACCCGACCCGAATTCACAACCCGATTTCTTATGGTACACTGAAATTACCACCAATTGAATGCATTGACCGCTACTGAAAACAATCAATTCTTTTTTGTCATGTGATTACCTTTGATGAAATAATTGGTGAATTACAAATACTTACAAAGTTACAAGTTCCAACATATGGTGAATTGTAAACATAAACCGACCAAAAAAGTCATTAATAATTTAATAAATGAAACAGTGAAACGAAATAAGAGCTGCAGTAAATAAAATATTACCCAAAAAGGTTAGAAGGACAAGATTGTTGACAAAATAGTACGCAAACTTATAAATCCTCCAATTAAGTCCAAATGACTAGACGAGTAAATTTGCTTTTTGACGGGTCAATTTCGGATTTTCCAAAATTACACCAAAATTAAAACAGTCATAGTTGTAAATTAAGAAAAATATTAAGTCGTCTCCCGTCTCTCCCCCGCAGGCTTCTCTCTCCTTGTGCAAGATCACTCTCCTTTTGAATTTTCTTCCATTGGAGGTGTCATTTTCCGTTTCTAGATTAGGGTTTCGATCTCACCTCCCACGAATTGCTTATGCTTCAGCTGTAGTTTACGGTTTACTTCGTCGGTAGATCCGGTTTCGCCAGTTTGGATCTGCTCCGTGTGAGGCGGCGGAGTACGGTGGATCTGAGGACTCGGTTCCACCATGACCGGAATGAGAGGTCTCTCAGTCTTCATTAGCGACATACGTAATTGCCAGAACAAGGAAGCCGAGCGACTCAGAGTTGATAAGGAGCTCGGAAACATACGTACATGCTTCAAGAATGACAAGGTTAGAGGCTTCTCTGTCGACATTCCATTGTATTATCTATCTTTTATTCTCAATTAAGAGTGGCAATTCAGTGTCCAAGTATCCACTGAGGTTCTGTATTGATTATAGATATGGGAGATATTTTTCCTTTGCAGTTACCTATTCCTCTGAGATTTTTTAACTTAAACTGAACTGGAATGCCTAATGTTAGAGATAATGATAGGTTGACTAGGGAATTAGGGAATTAGAGAAGAATGTAGTTGAAACAAAGATGCAGTCACTGGGCGAATCTTTTATCGGAAAAAACCAGAGTTGACGAGAGGATAGCTTTGACAGGATGTATAGTGTTCCCGTTGTATAGCTAGCTCATATGCTTGGGGATTAGCTATTATATTACCCTTTGAAACATCATTACTGCTTTCTATTTGGAATGTCGTAAGTGTATTTCAAGTTGATAGATGGGAGACGATAAATTAATGTTTAATTTTTTCCTTGTGGATATATAAGAACATAGAATATCTGAAGATATTAAGGAGCTATAAGGAAAGAAAGGCCAGGCAGTAACTTCGGTTATGTAGTGATGGTCTAACGAAAGAAATCAAGGTTACTGAGCTATTTACGAAGTAGAGTAAGCTGTGTTGATGTAAGATGTTTTAGGTGAAATTCTGGTTCCATAACATAAGTAGCAGAGCTGTAGCCGAACTGTAGTGTTTATGTGTGTCCAGTAGGACCAATACCAAATTTATTCTTTTTTAAGTTTCATGTTAGAAATGAATTATTCATGCACTCTTTGATTACTTTCTCCATGTTGTATTATGTTTGACAGGTTTTGACACCATATAAAAAGAAGAAATATGTCTGGAAAATGCTTTACATACATATGCTAGGCTACGATGTGGATTTTGGCCATATGGAGGCGGTTTCTCTTATATCTGCGCCAAAGTATCCAGAAAAGCATGTAAGCTAACGTTTTATTTGCTCAAACAATGAAATATTGCTTTCTAACGCTAGGAAAAGAGAATAGGTGGGGGAATGTTTGATTCAAATCTAGTGATTAAACTGTTACAAAGAAAATTTCTCTGAAGATAATGGAAAGCTAGATTTAGATACTATTTCATGTGCTTGGAACTAATTGTTTGACTGGACCTGGTTAATTATTGGTGACATTTACATTATACGCATGAGTTACTTAGTAAAATCTTAGCAACTCTTAACCAGGAACCAGACTTTGTTTCTCAAGGGTTTGCATTTCCAATTTATATTATTTTATGCTCCCTACCTAATTTGCAGGTATTGAACTTTTCATCCATCATTACAGGTTGGCTACATTGTCACATCTTGCTTGCTCAATGAGAACCATGACTTTTTAAGGTTGGCAATAAATACAGTGCGGAACGATATTATTGGTCGGAATGAGACATTCCAATGCCTAGCACTAACCTTGGTATGTGGTCTTTTGTCCATACTGCGTTTAGATCTTAGAGTATAGTGAGGTCTTTCTGATCAAGAGATGTAGTTAAATGACTGTTTTAGTGGATTTCTTTGAATTATGTCTTTTGTGCTCTACTATTTCACTATTCAAAGCCATTTACTACATCAAACTGGTGCTTCTTTTTTTCCCAGCTTTCTTACCTTGCCTAGCTTTACTTTGTCCTGTAGGTTGGAAATATCGGTGGAAGAGACTTTGCTGAGTCATTGGCACCTGATGTTCAAAAGCTACTTGTAAGTGACTCCTAAGGATGACAAGTTATGGGTTATTTTCAATATAAATTAATGTATGGGGCTTGGTTGCTGCAGATTTCTAGTAGTTGCAGACCTCTCGTTAGGAAAAAAGCAGCACTCTGCCTTCTGCGCTTATTCCGAAAAAATCCTGATGCTGTCAACGTGGATGGCTGGTGTGTATTCACACTCTGGCATTACTGGTTGTTTGATTTTACTCCTGCATCTTTCATATATTCTCATTGTTGTATACTTTCAGGGCGGATCGTATGGCACAACTTTTGGATGAACGAGATCTTGGTGTCTTGACGTCTTCTACAAGTCTTCTTGTAGCTCTGGTATCTAATAATCATGAGGCGTACTCAAGTTGTCTACCTAAATGTGTCAAAATATTGGAACGCCTTGCTAGGAACCAGGACGTTCCTCAGGAGTACACATACTATGGCATTCCATCTCCTTGGCTCCAGGTTTGTCTTAACTCGACTTATTCACTCTTGTTTAATAGCTTACTTTTTTAAAAATCACATACTTTTTCCAATCCGTGCATTATAAACCTTTTTTATGAAATTAGCTTATAAAAATGGAGGCTTGCCCCAGCTTTGGTGTTTTTTTGTTGGTCAGTTAAAGGAATTTTGGATACTTATATATCTTTGGTTAGTACAGGTTAAGGCAATGAGGGCTCTTCAATATTTCCCAACCATTGAAGATCCCAGTACCAGAAAAGCTCTCTTTGAGGTTCAGTTTTTCTTGTGTAAGTATTTAGTATGTGTCTTGGAATTCTCTCTCATGGCATTTTATGGAAATTTCAGGTTCTTCAGCGAATATTGATGGGTACAGATGTTGTGAAAAATGTGAATAAGAACAATGCGTCTCATGCTGTGCTTTTTGAAGCTCTATCCCTGGTAAGTTCGTGCGACAGCTGGGGAAAAAGTTGATGCCATGAATTTGACTAGTGCAGCAGTCTCTCTCTCCTTCCCCTTCACACCTCCGCAACTGCCGTTTAAATTACATTTACTCTAAACAGAATACTGATGTGTGCATGGATGTTTTAAAATATGTTTTTTTGGCTTTGCTGGAGAAACTTTGAGTGTTTGAATTGCAGCTACGAGTTCAAAATTCTGTCTTATTTTTTTCTTGTCTGAAAGTAATATAACATGCTCTGCTTGAAGGTTTCTAAGAGGTTTATCATGGATAGTTGGCTTGAGTGTGCTCAACTATAGTATGCAACCTCCTAACTTGTTAATGTGTTTCGATATAGGTCATGCATCTTGATGCTGAGAAGGAAATGATGTCACAGTGTGTTGCTCTTCTTGGGAAGTTTATTTCTGTACGTGAGCCCAACATCAGATATCTAGGCTTGGTGAGATCTCACATACCACTTCCTGCATCTAAGCCTAGCTAGATCAGTAATTTTTAAAGTGTTTGGTGGTGCCTTATGTGGCTTCTCATGATGCAATTTTTGACAACATTGCAGGAAAATATGACACGAATGCTGATGGTCACAGATGTTCAAGATATCATAAAGAAGCATCAGTCTCAGATAATCACCTCCTTGAAAGATCCTGACATCAGGTTGGTTTAGATTTGCCATCTCAGCATCAGCTCTTATGGCTTGTGAACCCATATCAGTATTTCTTTAATGCTCTGACTTGGAACCAGTACGACAATTTTTCAATCATGAAATCGGTCATAGCTTTTTTATGTTTCAATATACCGTACTTTACTTTTTCTCTAGAGTAGTTGTATATATGAAACTCTTAGACAATGGAATCTGTATCTATACAATAATTATAGTGAAACATTATTTGTTGATTTATTTTCTTCTGATAAACAATTATAGGTATAATTGTCTGTGGTAGCAATTCGTATATGGTCACATACGAAATATTGTACTATTGGGTGGTGGATCAGTACTATTTCTTTAACGTTTTTCATAAAAAGATGACTAGATTGGATGTGTACCAATGTCCATTAGCTCTTAATCCTATTTCCGTTGCAAATGGTGGCTTCTGTTTTAGGAACATATAGTTTGATTTATATTCTCTTGGTTCTTTGCTATTGGTATCAGATTAACTATTGGTTGAACTTTCCTGCAGTATTCGTAGACGTGCTCTTGATTTGCTATATGGGATGTGTGATGTGTCAAATGCAAAGGATATAGTCGAAGAGTTGTTGCAGGTAAGTCTTTGACCTTGCTTCATATGAATATTTTCTTGATTTGTAGTCTCCTTATGACTTGTGAAGTTTAACAGAAAGGAAGAATTAAGTTGTGTAGTGTTTAAGCTTACATGGTACCCAAATATACATTGCAGTATCTTAGCACAGCCGAGTTTTCTATGCGGGAGGAATTATCACTTAAAGCTGCTATTCTTGCTGAAAAGTTTGCTCCTGATCTATCATGGTAAGGAGAACTCCCAAAAAGTATATGTACACTTTTTTCATGCACACAAATGCATTGGCCATTTGGTGCGACCTTTAGATCCTTACACAAGCAATTGGTTAAATATGTTAATTTTGATGCTCTCAGGTATGTAGATGTGATCCTTCAGTTGATCGACAAGGCTGGTGATTTTGTTAGCGATGACATTTGGTTTCGTGTGGTTCAGTTCGTAACAAATAATGAAGACCTGCAGGTTTTCAGAATTTTTAGGTTAAATATTTTGTTTATCCTAATCATGGCATTCGAAAGTTGCTTACAAATTTCTCTGATCTGACAGCCTTACGCAGCATCAAAAGCAAGAGAATATTTGAACAAAATCGCAATACATGAGACCATGTTGAAGGTTGTACATTCTCGCTTCCCATAACAAATTCTCTATATTGCACATTGCAGATAAGTTATAATATAATTTAAATTGGGAAATTAGAGTTATTACCATTCTACAGTCTTGTATGTATCTAAATAGTTTGCAAAGTACAAATTAACAAGGCTTAATACAAAAAAATTGGTTATTTCTAAATTTCAGGTCAGTGCTTATATTTTGGGGGAGTATGGCCACCTTTTAGCTAGACAACCTGGATGCAGTGCAAGTGAACTCTTTAGCATATTACATGAAAAGCTTCCCACAGTATCGTAAGGACAACACAAACGTTGCATTATGCTCTTCTTGTCTTTGGGTATGTCTTAAATGCTTCCTCTTTTTTTTGCTCAGGACTCCCACCATCCCTATTCTTCTTTCCACATATGCAAAGCTTCTTATGCACACTCAACCCCCGGATCCAGAACTGCAAAAAAAAATTTGGGCTGTATTTAAGAAGTGAGACTTGCTAACCCTGTTGTCCTTCCCCATAGTTTTGCTTGTCATTTATGTTTTGTTATTATCTGGTAATCAAATAAAGTTTCCTAAAAGAGTTTTGTTTTGGCAGGTATGAGAGTTGTATTGATGTGGAGATACAACAGAGGGCAGTTGAATACTTAGAATTGAGTAAAAAAGGGGCTGCCTTTATGGATGTATTAGCCGAGATGCCAAAATTTCCAGAGCGCCAGGTTTCTAAATTATTTTATGATTCTATGAAATACTGTGATTGGACGTTTGTGCTAAAAGATTTCATGCTGGATTTTTGTGTCCCTTCCGTAGTCTTCATTAATAAAAATGGCAGAAGATGTTGAAGATACCGCAGACCAGAGTGCCATCAAGCTTAGAGCACAACAGCAGCCTTCAAATGCCTTGGTTTTGGCTGACCCAGTGCCTGTTACTGGGGCACCCCCACCTTTGAAGGTTCCAATTGTAAGTGGAAGCACGGTGAGTACTTCTCTTTGTAGGCCCAATTGACGAGACATTTTCTTGTGCTCTATATTTATATTGCACATACTTTTATCTTATTTTCTCTTACAGTCTGTTTTCCCTTGCATGTCTAGCAGGATCCCGATTCAGTTGCTCGATCTCTCTCTCAGCCTAATGGAACTTTAAGTAACATAGATCCACAAACTCAATCACCTGATCTCCTTAGCGACCTGCTCGGTCCTCTTGGAATAGAGCCTCCACCTGGAGCTGTCTCAACTGAACAACATGGCCCCACAGGGGCAGAAGGAGTTCCAGATGAAGTTGATGGTTCCGCCATTGTACCTGTAGAACAGCAAACAAATACAGTGGAGGTAATTTTTCTTCTTCCTTTGCTTTCTTTGGCATGGATGAAATTATACTTCTTATTTCTTTAGTTCGTTATTTCCCTAGGCTTAGCTATCGGCCATTTTTTCTTTCTGTTTCCTCTTTTTGTATTTATTACTTGGAGATGGTATTACTTTTAGATGGAATCTTACATGAGAGGTTCTATTTCACAATTCTACTCTCTGAGCAGTTGTTTCACATAATACTGTTACAGCTGCTAAACTTTGTGGACTTATCGTAATTGACATTGTATACATTTACATTTGATATCAATAAAAGAAACCGAACCATTTTTGTACTCCATAATACAATTTGCATGCTTGTATCGTTTTCTTATACAGTTTTGTTTTCTTTAACAGTTGATCGGAAATATTGCCGAGAGATTTCATGCTTTATGTTTGAAAGACAGTGGTGTTCTATACGAGGATCCTCATATCCAGGTTTGTTTTTTCTTATCTCAGTTTTTTTCTCTCTGCTTTTATCTATTCTAGTACGCAGAATGCAGACAGGCAAGGCTCCTACTTTTTGAGCTTTCTTATGTTCCTCATTATGTTGATTGTTGGTATTTCTCAGATTGGTATCAAAGCTGAATGGAGAGGACACCATGGGAGACTTGTTCTCTTCATGGGAAACAAGAATACTTCTCCACTTACATCAGTTCAAGCTCTGATACTACCCCCTGCCCATTTAAGACTAGATCTGTCTCCTATACCTGATACAATTCCTCCTCGAGCACAGGTACTTTTGTTTGTTATTTTTTTCTTTCACTTTACTACTCAATCCGTCAATTTCTACTCATTTCTGTGTACTTTACTAAGTGTTGCAATTTCTTTCATGGTTATAGGTACAATCTCCACTTGAAGTGATGAACATCCGCCCTAGTAGGGATGTTGCAGTTTTGGATTTCTCCTACAAGTTTAGTACAAACGTGGTACTTACTGCAACCGTCCTTTTTGGTGAATGGTTTATTTAGTGTAATAGTATCTGTGACTCTTTCTGACATGCTGGATATTTATAGATCAGTGCCAAATTACGCATCCCGGCAACCTTGAATAAGTTTCTTCAACCTCTACAATTGACATCTGAAGAGTTCTTCCCGCAATGGAGAGCACTTTCAGGGCCACCCTTGAAACTTCAGGAAGTTGTATGT